>JARWKJ010000363.1:0-7500 GCA_029959095.1 Rhinichthys osculus | reverse complement strand
TGGTTTGTGTTGGAACAGTCTCAAACACTCATGGTTTGTGTTGGAACAGTCTCAAACACTCATGGTTTGCGTTGGAACAGTCTCAAACACTCATGGTTTGTGTTGGAACAGTCTCAAACACTCATGGTTTGTGTTGGAACAGTCTCAAACACTCATGGTTTGTGTTGGAATAGTCTCAAACACTCATGGTTTGCGTTGGAACAGTCTCAAACACTCATGGTTTGTGTTGGAACAGTCTCAAACACTCATGGTTTGTGTTGGAACAGTCTCAAACACTCATGGTTTGTGTTGGAACAGTCTCAAACACTCATGGTTTGTGTTGGAACAGTCTCAAACACTCATGGTTTGTGTTGGAACAGTCTCAAACACTCATGGTTTGTGTTGGAACAGTCTCAAACACTCATGGTTTGCGTTGGAACAGTCTCAAACACTCATGGTTTGCGTTGGAACAGTCTCAAACACTCATGGTTTGCGTTGGAATAGTCTCAAACACTCATGGTTTGTGTTGGAATAGTCTCAAACACTCATGGTTTGTGTTGGAATAGTCTCAAACACTCATGGTGTGTGTTGGAACAGTCTCAAACACTCATGGTTTGTGTTGGAACAGTCTCAAACACTCATGGTTTGTGTTGGAATAGTCTCAAACACTCATGGTTTGTGTTGGAACAGTCTCAAACACTCATGGTTTGTGTTGGAACAGTCTCAAACACTCATGGTTTGTGTTGGAATAGTCTCAAACACTCATGGTTTGTGTTGGAACAGTCTCAAACACTCATGGTTTGTGTTGGAACAGTCTCAAACACTCATGGTTTGTGTTGGAACAGTCTCAAACACTCATGGTTTGTGTTGGAATAGTCTCAAACACTCATGGTTTGTGTTGGAATAGTCTCAAACACTCATGGTTTGTGTTGGAACAGTCTCAAACACTCATGGTTTGTGTTGGAATAGTCTCAAACACTCATGGTGTGTGTTGGAATAGTCTCAAACACTCATGGTTTGTGTTGGAATAGTCTCAAACACTCATGGTTTGTGTTGGAATAGTCTCAAACACTCATGGTGTGTGTTGGAACAGTCTCAAACACTCATGGTTTGTGTTGGAACAGTCTCAAACACTTATGGTGTGTGTTGGAACAGTCTCAAACACTCATGGTTTGTGTTGGAACCGTCTCAAACACTTATGGTGTGTGTTGGAACAGTCTCAAACACTCATGGTGTGTGTTGGAATAGTCTCAAACACTCATGGTTTGTGTTGGAACAGTCTCAAACACTCATGGTTTGTGTTGGAATAGTCTCAAACACTCATGGTTTGTGTTGGAACAGTCTCAAACACTCATGGTTTTTGTTGGAATAGTCTCAAACACTCATGGTTTGTGTTGGAACAGTCTCAAACACTCATGGTTTGTGTTGGAACAGTCTCAAACACTCATGGTTTGTGTTGGAATAGTCTCAAACACTCATGGTTTGTGTTGGAACAGTCTCAAACACTCATGGTGTGTGTTGGAACAGTCTCAAACACTCATGGTTTGTGTTGGAACAGTCTCAAACAATAGTCTGTGTTGGAACAGTCTCAAACACTCATGGTTTGTGTTGGAACAGTCTCAAACACTCATGGTTTGTGTTGGAACAGTCTCAAACAATAGTCTGTGTTGGAACAGTCTCAAACACTCATGGTTTGGAACAGTCTCAAACACTTATGGTGTGTGTTGGAACAGTCTCAAACACTCATGGTTTGTGTAGGAACAGTCTCAAACACTTATGGTGTGTGTTGGAACAGTCTCAAACACTCATGGTTTGTGTTGGAATAGTCTCAAACACTCATGGTTTGTGTTGGAACAGTCTCAAACACTCATGGTTTGTGTTGGAACAGTCTCAAACACTCATGGTTTGTGTTGGAACAGTCTCAAACACTCATGGTTTGTGTTGGAACAGTCTCAAACACTCATGGTGTGTGTTGGAACAGTCTCAAACACTCATGGTGTGTGTTGGAACAGTCTCAAACACTCATGGTTTGTGTTGGAACAGTCTCAAACACTCATGGTTTGTGTTGGAACAGTCTCAAACACTCATGGTTTGTGTTGGAACAGTCTCAAACACATGGTTTGTGTTGGAACAGTCTCAAACACTCATGGTTTGTGTTGGAACAGTCTCAAACACTCATGGTTTGTGTTGGAACAGTCTCAAACACTTATGGTTTGTGTTGGAACAGTCTCAAACACTTATGGTGTGTGTTGGAACAGTCTCAAACACTCATGGTTTGTGTTGGAACAGTCTCAAACACTTATGGTGTGTGTTGGAACAGTCTCAAACACTTATGGTGTGTGTTGGAACAGTCTCAAACACTCATGGTTTGTGTTGGAACAGTCTCAAACACTTATGGTTTGTGTTGGAATAGTCTCAAACACTCATGGTGTGTGTTGGAACAGTCTCAAACACTCATGGTTTGTGTTGGAACAGTCTCAAACACTTATGGATTTGTGTTGGAACAGTCTCAAACACTCATGGTTTGTGTTGGAACAGTCTCAAACACTTATGGTGTGTGTTGGAACAGTCTCAAACACTCATGGTTTGTGTTGGAACAGTCTCAAACACTCATGGTTTGTGTTGGAACAGTCTCAAACAATAGTCTGTGTTGGAACAGTCTCAAACACTCATGGTGTGTGTTGGAACAGTCTCAAACACTCATGGTTTGTGTTGGAACAGTCTCAAACACTCATGGTGTGTGTTGGAACAGTCTCAAACACTCATGGTGTGTGTTGGAACAGTCTCAAACACTCATGGTGTGTGTTGGAACAGTCTCAAACACTCATGGTGTGTGTTGGAACAGTCTCAAACACTCATGGTGTGTGTTGGAACAGTCTCAAACACTCATGGTGTGTGTTGGAACAGTCTCAAACACTCATGGTGTGTGTTGGAATAGTCTCAAACACTCATGGTGTGTGTTGGAACAGTCTCAAACACTCATGGTGTGTGTTGGAACAGTCTCAAACACTTATGGTGTGTGTTGGAACAGTCTCAAACACTCATGGTGTGTGTTGGAACAGTCTCAAACACTCATGGTTTGTGTTGGAATAGTCTCAAACACTCATGGTGTGTGTTGGAACAGTCTCAAACACTCATGGTTTGTGTTGGAACAGTCTCAAACACTCATGGTGTGTGTTGGAATAGTCTCAAACACTCATGGTGTGTGTTGGAACAGTCTCAAACACTCATGGTGTGTGTTGGAACAGTCTCAAACACTCATGGTTTGTGTTGGAACAGTCTCAAACACTCATGGTGTGTGTTGGAATAGTCTCAAACACTCATGGTGTGTGTTGGAACAGTCTCAAACACTCATGGTGTGTGTTGGAACAGTCTCAAACACTTATGGTGTGTGTTGGAACAGTCTCAAACACTCATGGTGTGTGTTGGAACAGTCTCAAACACTCATGGTTTGTGTTGGAATAGTCTCAAACACTCATGGTGTGTGTTGGAACAGTCTCAAACACTCATGGTTTGTGTTGGAACAGTCTCAAACACTCATGGTGTGTGTTGGAATAGTCTCAAACACTCATGGTGTGTGTTGGAACAGTCTCAAACACTCATGGTGTGTGTTGGAACAGTCTCAAACACTCATGGTGTGTGTTGGAACAGTCTCAAACACTCATGGTGTGTGTTGGAACAGTCTCAAACACTTATGGTTTGTGTTGGAACAGTCTCAAACACTCATGGTTTGTGTTGGAATAGTCTCAAACACTCATGGTGTGTGTTGGAACAGTCTCAAACACTCATGGTGTGTGTTGGAACAGTCTCAAACACTCATGGTGTGTGTTGGAACAGTCTCAAACACTCATGGTTTGTGTTGGAACAGTCTCAAACACTCATGGTTTGTGTTGGAACAGTCTCAAACACTCATGGTGTGTGTTGGAACAGTCTCAAACACTCATGGTGTGTGTTGGAACAGTCTCAAACACTCATGGTTTGTGTTGGAATAGTCTCAAACACTCATGGTTTGCGTTGGAACAGTCTCAAACACTCATGGTTTGTGTTGGAACAGTCTCAAACACTCATGGTTTGTGTTGGAACAGTCTCAAACACTCATGGTTTGTGTTGGAACAGTCTCAAACACTCATGGTTTGTGTTGGAACAGTCTCAAACACTCATGGTTTGTGTTGGAACAGTCTCAAACACTCATGGTTTGTGTTGGAACAGTCTCAAACACTCATGGTTTGTGTTGAAACAGTCTCAAACCCTCATGGTTTGTGTTGGAATAGTCTCAAACCCTCATGGTTTGTGTTGAAACAGTCTCAAACACTCATGGTGTGTGTTGGAACAGTCTCAAACACTCATGGTTTGTGTTGGAACAGTCTCAAACACTCATGGTTTGTGTTGGAACAGTCTCAAACACTCATGGTTTGTGTTGGAATAGTCTCAAACACTCATGGTTTGTGTTGGAACAGTCTCAAACACTCATGGTTTGTGTTGGAATAGTCTCAAACACTCATGGTTTGTGCTGGAACAGTCTCAAACACTCATGGTTTGTGTTGGAACAGTCTCAAACACTCATGGTTTGTGTTGGAACAGTCTCAAACACTCATGGTTTGTGTTGGAATAGTCTCAAACACTCATGGTTTGTGTTGGAACAGTCTCAAACACTCATGGTTTGTGTTGGAATAGTCTCAAACACTCATGGTGTGTGTTGGAATAGTCTCAAACACTCATGGTTTGTGTTGGAATAGTCTCAAACACTTATGGTTTGTGTACGAACAGTCTCAAACACTCATGGTGTGTGTTGGAACAGTCTCAAACACTCATGGTGTGTGTTGGAACAGTCTCAAACACTTATGGTGTGTGTTGGAACAGTCTCAAACACTCATGGTGTGTGTTGGAACAGTCTCAAACACTTATGGTTTGTGTTGGAACAGTCTCAAACACTTATGGTTTGTGTTGGAACAGTCTCAAACACTCATGGTTTGTGTTGGAACAGTCTCAAACACTCATGGTGTGTGTTGGAACAGTCTCAAACACTCATGGTTTGTGTTGGAACAGTCTCAAACACTCATGGTGTGTGTTGGAACAGTCTCAAACACTCATGGTGTGTGTTGGAACAGTCTCAAACACTCATGGTTTGTGTTGGAACAGTCTCAAACACTCATGGTTTGTGTTGGAACAGTCTCAAACACTCATGGTTTGTGTTGGAACAGTCTCAAACAATAGTCTGTGTTGAAACAGAGTCTCATGGTTTGTGTTGTGACAGGAAAAAGACGACCTGAAGAGAGCCGAGAACATGCTGGAACAGGCCGACCGGCTCGGGTGCCGACAGTTCGTCACGGCCACAGACGTGGTGCGAGGAAACCCCAAACTCAACCTGGCCTATGTGGCCAATCTGTTCAACAAGTATCCCGCTCTGAAGAAGCCGGAAAACCAGGACATCGACTGGAGCTCTATTGAGGGTGTGTGAATCTGAACTGGCCAAATAGAAATGATCATTCTGTCATCGTTTACTCATGTCGTTCCAAACCTGATAGAGACGTTCTGTCAAAGTTAGGAAAAAACATTCTTACAGCAACATTAAAAGTACATTTGTTCAATGATATGTGCTCTCTTATAATGTGTACTTATACAGTCAATATACTCAATACTTATACAATTATATCATTTTTGATGTTTTTTACTAGTGTGTGCAGGACACTATAGTTCATTTATGTAAGCGAGACTTGCTAAATAAAGTAAACTATGACATATTATATCCAAAAATTCTTCATACAGTGAAAAAAACAGTAACATTTATAAAAATGTGGGAGCAAATATTATTCCTCCACTTTGAGCTGATTATGTTTCGCTGAAGTGTGTTTTCTGTAATTGCTAATGCTCTTTTTACACACAGACTGAACAACATGAAGCATTGCTTGGTCACTGGTTGAGCTAAACTGGTATTACCTAATTGTGTAGTTAAATTTAACAGCTGACAGATATTCAACATAATTCATGAAGGACGGACAAAACCAGTGAAATATCCACTGATTTAATAACTCTGAGTTCTGCTCATATTTCATTACCACTTTCTAAACTATAGCGAATAAACTGATAATGTTGAAGGTGTCTGAATACCTTTTGGTTTGACTGTACATCATTCATGTAATGTTTTTTTTCTGAAACCTTTCAGTTGGAGGTTCACCATTTTTTAAATGTTGCTAGTTTCGGAATGTTCAGAGAACATTCAAAAGTAACGTTCTTTAACGTTTGCGAAATGGAATGTTCCCTAAACATTTGCACAGCCAAGAAAAAAAAACGTTTTTAAAAACTGGACGTATTGAATGGAAGTCAATGGGAACCGAAACTGTTTGATTCCCGACATTCCTCAAAATCTTTATCTTTTGTGTTCAATAGAAAGAAAGTCAGTCGTACAGGTTTGGAACAACATGAGTAAATGATAACTGAATTATTATTTAGGTGGAACCATTTTTCCGACACATTAATGCGATTAAATGGAGGCTTTTGTTGAAGTCTATATTTACATGTATTACAGTCAGTGAATAGTGAGCTGGCACAGTGATAATGTTGAAGTAACGAGATCTCATCCATGTCTCATGTTCTGTCACTGTCAGGAGAGACCAGAGAGGAACGCACCTTCAGAAACTGGATGAACTCACTGGGCGTTAATCCACGTGTCAATCATCTCTATGTGTGAGTAGAACCTCAAACACGCATCGGGCAGCGCTGAACACAGGATTCAACACCATAACATTGTAATAAATAACAGCTTATAAAAAACTATTTTGGCTATTCAACCACTAAAACATATGGAAGCCCATTTCTCCCACATAAGAAAAAAATGCTTTGGTAATTTATGACATAAAAATTAGAAATAATGACATACTAAGTAATAATAATTTTTATATTTTTGTCATTATGACATAAGTCAATTATGACAAATGCAGACATAATTATGACTTGTGTCAGAATTTCAACTTTTTACGCCATAATTTTGACTTTGTTATAATTGTGACTTAATATGTCAGAATTTCGACTGTCAGAAATTTGAGATTTTGTCATAATTATGACTTGGTATGTCACAATTAAATTTTTTTTCCATATATTTTGACTTTTTATGTCATAATTTTAACATGTCAAAATTATGACTAAGTCAGAAATTCAAATTTGTTATAATTATGACTTAGTATGTCAGAATTTTGGCTCAAAATCAACTTAAACTTTTTACTACATAATTTTTACTCTTTGTCATATTGTTGCTTAGTATGTCACAATTTGTACATTTTATGACAGAATTTCATCTTTTTATGTCATAATTTTGACATCTTATGACAGAATTTCATCTTTTTATGTCATAATTTTGACATTTTATGACAGAATTTAATCTTTTTATGTCATAATTTTGGCATTTTAATGTCTAAGCCTAATTATGATTTACAACAGCATCATTTATTGTCTGTGGTGGAAGTGGGCTTCCATAACTAGGCCTTTATTAGTGATGCACCGAAATTTTGGCAACTGAAAATATTT
>JARWKJ010000362.1:0-20700 GCA_029959095.1 Rhinichthys osculus | reverse complement strand
AAAGCATTTGTTTAAGGTTGTGGCCAAATAATGTCATTGAAAATGTATTGACCAATTAAAGCCTGCTGTATTATGTTTTATACACACATTTCTAAGGCCTAAATTATCAACATGATGAAAACCTGTTGTACACAATCTGTCTTCTGATTTATAGTTCATATTTTTTAGCAAGCAAAAGGGCTTTTAGTATCATTCTAAAAAAAGTACACCTTCAGGTTGTTGTACACAAGTCTTTTTGCACTGAAATACTTACTGATTTTTATAAAGTACAAGAATACATTTTATATGGCTATTAATATTTCAAGATGAACACTTACTGGACTGAAGCAACGTAGGTTTACTTAATGATCCATACATCATTTATTAGAAAAGTCACGCATCAAATATGGTTCATGAGGCTTTTCAGGAATGTTTATTTGTACGTCTCTCAATCATCATTGTATTGCATTGCATTATATAATATGCTTTGCCCCCCCACAATGAAAAGTACAGAGCTTTGATCATAAAAATAAGTATTTCAATATAATCTTACTAAGACATTATTGGGAGATATGGAGTTAAAATGGATATTTATATGCATTTTATACAAGTAGCCTACAAAATCACATTGATTAACAATACAATTTCATCTTACTTTTTGACCATATAAATATCAGCAAGTGCAACACATTGCTTTTTTTTCTTTCTCAATTTGGGCCTCAAATTGAGATGTTTTTTCCTCCTCGAGTGTGAGCACCATACACTCACTATACCAGACTATATATATATTATTCAGTATATATATATATATATATATTTTTTTTTTTGTTTTAACTATTTTCAATTGTCAGGCTTTAAAGGGTTCATATTATATTATATTATATTATTTAGAATTTAGTTATTAATATAATTATTATTATTTTTTTTTCTATAGATTTTAATTCTATTGGGCTCTACAGTCTGTGCCACACACTTTTTAAACATTTTTTTGATGTTCACAGTGGGACAACAGATGAGTTGCTTTGACTTTCTGATCAATGTTGTTGATGCAAATTCTGTCATCTTTCACTTTAGTACATAGTCGGATATCGTCAGCAGGGCAACAATCAAAGCATCTTGCAGTAGCCTCGAGATCCACGTGTCCGCTTCACCTCCCATGGTCTGCCTGTGGAATGGGTGGAAGGCCCCAGCAGGCAGTGTTCTGGCCGCCTCCGTGCTTCCTGGGCCTCCTGGGGCTGGGTGAGTCTGGAGGATAAGACCGTCCCTCACTGCACAGTGCTGGGGTCCAGATTGCTATACTGGGACAGTCTGGAGGTGGGCTATGGCACTCCAATTCATCTCCTGCTGTAGCTCAGCGACGAAAGCGCCTAGTGCCCACTTCTCATCTGTGGGAGCACTCAGGAAGATGGATTGGTTGGCCGGACCATCAGAGGAGGCAAAGCGTGTGGCTAAGAGCCTATGTAGCACGTGGCTGCTCTCATATGCAAGTTTGATGAAAGGCATTCACAAACAGAGTCTGGGGAGCTTCTTCTGTATCAGATGTCTCAAAGTAGCGTACACTTTAGAGCAGGCGAAAGTATGAAAGCGGCACACGCTGGCATGGGCCATTCATCACTTGCTTTTCACTTTTATGGTGTACTTTGAATACGACGTTCAACGATGGCTTTCACTTGGTTCGAAATTAAGATGCTTCCTTAAGTCTGTCTCTGTGCCTTAGCACGTTCCTCCTTGCTCATAATTACATGGGCATGTCCAGAAAGACAGACTAAATTACACACAGATATAAGATGAGGTGCTATCGGTAATATTCTTATGATGTTCCTATTAATCAGCTTGGCTGGTTTTTATCACAGTCCGCCCTGCCCACCGCTGGCCAGGCAATAATCAGAAATACATAAAGAAATTCTCGTGGAGCCAGGACCCAGCTTTGTCTTATTATGGAATAAACCTTGTGGAAAATATCGGTTCATCCCCAGAAGCGGCTACAAATTGGTCCTGCGTGACACGCTTGGAATTTCCGCCGCATTCCATGACCTAAAACAAAAATGACATGAACATTGACAAATTTGACAAAGAAATTTGTGCAAAAAACAACCTCTATTTGGTCAGCCAAGCAGCAAATATGTCGGATGATATGCTTTATTAAGCAATCCATTTTTCAGCAATAGCGGTGCCATCTGCAAAGGTTAGCGTGCATCAGGCTACAGAAATTTCATCTACCTACTCTGGGCCTCGGCAAACACTCCGGCACATTTTTCATGTACATACAATTTTGGATGCAAATAGAATACTTGATGAAAGGGATGACCTTCTGAAGTGACTCCTTGGCAGTAAGGTAGGACGGAACAGGCAGCAGGAACAGAATGAGTTACTGCCCTGGCTGATCCAGCAGCACTGTAATATATGACTACTGTTCACACACAGAGTGAAAGCTCACCCCCACCCTACTCTGCTACATCTCGTTTTGCTGTGCCTGGATAAAGAAACTTGGCAGAACTTAAAGGTGATATCCTTCCAATTTTGCCTAAAGACCCACTGAAAGTTTCTTTTAAAATATGACACTGTAAATAAATAGACACTGTATATTGTCTATTTAGAAACGCTGAAAATAAAATGTATATAAATTAGGGCTGTCAAACGATTAATCACGATTAATCGCAACCAAAATAAAAGTTTGTGTTTACATAATATATGTGTGTGTACTGTGTATAATTATTTTGTATATAAATGCACACATGTATATATTTAAGAAAAATATGTTATTTATATATAAAATGTTTATATTTATATAAAATATACATTATATATAGGCTACATTCAGTCTATATACAGCATATACATGCAAATATTTCTTAAATACACATGCATGTGTGGGTATTTATATATTAAAAATAATTATACACAGCACACACACACATATTATGTAAACATAGACTTTTGTTTTGGATGCGATTAATCGTTTGACAGCCCTAATATATATATGTATTCAAATGAATATATAATCATTTCATAAATTGTACAATAATTAACGAACATAATGTATTCGGCCTATAGGAAAACTAACATGTTCACCCTATTCAAATATTATTTAAAAAAATTGTTAAAGGTTTTGTGAGCATATTGCGTAGTGCTTGAAGTCAATTGTTTTACTTGTGATAACACAACTAAATATGGCAAATTGTGCAGACGTTATGAACAACACATTAGAGACAACACGAGAGAACTAATGAAATATTTAACTGATGAACCTGATTATGTTGTAGTCAATGCCTTTTCCTGTGAGATTTCGTCTTTTTGCATAGTAAAATAAAATCTGTAGCTGTGTAGGTTTTTTGACAAATAATTTTGTCAGATAAATACCCTTTTTCTTCCCTCATATTGAAAACTAAAAAAAATCCTCATATTTTGATAGAACTTGTAGGGTGATTAAAAACAAATATCCCCTCCAGACATCACTTTAGGCCACTAATGTTCTTCCAAAACTGAATCGTCTGAGCTATGCTATCCCCATTCATTATTAGATCTGCTGTATTTCAAGAATTGGTAGTGTTTTATTTTTTTCTTCTAGAAAAACATCTGAGACAAAGCTGATGCTGTACTTATCTCACGGGCTATGAAAGAGACAAATAAAATAAAATAAAAATCTGCCACAACTAAAAATATTTCTCTCCTTAAATTTGTAACTGAATCTATCACAGTTTTTTTTGTCGCCAATGATTGTGTCACCATGTAAGCAATGTTCTAGCCGCTCTGTCTTTGTTGTCTGAGGTTTAACAAATGGACAGTCAGACAGCTAGTGTTCCACTTACTCAGAGGTGTTGGTCTCATCTGTATTGTGGCTGGCAGCACAGTCATCTTCATTCTCTTTGTCCTTACTGAGGAAGGTGATCTATCAGACCACAGACATCATGGTGAATCTAGCTGGCCTCTGCCTTCTCCCATTTGAATTGAAGACACAGTGTTTTAGTGCTCTGCAAGCGTTCCTCTAACCAGGACAGGATTGAGAATGAGTGAGCTGTCCTTGGCTTGTATTACTGTCCCAATATGATTGAGTTCCTTTGTTGGAATTGAAGAAAGGATGAAAATTGAGGACTTGACTTTCTGAGCCATGTGTTTCAGTAGGAAGGGATCAGTCATCTCATTTCCATCTAGGTCATTTTTACCTGTTTTTTTATATTATGAGTAGTGAACTGTTTCATAAAAACTTTTATGGAGGATTTTTAGCTGACGCTATGAATAAGATTAGCTTTCCGAATGCGTAGTCTCATCTACTCTGAGCGCGAAGAAAAATTAGGATCTCATTTTATTACAACAGCTTCATTATTGTTTTTCTTGTTGTAATTTAAGATGTCTTGTGCATATTTATATAGTTAATACAAGATAACCTACAATAGAATTTGAATGTTGGCTATTTGAACAGCGATCAAGAACATATTTTTGTTTGTGTTCCCCAACAGAGCAAGTTCTAGCAGTCTGACTCTTGTGGGGGGATGATCACAGCGCGATAATTCGACTGACTAAGAAGTTCCTGCTTCAATGACTTTGTCCCACGGAGGGACACGACTTCCAGACCCCTCAGATTGATTGTTTACTTGGGAGCTGAGGGAGAAGAGCATCTAGTTGTTTCCCCAAGATGAGCGTTTTTCCAAACACCTGCTGGTAAATAAGCAGGGCAGACCTCTGGCCGCCTCTCTCCGGCCAGGGGAATACACCGGCTTTGTCTCTGCGATGAAGAACTAGAGCTATTTATCCACCCCCCCCCCATCCGCTGGATGTGTCACTAGCGAGGTGCTTAGGCTTGAGTGTTATATATAGACTTCCTCAGCCTCTAAATAGAAATGAAATGGGATTGCCAGTGTTTTTGTTGGGCCAACATCGGAGGGGAAAAAAATTAGAGATCCGTTCCTTGTGTATTTCATCACCTGCAAAGCCAATGAGGGAGAGCGCTGTGTGCCCGGCGACTGCAAACTGCGCCCAGGTTACTGCACGCTACAGTAGCCAAGAATGTGTGGTTCTGTAGATGATTAAATCAATACAATTTTGACAAGACATGTAGGAACATGCCTCTTTATTTTACGCAGTTCCTTCCCCACAGTCAGGGGGCATTTATCACCCAACCCCGGCGCCGTCATCTAATGGAGATTGTTCTTTAGCTTGCGCTTGATCGAGAGGCAGGATTATGATGCATGTCGATAGTTTGCCGAGATATTGACACAGGGACAAAGAGCACAGCCTGCAGCCGCTAGCCCGTCTATTCCCAACACGCGGCGACATACGCACACAGTCATCACGGAAGTATCCCCCGTGGATGATTCCCATTGATATCCCATTGATGAATCGGCCCAAGCGTCTGGGTGACTGGAGGCAGTCGTTAAGACCCCCGCAAACTCATTCAGCTAGCGATTAACTCCGCGAACGTCTGCCACGTTTCTCATCTTTATTTACCCTGGCCGTTTTCTCAGTGTGTTCTCCCTGTCCTCCCACAAGACTCTCGAACACATCCTCGGGACCTTTATCGTGGGCTTCTCACAAAGGGTTAATGATAAAAGACAGACCGTGAGGAGAAGAACGCAGAGGGATAATGAATATGAAAAAGGGGGGCTGCATTGGAAAGAGGAATGAGATGGGGGGGAGCTAATGACAGGTGTAGCTGTAAATTCTTCATTCTGCATGGGCTGATGGGAAGCGCTCGGCTGTGCGCTCGCCTGTGACTTTACAACTAATCCTGTTTGTAAGTTATTATTTATCTTCAGCAAACTTTGTCAAACTTGGGCTTTGATTTTTTTTTTTTTTTTCTCCCTCCTCCGATTTCCCTCTTGTGGCTCGCTCTCGCACATGCTCCCCACATAATTTATGACTGCCTCTGGTCCTCATGACAGATTATTAAAAGTAGAATTAGTTTTTTGCGCTGGATTTTTCCACTGGGAATTGGGAAGGCAGTCCTCTCAGAGGAAGGTCTCTTACGAGGTCTCCATTACTAATAGAAGTTTTTTCCCTTTTTTTGATGGGGGTGAGAAGACTAATGATTTGAATTTACTGTAGCAGGCGTCACGTGGTTGGAAAAGCATCAGCAGACGAGACAAGAGGTTAAGTTCTTCCCCGTAGAGAGCTTTATTGGATTGTTTAGCAGCAGAAGGATAATGTTTTTGTCAGAGAATGCCGGAGCACGCTAGTCTGGCAACGGAGAGAAGAAAGATGAAGAGACCGAAAAAAGACAGAGCGAGAGGCAGATATGGGGAGACAGAAAAGAGCTTTTCTCTGATGTGGGTGGTTTAGAGATAGAGGGACACAGAGACAAAGTGGAACCTGGACAACATTGTTTTATGTAACGCAACTGGACAAACTGCGAGTTGGAGATTTCAAAATACGATTTATTTCCTCTTTTGTTCTTTTATTCTTTCTGTCATGTGCTCAAATGCAAAAAAAAGAAAAAAAGAAACACACACACACACACACACACACACACACACAAAGTGCTATTTCCATTCACCTGATGGCCGTTTGGAGCTTGTTCTCCCAGCATGCTACTGCAGCATGGGAACCAGAGGGGAGTCACAGCACAGCTGAGAGCCTCGGCTTAATCTTATGCATCATTAAGCACTCAGCGGCAAGCCAGCGCTGTTCATATACATCATCCACGCTTAATAAACATAATGATGACATAAGATGTAATTCTAGATGAATTTTCATTTTATAGGGAAATGGAGAATTCCTGTAGAAAGGAAAAGAAAGAAAAAAGTAAATTATCAGGGAAGTACAAAATAAATGATGTTTTTTTCAGCAAGATGAATAGCGGTGTTTGGGGCTTTAGAGCGGGAGAGGAGAGAGAGTGCGATGCGGGAAGGGGATGAAGGGGCAGTGGAGGTGACTGGGAAAGGGGGGCACCGGCCATTTGTACGTTTTAATCGCGGGAGTCTGATAGACAGGCTGAGGGAGTCGGAGTGGGACTCATCCATCATGTGCACTGAAAATCAGTAGTATGAGAGGTAGTGTTTCAGCCCGGGTCGCCTTACAGGGGAGGAAATAGGATTCTGATGAAATTGTGAGGGGAGAGTGGCCCTAGACACTTGCTGGGGCAGTTGGGGTCACCGAAAGGCAGAGGAGACCTGAGATTACCGCATGTGCTCGGAGAGCAGGGGTCTCGGTCGCCCAACCCGGACCCAACTCTTGTAGCACAGCGGCGAGCGGCACCCATGAATTAATGCAAAGAGGAGGGAGATGAATCGCCCTTTGAAATTAGTGAGCACTTTGAATTCCGACGGAGTGGGCCGGGCAAACTACTTCCCCTCTATCAGTGACTCTTGACACGGGTAGATAAAGGCGCAGAACGAGCATCTACAAATCAAAGCGTAATTACGACTGCTGGCATCCCATAAACGCTTTAGTCAAGATGGCCGCTCGGAGCTGTGCGCTGTTTGTACAGCTGTGTGAGCCCAAGCTTCAGATGCAGCAGAGTCAGAACGCCAGCAAGTGCACAGTTGCATGTCTGCCAAAAGGCTGAGGAAGTGGAATGCTCTGCTTCTGTCTAATGACTAACTAGAGCAGATCAGCCCCAATGCAACCTCCCTGATGCAGTACTGGGAAACATACAATAGCACAATTAGTTGTCTTTAGATGTCTTTTATCTAACATTCATTCTGTATATCTTTATTGTGGTTATATTGACATCTTAAAATATAAAAGCATATCAAATATATTTATATATAAATGCGTATATAAGCTAAATATATATATAAGCATTTGAATCAGCATTTGCATGGATTTTTATTTTATAATGTACATTAATAAACAGTGAATATATACTGTATGTATATACAGTATAAGCAATTAAATTGACATATTTTGTAACGTACATTCTAAAATATGTTATTTATATTGTGTGAATATATAATTTGTGTGTATAGAAATACTGTTCAAAAGTTTTGGGTCAGAAAGATTTTTTTTATTTTATTTTTTAGAAGTGAATACATTTATTTAACAAGGATGCATTAATTTGATCAAAAGTGATAGTAAAGACATTTATAAGGTTTAAATGTATAATGTATCAAATATTTCTGTGTCAAATAAATGCTGTTCATATGAACTTTCTAAAGAATCCTGAAAATTTTAAATTGTATCACGGTTTCCACAAAAATATTAAGCACCACAACTGTTTTAACATTGATAACAAAAATAAATGCTTGTTGAGAATCAAATCAGAATATTAAAGTGATTTCTGAAGGATCATGTGACACTGAAGATTGAGTAATGATGCTGAAAATACAGCATTGCATCACAGGAATAAATTACATTTTATGCAAGTATTTTAAATTGTAATAATATTTCACAATACCACTGTATTTACTGTTTTTTTTATCAAATAAATGCAGCCTTGATGAGCATAAGATACTTCTTTGAAACGCATTAAAAAATCTTTTGCATGGTAGTGAATAGACATATTTGACATTTTACATTGAATAAATAGTAGTACTTATAATGTTAAAATGACTAAAACGTAATTTAAAATGTATATTACATATATACTATGAGCATTTTAACATAGAAATCGTGGTGCAATTGTGAGTAGAGAAAATAAACACTGTTTAGCACTCCACTGTAGTGCCAGGACATGTCCCGGTAAACTTGCTGCCAATGTTCTACTGGATCTTTTCCCGGAATGCAAGTCCTTGTTAATGTGGGCATTCAGTGTTCAATTCATGAGTTACATAAATCATACAAGTGCAAAAAAAATAGTGAACGAACAAATAGCAAACATTCCATGTAATAAGCTAGCTAACATCTTCCCCCTCATCCACTCAAACAGTGATACTGTAATTCAATTGATTTAGAGCATTAATTTAAAAATAATGGTACCAGAATTATGCTGAAGTATGTTTAAGAATGTAAGTCAGTCTTTCGGGGTTATAAGGTGATATCATTATGTGTATCACCTGTTATGGAACATCCTGACAGAATCTAGTAATCTTCCATTGACCTTGTACCTCCTTTATGTTGTGCAAATATCTGTGCTTTTGATGTATTCTTGCTCTCATGAAGTATAGAGCTGTTCCTGGCACCACTGGCATATTGTATCTTGTTTCTCCAACTATTAAAAGTGTCAGCGGTTGTCTTCTGTTGCTTTTATATGCTGTTATTAACGACACAATGCTAACCGCCCAGAGTGTACATCTAATTAAAACCTCCAAACAGTTATAGCAAGGAATGAATCCAAAAGATAGGATATAATCATTGAGAATAATGTGTTTTTTTTCCACTGCCTTTGGAGGTTGGGTTGTAATGGGCTATCTGTATTCATACTGTGGGTTGTGAACCCACTCAATGATTGTTATAGAGCGCTGTAAAAGTTGTAGGTTCCTGCAGCAGCTTTTATTATTGCCAGCTCTCTTATTTCAAAGCCTCTTTTAATTTATTACTGATTGTTTATTTGGAATTAAGGTTAACTTATTGAAACCTCCTACGATTAAACTTTGTAACTGTAATCCGCACCTGTCTTCCAATCAATTGGCATGATGCTACCAATGCCATGGTAATAGGTTTGGCCATGGTATGCATGAACTAATAAAATGTATAACTTGAATGTAAGGAAAGTCACTTTGTAAAACAATTGGCTGGTACACATCTCCTCATAGGTTTGCAAAACATTTGAGAGCCGTGTATATATTGTGATTTAGATGACAGTTTGTGGAGTGGTATATATGTATCTTTCTGCCATAATGCATTTTTGTCTGTTTGGCCGGGGTCTCTACAGTTCCCCCCTTTCATTCCTGCCCTTTGACACAGTCATCTCCCAGAACCGAAGCCTGCTGGACTGCATTCAAGCCCCCTGTCTTAACCTGAAGAATTATGTTTGCAGATAATTAGCTCTTATAGGTACACTTTCCATTTCTTCACTTCACTAAGCACATCATCTTCCTTCCCTCTTTATTGTTTGCTTTGCTTTGTCAGATCGATGTCTTGCTACTGCGTAAGTAGCAGTCATATCTAAAGCAACATAAATCACAACAAGGTTCCCTGTCGCACCAGTCACCGCGCGCTCCGTCTAGAAACGCGGTAGGGAGCGTCTTTTTTCCGCATGGATCTCGGATCCGGGTATGACTGTGCTCAGCCTTTCGATGTCTGTTTGTGTGGCGCTGTGCTCACTGGTCTTTTGCCATGTAAAATGGAATGTGATTACACAGTGCTTCGCTTTGGCTTTCAGAGGCTGTCAGAACATCAGGCATTTGTGTCAGATCCCTCTCCGCCCATCCCATAATATCCTCCTGCTCCCTTTGAGTCGGGGGCAGACTGTTGAGGGGGAACTTATCAGATTATCCCCTATCAGGTACCTTGGTGGGGAGCGGGTGGGCAGCATTTCTCCTGCCATTACTGCCAGCCCTGTGATCATGCCACGCTAATGAATGCGCAAATGCAAATAGCCCTTCCCTGTAAAAGTTGACATTGTCTCCTGTGATAAATTTTCTGCTGAGGTAAGAGACAATTTAGAGTGGAATTACAAGCAGGCTCTTTGTCACTCTTCGGGTCCATTTACATCCGTAATTAGCTGTAATTCCACTGCACCCATTAGAGAGAGAGAGAGAGAGAGAGAGAGTCACCACTGAAACAGATAAGCAGTAAAAAGGGGCGAGAGAGAGGAAAAGAGAAGCGCCAGATCTCTTGATGCTTTGCACAGCGCCGTCAGCTGGTGATTTATATGCACCCCTACGTGCTTGTCGCCACGCCAATGGGTGTAAACATTGATTAGGAGCAGGAAATGAGGCACACACTTTGTCCTCTGTGTCAGGGTCTTTGGGTCGAGGAAGAGGAAGGCTCATGGCCTTAATGTGTACAGTCCTCAACACCTGAGCGCATTTTAGAGGGTGGCGTTAGATACGCCTCTCAAGCATTACCCAAACAAACACATGACATTGTGCCACAGCGCTGCTTGAGTGACAAGCTCAGACTTGTCATTGAGTATCTTTTAGACCTGTGACACTCAGACACACGGGAGTCATAGTGCATGATTTTCCTGTGTGAGGATGATGTGCATCAGCCGGCAAAACAAATGTGGATTGATGCAAAGCTTCGAATGACATGCACCAATGATTGTTTTGTGTCGTTTTATGTTTTTGAGCATACCTACGAGTGTTGCCCGCCACGGGAGGTAAATTAATGCAGGGCTACGACCTCAGTGTTTACCGTGTATTTTCCCCTGTGGTGCACAAGGGGCCAAATAATCCTCAAAAAGGTCAAGACGCACGTCTCCTTCCCTACTTCTTCACCCCTATCTAATGAAAGTGTTTCCTGTGTTTGTATGACATCTATCTTAGCCAATCCCCCAAATCCTGTCATTACAGAGCTTAAGTGTTTGCTAAAGCTCCTGGACAGATTTCACATAATCCATTAATAGCAAAGAAATGTTTTTCTTAGTGAACTTAACACAATTGTTGGGGAAGCTGCTTAGAAACCGTAGCTTGCCAAGCTACAAACTTATCATAATTTGAAGAAGTTAAACTACAGCCATTAGGCTACAAGCTAAAAACAAAAAGTAGCTTGAAGCTATAAAGGGAGTAATATGTTTTTATGAATAAAATATATCCAATTATATAATTTATAAATGAATCAACTGTACTCCTACAGGTACAAAAACAATAACAAGCTGTTTTGAATGAAGTACCCTTATACGTAACAAAAATATATGGGAACATACGGCAAAATATAATGCAATATATTACATAATACATTTCCATATTTTGGAAGTGCGATTTATATGCATTGACCATGAGTATATATTAATACATATACAATATTTATAAATGAAGACAAATAGCATTACATTTTATATTCACAAAGTTTTATCCTTTATTGTGTACATATATTGCACATACATGTTCCCATATAAATGTGAATGTTCACACACACACACACACACAACATATACACACACATTCATGGAATGAATTACAACAGATTTCTAGTTCCCAGCATGCTTTGCTTCTGACTGTTAAAGGAGAGCAAATGTTAAAATTAAGTGTTATGTAAAATGTGTTTTGCTCAACATTAATATAGGGGGAGATCTGTTAGTGTTTAATGTTCTATTATTTTGGAATTTAAAAGGGTTTATGGTATGTCTGACTCTGAGCTTTTGGGGTTATCATTGTGCTGAAGAGAGCCTTTGGTGACGTTGACGATTGGCCGAACACCATTAAGACTATACTTGTAAATGCTGTGCACTCCTCAGCACAGTGATAGTCTCTTGGTTAAATACTTTACTTTACTTAAATACATGCAGGTGTGCTTGTGCTTTTATTAACTAGCTTGAAAATATGAAACATTTCTAATGTGAATAATTAAAAAATATAAGAAATAGGCTATATTACATTATATATTTATCTATGTATGTGTGTATATGCTGCATGAGTATATATCTGCAATATATTACACATGCAGTGCCATATCTGATTACATATACATCTATATATTATGAAGTGTATTACTGAATATAAATTAATTATGATATAGGCCCTATTTGTAAATATATTGTCTCATATTTTTCCAAATATGAAAAGCAGCAATTCCTTGTATTATTCAATATATTGTGATATATATTAATACAATAGGCCTATATTATTCTGTATATTTTCAAATATGCTGTTAAACCATATTGGTCATTCATATGGAAATATATTTTCTTTTTATAAGGGTAGCTCTTATATTGACAGCATCCAACTTGATCTAAACTCAACAAACAATAATTTGTATTACCGAGTCGAAAATATGGTAAGCTACATTGAGTAGCCTATAAAAGGGAGTCGAATTGCCGAATAATTTTTAATTGTTCATTTACATAAACCACGGTACCACTAGAATGAATCGAAAATTTCCAACGCAACATACGAAAGAGAACCATTTGTGATGAACTAATTCAATAGAATGATGTGAAGTTAACGTTCTAATGCTTCACATGAGAGAGAGGACCGTTTAGGATGAACCGAATCTTCACTGAATCACAGATTATTCGAATCATTTGAATTTTCAGCGCTTCGTATGAAACATAGACTGGTATGAAAGCGAGAGCTAGCGATCGATGAAGAGAGAGAGGGGTCAATTTTTAGGTTGAACTGATTCACTAGAATGAATCGGACTTTCCAACGCTACGAGAGAAATTGTGTGTTTTTGAGGTGAGCAGCACATTTGATTAGTAGCCGAAAGGGACTTCGTTGTTAGCTCAGACGTTAGAAACAACAGTTGTTTTTTAACCGCTGGAAGCAACTAAATCAAAATGTTGTGAGGCGGGAGTTGGCGATGGCATATTTAAACATTATTGCGAGTCTTGCCACCAGTGTGCGCGGTTGATGATCACAATGTAAAAGTACAATGAACATTTATTGACATCATATGAGTAATATATTTTGATGTAATATTAGTTTAAATATTGTATTATGAAATCAATCAGCATCATTCTAGCATTTCATAAATACTGGAGCATGTCCCCTATTATTTTGGATAAATTGATAAATAATCTTTACCTGCAGTAGGGCTCAGTGCTCGTTCACAAGCTGCGTTTGTAACGTTAACAAAGAGCTGCTTCATCGTTGAAACACGAACGATAGAAGATATTTGCGCGTTTTGTTTGCTATCTTTGTTTTCTGTCTTGCAATCCCGGTTCATAGGACTATATTTCATACCTTTTTGCGAACCCATTTGACCTATTTGATGTGATTTATTCATTCCTGAATAGATTCGAAACAGCTGATAAAAAACAAGATTGATTGCTGAAATATTAAGGAAAATAATTATCAAGTAATTTCCACCAATAGACAAGGATATATCAGTAATATTTTACAGTGGCTTGTGTCCCAGTAAAAAGAGTAGAGTTTTTACATCACTTAGTAAAATGTACCGGGTTAACTTGATAAGCTTCTTAAAAACAGACGAATTATGTCCACAATACTGAAAGTGTTGTTAGGTTAGTAGTGTCGCTACATTTGGTTACTTCCCAACACCAGCAAACAACAACCTTTTTCTTTTTTCTTTTTTCCTGTGACCTGTCCCATTAATGATCTCTTAAAGAGTGCCCTTTCATTGACCGTTTATTTGACCTCCATTTGGGAGCCATACCTGAGTGCTTTTGTAATGCCATCTTCCAGTGAGCTTTAATGAGGCTCATTGTGATGTCTAATTGTCTAGCAGACATTTAACACATCAAATATCATTTTCCTGGATTCATTAACTATAATGAATGAAGAAATCCACACTCCTAGATTCACAATTTAAAGCGTCCTGTATGTCCAGCTCTGCTTTGTTGATGCCAGCAGTCTCTCCCCCCCACCCCCCCCCTCTCTCTTTTTCCTCTAGTGCTGTTTCATTCCCTATGTACCTTCTGGTCTGTTACCCTGGTGTTGTAAAACATAGATGCCTGAATTGTGCATTAGGGCACCATGATTACATCCATCAATCATGTCAGAGAATTTGGAAATGATGGTTTAATGTACCTTTTTAACTACATGTAACTTTGTTGCTGCCTCTGTACATGTTTTGTGCCATTGATATGAAATGCACGAGAAGGAAGGGTGGAAAAGAGAGCAAAAACCCATTGTGTTTTTTCCCTGTCATTAAGCTGTGCCTGGGAGATGATGTGGAAGCCGTATGTGGTCCAGGGGAAGTATTTATGGCCCTGCTTGAATCTGGTTGGGCTTCGCTGATAGCTGAGATAATGGGAGCGAATGGGATGCAGCGAGCTGTTCTAATGGCACCAACAAGACATGGGAACAGCCAGGATAAATAAATGTTAGCCATTTTCTCTACTCCACACCATTTGCATGTTCTATCATTAAAGCTGCTTAAATAGTTCCGATAATAGAATAATAATAAAAGTACCGGTTGCATTTAAATAGTGGAAAGCAGGTCTTTAAATTTTCTTAATGCATTTAATGCAAAGGCTCCGTGTTTCATTTGAATAGTGGAGTTGTGTTCGGCTGAAGATAGCGGGAGCTTTAATTTTAATTTGTTTTAATTCTGACACTTATGCTCCAGTGGCTTTTCTTGTGAAATGGGGATGAATACAAACAAGATTTCACTTCATTAAACAGCAACAAACTGTACGGAAATTGCACTTACTTATGGAAATGGATTTTAAGCATGCAAAGCATTACTTGCTCGGTCTACGCTGAAATTTGAAAAACATTACAGGGTGAGCCTATTAGCTCTGACAGAGTTGAGCACAATTACTGAATGGGGGGGGGGGGGGGGGGGGGGGGGGGGGGATCAAGGTACAGCTAAACCCATGGTGATAAAAAGTGACAAGCTATTAGGAAAGTATATTGACCTTAAAAAGCACTTAATTTAATAAACCGCAGTTTGCACAGGTGGCATTACTGGCGTAAGAAAAGACAATGATAGAAATATCACTATTTTACAGAGGTATATTTTACAAAAGGATCTCTCTGTTTAATATAAATAACTTGTAGACTTTATTTAGAGTTTACTATATAATGATATTAATGGTACATTTACAGTATGTCTGTCTTATTATATATAATAAAAAAAATTTAAATTAAAATGTGGATGATTATAGGCTATAGAGTTCTGTGGTGGATTACAGTTTAGTCTCATTCAGTTTATCATGAATGCCTAAATTAAGGATTATCAATATTTAAAATAATTTTGTTTTATATTGACCATTTTCTTAAAGAAAGTTAAATAATGTTTTTTATTGTGGTAGCTAAATTGGAAAATATAATGCTCTGAGAACTGTGAATCCGTATATTTCACTTCTTTACACTGTTTGAACGATTTTGTACAACTATTCTGTATTCGTACAACTAATAGATGTTCTTATCTATTTATTTAATAGTGATAATTTGTCAGTTAATTTCAACACTTGTAGCACCAAGATGGCTGACTTATAGTTGTAGCATCTTTTTGTTGTTGAGAATAATAAAGTATCAATTAAAAAAATATTGTAAATGTAACTAGTGAAGTCAGAAAATTGGGTTGATGACCAAGGACCTTTTGTTTACCTTTCAATGTTATCTGCATTTTCAGTATCTGTTGGAATGAGCTGGACTGTTAACAATGGACTTTTCTTCTTTTTCCTGAAACGGCGTTCAAAGGCAAATGCTGTTTCCTAATGCTAGAGGTAAAGAGACAATTTAATATAAAAACTCTTTCAAGTTACAGTTATTTATTAGTTTATTAGCTGTGTTGTAGTTCATCAACCTAGTTATATTGCTTATAGCAATTCCAGTGATCTGAAAATATTTGATCTAGTACGTAGATTATTCTCCATAAAACTACATTCTATGTTTAAGGTGTCGACAATGTATTTAGTTGAATATGGACACATTTTATAGTTTCAGATAATTTATTTGGGTTTTATATGGCATTGTGATTTTTGTTGTACTGAAGTATCACAGGAATAGACCTCATAAATGTAATGGTTATTGAGGCAGGGCCTCAAAGTAAACATACTATTAACATGCTAAACTTATAACTTCCTCTTTAACTCAGCAACTTTAATTCGCCATCCTCCTTCAGCTCGCTTTTAGAGTTGAATGATCTCGGGGAGGTCCAACATGTCTTCCCCGATCCTTTGAGATGTTAGCAGACAAGAATAAAGGAGTCCCCTCGCTCTCTTTTTTCCCCCTCCTCTCATGTCATCTTGTGCTCGGTCTAATCTCCCGAGCATTTGAGGCCAGAATGCCGCTGGAAGTGAATAGAAACTTCAGCCTTATTGTTTATGTGCTTCTCAGTGTGACCGCTCTTTGTGTCCCCCACCTTGTTTTGTTTTTCATGCTACTTAACAGTGACATTGAATACCATGTGTGTTTATCTGTCTTCAGTGCGTTAATCTGTTTGCATTACTGCTGGTATTCTGGTAGTCCCATTATATATTAGAAAAGCAATTATCACTTCATTAAACATCGAAGGTGTTAACACAAGTCATAAGACTAAGCCATCTGTTGAATTATCTTCTCGGTGTCCTCTTGATGCTATCCACTAAACAACGCTTCTCACCAATTAAGGTTATACTTGATAATTTAACTTTGAAAATGGGAAGTGTTCGGTTACCCCTCTAATAATAGCAATGCATATGGCGGTTATTTAGACTTTTTAATGAGAGAGATGGCCCCTTCAATTTGTCTTTGAGATCTGGAAAAGGCAGATTGGAGCCTGAGGACTCAATTCACCTGAGCATATGTTAGAATTTTTTTTTTTTTTGCATGTGGTGGCAGACGTTATAACCTATTTTTGTAATCTGCTGTGGGGTTGTATGACAGAATGGTCTTTTTTTCCAGTTGTATTTGTTGCTCTCTCTGCATTGGATTATTATTGTAAAGGTCAGATATTTGCATGTTGGTAAAATTTAATTCAACATAATATCAGCATAACCAGGTCGGGTAATGTATATTTTGTGAGGCAGTTATTTAGTCAGTCGAGTCGATTTGCTGTTTTCCGAACCCTTTTAAAAATGTATCCTTATTGGGAATCGTCACTCACGTGATCGCTGTGAAATATAGTCCTTTAGTACTTAATTTGAAGTGCGGCAATGATATGTCAAAGAGCCTGTCATCAACTTAACCTCATCTCACTCTGTAAAATCAATAAATCAGTGCTGTAATTGGGCTGCTTTAGCATGTTTTCTGTTTTGAATCACATGCTGGGGTAATTTGAAACTGAGCAGTCATAAGCTAACATCTTGAATTATGTGACATTTAGGCATCTTCAGCCTCTTAAATCTGAGACGAAGGCATTAAGACAGATAAACGCATCTAAAAATCAACTGGATTTAAAGCTAAATGCTTGTTTTTCATGCCTCCAGTTCATCTAGTTTAACACATTCTATCCAGTTGGAGCTGTCTGTATTTGAGATGTTTTTAACGCTGATATGAACAAGATTTGTACCACTTTAGTTTTAAAGATGATGTTATCATTTTAGCTGTGCATATCCTACTGATTTAGAGATTTAACAGCTTAATACCGCCTACCTTATCCCAATAAGGAAAGGATATGTTTGGCTTGGAATATCAGCTTAAGAAGGAATTCACTTTTTGAAATATAAAAATAAAAATCATGTTTTATATGATTTTAAAAAAAAAAACATGCAAATGCCGCATGCATAGATTTTTCTCTGCATTTTTTTTATTCAACATTATTTTGTACACTGACATAATGGATTTAAATAAAAACAGCCCGATTATGTGAAATCTAGAGAAATACTGGTTGGAAAGAAAATTATAACATGCAAATGAAGCAGTTCTTTTAAGCGTTTATTCTTTTGCTCTTTTGAAGAAAAGCAACTGTAGTCCACCTCTGACTGGGATGGAAAGGTTTTCTCTCAGCTTCTTGCCATGTGTGAGTGTGTATTGACAGCTCAGATGGGATGCTGGCAGAGGAAATGGCCTCATTTGTTTCCTATGGCTCAGTAATGGCAAATCACCTCTTAGGGGCAGTCAATTGACAGACTCCAATCCTAGTGCGCAAACATCCATGAGGATTTTATTGGCTTCCTCTTCAACTCCTCCACCTAATGTGGTTAGCCCAATGAGGCCCAAAACTTGTAAAGGTATTACAGAAAAAAAATCAATCACCTGCTGTCCAGGCAAGTTCTGTTTTAGGATGAATCGTTTAAATGAGGACATCAGTCAGACTTGTTGTGTTATGTTTATTCTAGTAGCAAAAGCAGACGTTTTGTCAGGATTTAGTATTTTTTTATAGCCGGGAGATTGATTTTTATAATCCATTTTAAGTACAATAGCCTACGACGTTCATCATTCTCTCTTAAGCTCTTTTGTAAAGAAAAAAAGGAGAAAGTTTTTCCAAAATCTTCTGTGTCGTCTTAATGAACAGGTGTCTACATAACACAGCCCACCTCACAGATGGCTATATAATTAGCATTCATTATGGCAGCCTCTCCAAGGCCAAGATCTGTGTGGCCAAGAAGACTTGCTAACCTTCTCACCTTCAAGCAGACCCCTCCCTGTGGGAGGCTGACACTTCTTTTTTTTCTTAGCTTGGGAAAGATCGGGGGCCCTTTCATAAGGTGTCATTTTAATGCTTGAGCATTACTGAGACATGAATTTAAATTCCAAGGAGGTCAAGGTCTCCTTGGGAGATTTAAAATATCGAGCATAGCCCCCAAAAAATTTGAATTAACAAAATGTACTGGACTTAAATTGCGTATTTTGTAACTAAGGGTGTAACAATACACTCATGTCACTATTGATTCAGTTTGACACACAATGCTGATCTCACAATATGATTCTCTCACAATATTTTTAAGCCAAAATCGAGTTAAAATGGTGTTTTTTTATTTATTATGACTTCTAAGACATATAACAAACAATACTGAAAGGCTTGGACTTGGTCCTTCCCCTCCATGCACAGGACAATGGTGACACCAGAATAGCAATATTCATAATCCTGCTTAGCTAAAAATACAGAATAATGTTAGACACATGCTTGCACTCTATCCCTGACTACATACATTTACCAAGTTTTAGATATTGTATTTGATTAAATCCTGAACTTTATTTTTTAACTTATTATCAATTGAATAAATAAACATGCAAGCTCAAAAATGTGTGACCTTCTGGGTTTACCATATCTGATGCTAAATTAAATCCGTGTCTACATAAACACATTGTTGCTATCCACAATAAATGTTGTTGCATTTTTGTATAGCGATACATTGTGACGTGATATATTTTTGTCTGAATGCACATTCATGGTGCTCCAGTCAAACAGCTGCAATAGAACATAATTGAAAATGCCATGTATGATAATATTTGAATATTTAAATAATATATTTACATTTTTAGCCCATTCATACCTGAACAGTGCATTCATGCAATCCTCCGCCATATCTCCCAGAGCTTAAAACAATACAGTTTACTCCTGTAGTAACGGTTGTGGCAGTAGCGGTCAGGTCATTCCACGAGCATGTCAGCTTTCATGCCTGACTGCTTCTGTTGTGGGGCGAGGAGGGGTGGGCCAGAGTGCAGGGAGCACGAGTAGGCCTGTAATTTTCTCCACTTAGAAATGAATTCCATCTAATCTCATTTCACCATGTCAAACGGCACTGTGACATGCTGTTTTCCTCAGTAACATTTGGTTATGCTGCAGCAGTCGACTGCCCTCCTGATGCAGCCTGACACCCTCTGGTTATTAAAAACTGTTTGCACTTTGCGATATTGTATGATGTGGGTTAAATGCAGAGCAATAGAGAGACTAAATAAACCCTCTCTGTTTTTTAGTTTCGTCAGCTGATGTCTTGTGCCGGTAGCTTGTCTCTGTTTTGAGGTTAGTTTGCCTGTCACGTGGGAAATACAGTTAATGGCTAATCCATCTTGTATTTCAGGTGTTACAGCTTTCAACCTTCTGGCCTTAGATTTTTTTTTCTGATTAAAACCTATTTATTATAGTGTTTTCTATTTTTCTGTATATGATTTTTATATTATATTAATTATATTAATAGTTACGCCCTTATATGAGTAGTCCAAATGAAAATGGGAATTCATTTTATGTAATATGTCATAGACAGTCCAAATTATTGGTTGGTATTTTTTTCATGTCTTTGTGTCTTGCTTATTAAGTTTTTTCCTTATTATTATTGTTATGATGTTTATTGTAAATACATATTATAATAATGAGAAAAAGCTCTTTGCGCAGTTAGCTTTTAGACATAGATTTAACGAGATATAATATATTTCGCAGCAAATAAATACTAAATGCATAATATCT
>JARWKJ010000361.1:0-20703 GCA_029959095.1 Rhinichthys osculus | reverse complement strand
TGGGTGGCGGTTGCACGGGGGCTTGGTTCTGTCATCGCTGCTTCCAGCTATATCTATTATAAATATTAGTGTCAGAGTTATGTTGTCTCATTGTGGTCCCCTGTGAACTAGTTTTCCTGAGTTATCTGATTAGTCATTATGTTCACCTGTCATCTAGAAAGGAATGTATTAGAAATGTTTAGCACCATAAATGACTTTACAGTCTTTTTAAAAATGTTATTGCACATTTACAAAGCGAGGCAGAGAGCATAACTATATCATTAGTCACACCACACTTACTAACATCCAAAAAAGCTAGATTTCAAGTGGAATAGACTCCAAGATATAAATAAGGACAGCATTAAATTTTGGATTTAGAATATTCTTCAAAAACAGGATATTTTATAAAACTAAGGAATAACTATGATTATTTTTCATTGAAAGCCAATTAAAGACATCATCCAAAAATGTAGAGGTAAAAAAAAAAATCACAATAAAGTAAAAAAAAAGCTTTTCAAGAGTTTCAATAAAGGAAGAACAAACTGAAATCTCTTCTGTAAAAATTCCACTATGGATATTTCCTAAACAGGATTTTGTAACAAGTCCCTTTGGGCCAACACGGTACGTCAGAAAGAAATTTAAAGAAATCTCAACATCACCAAAGGCTATTTCACTGAAAATCAATATTTTTGTTAGCCTATCCAGTTGAACTCACAACATTTTTTTTTTTTTTGCTGTATCGCCCACTATATCACAATATCAATCTGATCAATATTGAATTATTATGGCTTATGGACAAAACGGTGATAATTTAATAGAACTGACAGATATTTGGTGGACGAATACATTGATTAATTATCCGAAATGTATTCCTTCAAGGTTCCTTGAATTGATACATTTTCCTAAATTAATCAAGTAATTATGATTAATACTAACAGTTCTCTGTCGTGGTTTATTGTGCTTTTAATAACTCATCAAACATGTCCCGCTCGCTCTTCTCATTCATCCAGTGTTTCTTTGCTGCTCTATGGTGTTTAAGCAGTCCTGTGCTGCATGGATACATTTACAAACAGATAAACTATGTTGAAAATCTCCATCTATTGACATCGTCATATCGCTCCTCTTTTAAAAAACCTGTTCTAATACAAAAATCTAATACTATAAGCAAATCCAGGGCCGGCCCTGACCTATTTGCTGCCCTAAGCAAGATTTTACCTGGTGCCCCATGCATTACAGCCCATTTCACCCCATCATTGTGTTGGTGATTATTTAGTCACATATATATATATATATAAATATATATAGAGCAAGAGCATTACATCTAGCATTCAAGTCAAGTCCCCTTTATTTTTAAATAGCGCTTTTTAGCCTACAATACAGATTATTTCAAGGCAGCTTTACAGTAATAACAGGAAAATAATGCAACAAAGTTTGCTTCTCCTGTACAGCAGATCTAGAAGAAAATAGTGTCATAATCAAGCTTAAGTATGTTCAGTGATGGTTTATTTTTTGTTGTAAAAAAAATATAAATTTATCTAATTTATATATAGCCGCTCTGGATAAAACAGTGATGTCATCGTCCAAATGTCATTCATGCACCGACTATTCATTGAGCACTAGCAAAAGTGTTTGTTTGGGAGTTGATGGCAGCAATCTTCCCCTAAATTATGGCACGCTTCGTCTTTTCAACATGAATGAAACTGCGAAATGTCTTCTTTAATGTGAATTTTACATAAAACACAATAAACCTGTAGCCTATAAATATCGTTAATAATTTTGGCAAATAAATTTTAAAAAATTCCATATATCCCCCTTAAACCTGCACAACTGTATAGTAAAACATTAAATAATATAAGTGATAGTAAATGCGTCTAAATAAGACATTACATCACTTTACCTCTGTCTTTATCCCCTTGTTGTGTCCTCTTCTTTTTGGCACTGTATCTATCGCAGGCTATAATGCTAATTTAAATGTGTCATGAAAATTCGGCCATCCGTCACAATGAGGTAACTTTCACCGTGTCTAGACCTGGCGCGAGCTGCCAGGCCCGTTTCTAGTGCTTGAGTTTCTTAAGCGCCCTCAAACGAAAGCAATGCTGTCTACATTGGATGCGGCGAGGGGCGACGCTACACAACAAATTACCAACAATAAACTGATCACGCGCGTGCGCTGTTTCTGGCGCACTTCAAGCACTCGCTGGGCGGGGGAAGATTGATGCGCCGGACCGGAGTCGGGGGACTTAGTTAAGTTTTTGTGGAGTTGTTTTGCTTTATTTTGTAGTATTTCGAATTAATGGTTTTAAAATAGTATTAGTAAAAAAAAAAAAAAAAATCACTCATTTTGGCACCCCTATTGAGTGGTGGCGCCCTTAGCATTTGCCTATACCGCCTATGCCACGGGCCGGCCCTTAGCACATCTTTTATAGAAATGTTATTCTGAGTACCTGGTATAAGGATGTTTGTCTCCACTCTTAAATGCTAGTGGCGGATCCATAGACTGGTTACTCTTCATAGACACACAGCTGGACTCTGGGTTTGAGCTCTTCTGCTGGACTGAACTGGAACAGAGAACAGATTTAGTTTAATCCTTAAGAGTACTGTGTTCATTCTGTATAATAGGAACCATATTAATATAAACATTCATCTTGCATCCAAAAGCAGGTCATAATCTTTTTCTGTAATACAATATTTAACAGTGTTTGTTGAAAGTACCTGCATCCTGTAGAAAATTCTCCATTTCTGATTCCTTGTGAGTCAGCCATGATGAGGCTGCAGGAGAATCTGATGAGTGTGATCTCCTCCACTGACTGAAAAACGAAAATTAAAAAAACATTAATAATTTCCTTCATAATTTAGCTGAACATATCTGGAATGTGGGAGAAAAATGATCATGTGACTGCGTTAACTCAAGCTCAGTCATCATACGTGTGTTTACACACTCTATTAAACTCCTGAAGAATCCCAGACACACCAACACAAAAGAAACATTGAAGTGAAAGAAACCCGTTATTAAACATTAATATCAAACAAACAAGCACTTAAAATGTCCTCCAGAGATTATATGAGCAAGTCACCACATGAAAACTCACGTTGATCAAACTTTTACAAGATAAAGGTTCTCCACTCCTCCAGCTTTAACATCATAAAGACACACGGAAATTCCTGCATAAACTTTGATAAACGTTTCTACTAAACACTTTTATGCTTTGTTTTTCTGTTTCGTGTTGATATTTTATCAGCTTAAAATGGGACAGGTTACTTTCACTTTCGATTTGTGGCGAGAGAGAGAGAGAGAGAGAGAGAGAGAGAGAGAGAGAGAGAGAGAGAGAGAGAGAGAGAGAGAGAGAGAGAGAGAGAGAGAGAGAGAGAGAGGTTTATGCGTTGTATTCCCTTTCCTCTTAGAGCCTCTGTTGTTTGATCTGGTGTTCTCTCTCGCTCATATCGTTAAGACGTTTCGTTCATTTGCTAATGACACGGGAGTAGGTTATCCATGACTTATCATTTCACTCGAGCGGATTTCTGACCAAAATACTCGATTATTTCTAGATATATAGATATCTAATCAATCTTAAACATGTAAGGAACAATATTGAACTCACTTTTCTCGAGTGGACGCACACACACACTCTCTGATAAACACTGCCGCGCGACTTCACTACGCCACAAGTTTTTTTTTTTTTTTGTGGGTTTATTATTGCCGGGTCGCATACCAGCTGTTTAGGTGCGCCACCTCTGTGCTGGAGTGAGAAGTGATTTCAGTCACTGTCTGTAGTTTTACCAGACCCTTGTTTTGTGTATAGCTCACTTTGAAAATAATTTTTGGTATGTTTTAGCTTACCTCAAGGGCATCCAAGATGTAGGTGTCTTTGTTTCCGCTGTAGTTTCAATTTTTATATTTTTAGGTCAAACCGTTCTTGTCTGTCAGTCATATAATGCAGGTCTATGGTCACCAAAGAGCATGCACAGAGAAGTCCAAATTAAACATGATTTAATGACTCGTAAATGTAAGTACACATTGTTGGTCTAAGACGAAACGAGCGGTTTGTGTGAGAAAACGAACAGTATTTATATCGTTTTTACCTCTTGTAACCACAGCCACGTCCAAGTGATCTGATTCGGTCTTTTCCGGCAAGCGCCGGAAGTGATCTCTCGCGTGTGTACGTCACTCATTGTTTATACAGAACAGAGATTGTAGGTAAGACGGCTATTTAAAATGGTACTAATTTGCGTTTATCCGGGATGTTTAAACCGTCATAAAAAAATAAAAAATAAAAAAAATTGTATGAGTGACGTACACGCGCGAGAGATCACTTCCGGCGCTTGCGCAGACCGAAGCGCCCGCGCCCTCAGATCACTTGGACGTGGCTGTGTTTACAAGAGGTATAAACAATATAAATACTGTTCGCACACAAACCGCTCGTTTCGTGTCTTAGGCCATCAATGTGTACTTACATTTACGAGTCATTAAATCATGTTTAATTTGGACTTCTCTGTGCATGCTCTTTGAGGTGGACCCCATAGACCTGCATTATATGACTGACAGACAAGAACGGTTTGACCTAAAAATATAAAAATTGAAACTACTCCGAAAACAAAGACACCTACATCTTGGATGCCCTTGAGGTAAGCTAAAACATACCAAAAATTAATTTCAAAGTGAACTATCCCTTTAATATGTTGCTGGTTGTAAATTCTTTACATCTTATGTTCTGTAGTTCTCTTTTTAGTTGATTTCTGTCCTGTTCATAACAGAATAACAACACATGATCAATTGTTTCCATTACTTACTTGGCATAGTTCACATAATCCTGTACTGTGTTTTCCTATTATATGAAGTGTAGGAAAAAGTTTTGTATGGCCCATCCTTAGTCTTGTTAAAAAGTATCTGAACTTCTACTTACATTTTTGTGTAATTTCACTTTCTAACGCTGTTGTATGCCTATATAATAAAAATGTCTTCCTGTTTTACATTCATTTTACATTCATACATTTCTGATTGCAAGGTTCTTTAATTATACTTTTTACTTTAATTAAACTGCAATAGATGTTTATTTTAAGTGAATATTTAGCCTATTTATTAGATCTTTTATTTCCTGATATCAATGTACCAAAACAAAATTAACTATTATTCCAGCCTGTCTTAATCTATACATTATACTCAATTTTTCTATGAAAATATCATATCTAACTCTTTGAAATATTTGAAGGCTTACATGATGCCATTGAATTTGAACAAATCACAACCATATTTGCTATCACTTCTTAGCATCACTGAATTGCCATCATTTCTGCAGTGAATACTGAAGTCCCATTTGTTAACCTCTCATATTTTCCTATTTTAAATTCTGGAACATAAAATGCTGATCAGTACGGCCTTTCTCTGCTTATTGAGCCATCTATGTATATTGGAAGAAATGCATAATACATTTGTATAGCTCTAGATATTGTTATTCTGTCCTTTTTAAATATGAATTTGTAAATCAACTTCAGGTTGATTGGGGAAATTGTAATTCCATTTCTTTGCTTTCAAACTCTGTTCCTGTTAAGTTTATTGATGATCCGATTCATGCCCTAGTAAATTTATCCAGTAAGCGACAGATCATTTTTGATGTCTTGTGTCTAATGAGGACTCTCCAGTTTCAACTTGCATTGCTGAGATTGATTTATGTGCATGCTTAATTTATGAGATTTATTTGTTTTAATTGCACCTGTAATACAGTTCTTATGCTTGAAAAAAATCTAACCTCTTTAGCATACAGATTGATTGATGCAGATCCATATTTAATACATCCATAGTCTAAAACAGACCGTAGAAGCGCACAGTAATATGTGTCCCCCATTCTTAGCCTACTATACATCTCATTAGATTTAGTGCTTTGCTGCATTTTTCTTCAATGTAATTGACATGAATTTTTCTGCTCTGAAATAAAAGGGGTTTTACTGCCACCACATCAGGTCTTTCAGGGGACTGTTGAAATCTAAATGACGTCTCAATTCATAAAAGTAAAGTCACTGTATCTTCAGTCTCTGTTGATTCTGTTGACTGTGAGTCTCTGTATTGAATCCGTATTCACCATCAGATGATCATCAGAAGACTGTCATCTAATAGTAGTCAGTCCTAAAATAAAACACACCAAAAAATCACATATGCAGTATGAGACATTACGTCTGTCACATCTTTTCCTAAGAAAACTGCACACAATGGACAGCTGATACAGAACCAGCAGACATTATCATTACACTCCATTACAATTTAATATCAGTTAATAAAAAACAGTGTTGGGCAAGTTACTTTCAATACATTATATGTTATTAGTTACTGTCATTTGAAAGTAATTAGTTACATTACAATATTACCGTTACTCTTACTAATTTTGCGTACTTTTGAGTTAGTTTCACCAAAATAACCACAGAAGTAGCATAATGACATGGCAAGATGGCAGCCTTCTTTTTGTTTCTATTCCTTTATTTTCCTTTAATTCAAGTTCACAGCACAAATCGGGCATGGCGTAAACAGCTTATGCTTTATCAAGAATCAGCAAGTGCTATTAGTGGTTTAGGCCTCAAGGAATACAACTTAGTCATCTAAGTCCAACTTAAAAAATTAACATGTAGGTTAAACATACATTTGCTAATAAATAAAATACAGGCCAAACAGAGGAACACATTAAATATATAAAATATAAAAATATATAGGCTACCAAAGAAAGGCTGGAAAATATAAATAACTTATAGCTGGACCTATAGCTAATGGCTCAGTGGACCTAGCACATTTTTCAAGAATACAAAAAAGTAATACAATAAAAGTACTTGGGCCTATTAGGCCTCATATATAGCCCAGTCATTTCAGTCCATCTTAACAACAACAACAACAACAACAAAAGTAAGCTTGGCTATATTAAACACACACATATAGAAAACCTTAAATTAAAAAATAAAGGCTAAACATGAAAGCTGTTACTGCCAGATATACAACAGAGGTAGCATGCAGCAACAAGGCTGGTAAAATAAACAGAATTATGAAGACACTTATGGCCTAGACCTATAGCATACTTATATTTCTATGGTGGGGGGATAGCCTATCTATTACCCACTTGACTGAAATATCTGTTGAATCGCATCAGGACAAGGCACTGAACGTGTCAAGATGGTTGCGTTTGGGGGTGAGCACAAGACTCCCGAGACTGGATACACAGTATCAGACACCCAGGAGCAGCCCATTGTCACGGTTTCCCCTGGTCCTGTCCCGCACTACACTTCCCAGCATTCCCCTGGATCCTCACCTGCACGCACTCTCCCTGATTGTTATCACCTGCACCTCGTTTCCTCATGATCGCCACTCATGCTGCATAAAAGCCTCAGTCACCCTACACTCCTGGTCCGATCTCGTCAATTCTGGTCCCTGGTTCCCGAGTAATCTTCAAGAGACATTTCTGGTATTTTCGGAATTCCTAAGTATCTTATGAGCATTTGTTTTACCTTTTATTTTGGAGTCTGCATACCGTGTATAAATAAAGCCTAAGTTCATTTTACCTGTTCCTGAGCGTTCTGTGACACCCATTCACCGAACCGATGTGTGGGAAGATGCCCCCTGCAAAAACGGCGGAGTGTCATAGGGCTGTCACTAAATTTATAGTGAAAGATTTAGTGCACTCCATCGTGACGAGGAACTTGATTGAGTCTCTTCTGACTGTTTCTTTTATGCAGTGCAACTTGAACTTGGGCAGGGAGACAGCGGCCAGTAGCACTTCGTTGGAGTCAATTGTTGCGCAAATCTAGTTCAGATGTTTCATCAAATTATTTGTGCTATTTCTCAATGTAGAAAGTTCCCTCTGTGTCGCACATAGATTGCACTTGACTATTACGTTCTTGTCCTTCTCTCTGACTGAAAATAATGTCCATCTCACAAATGTAGAATCCATCTCTGCAGTTATCGCAACTATAGAATTCCAGCAACAGGAAATAGACATACTTTTTTACCCACGGAATTCGTTTTTTTTTTTGGTGCAGGAAAATCTCATTGGTAAATCCTTTAAAAAAAAATTAATACCGCTTAATTTCAGGTTAAAATGCATTGGTGTAAGTTAGTACTAGTAGTCTTTGGGGACACCACACCGGTTTTAAAATGTAAATCTAAATATGAATAACCCCACAAGAAACGCTAGGCTAGAAACAGTTACACTGTCAGTGAGGAATGAGACAGAGACACAGTCTCAGACACCCAGGAGCAGCCCATTCACCACACCGATGTGTGGGAAGATGACCCCTGAAAAAAGCCACCCCTAGCCTGGCTAATGTCAGACCACGTCTCATTGACATTGAGACGTGGTCTGGGAACCACGTTACTTTTCTCGTATTTGAGGCGTGGTTTACGAATGCCCAGAGCCATTTATTGGGTGCTACGAATGTCTATCAAATGCACCTGTACGTAGCTCATAGCCAATCGTTTCAATTATACCAGATTACGTATGTAGAGCGAAAGAAATTAGACGAGGAAGAAGACGATGGGTCCGAGATTTATTTGCGTTCTAAACTACTTAGAACAATATTTAAGGCTGCATCGAAAGGTAACTTTGCGTCTGTTGCCATGTTTGATCCATAGGTATAAACAAACTGCTAACCACTAGGTTAAGTGATTAACACCCAATTCAGATGGAGTGTAGGCATGATTATATGAATATGTTGATTTTCTTAAATAAAAATAGCTAGAGACACAAGTATTCTCTATTCAAGAGAATATAATTCTCTATTCTCAGGACATGCTGTTGAAATATGTTGTGCTGTGGTATGCTGAGGAAATCTCTCTCTCTCTCTCTCTCTCTCTCTCTCTCTCTCTCTCTGTCTCTCTAACACGTTGAAGGGCCTTTTTATTTAAAAAATGTGCTTTATATGCCTTCTTCTGTTTGCTTAGAGCAGTGTTTCTCAAACTTTTTCTGCCATTCCCCACTTTGAAGGTAGGGAAGGGTTCGTGGCCCATCTGTCCTCAATCGCCCCAACAAAATGTTAATAAACTAGGCTTTAAATTAAAATGTATTTTATTAACATGACATTTTAAAAACATAAACATGACAGTAGATAAAATAATAATGCAATTGTGTTTGTATTTTGCCTCTGATAACATCAAATTCAGAAACGGAGAAAATAAAAGTGTGGACTAAATGTGCTTTGCTTTATTTTGTCACTTCGCAAACTGCATGCAAAAAGAACAAACAAAATTGAAAAAGAATAATAATAATCTCAGGGTTATTCCTGGCTCAAAACGAGGCGGAGGTGGTAAAATCCTAATAATGTACGTATTTTAGGTATTTTTATAATAATAATTGCATTTTGTATTTTTCAAAGACTATCATATAAGCTACTGTGTTACTGTATTTTGTGTGTGGTGTGGACCTCTGCACCCCTAGGGGGGTCCGGGGGCATGCTCCCCCGGAAGAAAAGTTTGTACGTTTTAAAGATAAATTCATAAATATAGTGCACTTTGAAAGTTCAAAATTAAGTGATTAACTAATTTAATGTCTGCAATGAGCCTGTTTTTTAGTAGGCTACTACACATATTTTCTGAACCAGAGACGGAGAGCGCTCACCGCTTGACATCACAACTATTCAGTGTTTTCAACCACATAATGTTTATTTTAGGTTTCAAACATTTAAATTCACATAAGTAAGTTATTAAAAAAGCAATACATTTAGAGTTTGTCAACTACACACTTATGTCTATGGAAGCGGGAATAATAATCATTTCCATTATAATTAGATGACACGTATTATTCATATCAAATACACATCGTGTAAGTAAATTTCAAGTTTACTCTATGCTTCTCTCAGTTCACCAGCCACTTACTTTCATACTTTCATTTCGGGAGAAGTGGATAAATTGACGTTTGTTAAATCCAACAGATCCGGCATAAACTGACGCCCATTGCGTATAGCTCAACTAAGGTGTTTAAACAACAAAACACATCCACTTGCTCATATTTGACAATCGGAATATCAGATATTTCCTGCTATAGCCAACAAATTTGTGAAATAAAAGCAGATAATCAGTCATTCAGCGCTATTGTGGCTGCGGTGTGACAAGCAATGACGCGTCACCATGGAAACCATAAGGGGGTATGATCTAAATAACGGGCGCCTCTAAAAACTTTTAAACTTACGTGTGAAAAGGTTAAGTAAGGCTTCCATTTAAATGTGTCGTTGTTTTGTTTTGAGTTTATGCTCAATAAATAAAGGAATTAATAGAGATGGGCACAAAAATGACCACATTTTCTCTCATTTGTCGCGCCCCACTTGTCATGTTTCTATTCCCCACCAGTGGGGCGCGCCCCACACTTTGAGAAACGCTGGCTTAGAGTCATTTGTAAACTGCAGTACTAAAGTTCAGCAGTAATAAAATAAAATTTTCAACATCTTTTCACATTATGGACCCTATTTTAACGATCTAAGCACATGGTCTAAAGTGCACGGCGCAAGAGTACTTAGTGTGTGTCTGAATCCACTTTTGCTAGTTTAACAACAGGAAAAATGGTCGGCGCATGGTCAAAAAGGGTTGTCCCTGTTCTCTTAATGAGTTATGGGTGTGTTTTGGTCTCATCTCCCATTCCCTTAAAAAGCCAGTTGTGCTCGTTTCACGGCGGATTGCTATTTACATGGCGGAATAAAGCACGCGAGCAGACCATCTACTGTATTATTTACACAATAATAATCTTGTAGATTGTAATCCATTTTTTTAATATTTGGCATGTTTGTGTGATGCTGTGCGTCACTGTTGGTGTAATAAACAGATTGTACGTGCGTTGCGGACCCGCCTATTGGTGCATATTACTAATGCGCCCTTTAAATAACAAAAAAAAATACTGCGCCATTGACTTTAGACCAGGTTTCAGTTGGTCATTGGCTCAGTCTATTTCAGTTCCTCAAAATGAAAATATGATGATGAAAATTGTTACTTATTGAAACTATTCTTACTCTAGTGTCTCCAGTTTATAATGTGGATCATCCTTCAGATCAGAGAGCAGCTTCACTCCTGAGTCTCCAAGTTTATTCCCAGGCAGAACCAGTTTTCTCAGGTGTGAGGGGTTTGATCTCAGAGCTGAAGCCAGAGCAACACAACCTTCATCTGTGACACCACAACCCCTTAACCTGTAGAGAGCAATTACACACTCTTCATCATGATCACATTTAAACTAGCAGTGATGATAAGGTAAGAGAGACAATGAGAAAAACAAATCAATTTAAAGATGACTAAAATTATTTTACTCTAAAATTATATTATTATTCTTTTTGCCCACTAAACACAAAATTCAGATACTGAAACTCTGACATCAAATTCTACTACAGATTTATAATAGTGATCAAGAATAATTTATATTAGATCTATAGCTCTCCTAGCAACACACTGATGTGAGGATCACCCTAAATAAATTTACTACATACATTTACTATACTCCCTCAATAAAGTATGGGCTTACGACCTTATGACCAGATTATGTGACTCTCAGAGAGATGGGGGCATAAATAATAGTTATATCAGAAGACTCATTGTTGGTCATTTGGTCATTCTTAGCCAATCAAAATGCAGAATCTAATTTAAAAGTTCTCCGCCAATCTTTCATTTGCTGTTTCAGTGTGCAGTGCTGTATACATGTTCAATCGCAGACTGATTATGTCAGACGCTTAATGATATCTATAAGCATTCTCTGGGCCTGTTTACACCTGGTCACTTCATGTGTTTTTACTGATCGGATAGCTATCTGATTTGTTAAAACGGTTCCATTTACACTTAAATACACATAAATATGCTTCTGCAAAATTAATTAAACATGATCTTCAATTCCTGTGCTATATTCAAATTTAACGGTTCACGTCAAGGAACGCAACAGATATGAGCTACATTTTCAAACACAAGCAATAGACATCAAACACAAGCAATAGGACAGAGAACAGCATCAGCACTGGTAAGATCATTTATGGCTCGTTTCCACTGAGCGGTACGGTACGGTACAGTTCGGTACGGTACGCAATTATTTGCGTTTCCACTGTCAAAAGTTGTGAATGGTACCAAAAAGCCGAACCGTACCGTACCACTTTTTGGGTACCCTTCCGTTGGGGTACCTAGCACAGTGGTGCGGTACTAAAAGGTGGAGCTAGACTCACTGCAGAACGTTGATTGGTTGACAGAGTATCGTCACTTGCGCGTGCTACAAGGGCATTAGAAGCGCCGTTTGCCATTAGAAGCGCCATACAGTTGAAATATAATACTACTATTATTGTGTCACGAAATGTAGTTTTAAAAAAATTTCAGGCGAGAATGTAGTTTTTTAAAGCTCAAATCTGTGGTTTATTTATAGATTTATGATAATTTGACTGAGATCCATTCCAAGCAATCACCGAGTGCTCGGCGCTCAAGTACCCCGCCTGGAACAGCCTTTCCTCGGCTAGTCGTTCTGATGTTTGCCGCTGACTCTAATGTCTCTGTAGGGGTAAACATGAGACAATTCGTTATGTATAGACCTAACAGGCGATCTTTGGTCTTGTGAATCTATAATTCGTTCCCTGGCCAATAGTTTTGGCAGAAGGCTAAGTGAAGTTTCATATATTTGAGCGCTGAATTTGTATATTTGACTGAATTGTTTGCTTTATGTTATTAAAGCTTTACTGTATAGCTTTTTGTACCTTTTACTTATACTTTTATAATGGCTATTATTGATAAAACTGAAATTTAACAAAAAGAGATAGGGTTGAGTTTTGTCATTTTTTTATTTTATTACAAGACCATCTGTAATGTTGTTTATTGCAACATTTGTACCAATGCACATATTGCCTGGAATATGTTTAATATTTTTCAATTTAAACGAAAAGAGGCAGGGTTGTGTTTTATATTTAGTTTTGTTATAAATATAGGCTACATACATGCAGTGAATATAATCAATAGGATATGCGTTGCCTGAACCACATTTGTGTGCTTATAATGTTTAAAATGTATTTAAATGAAATTGAAAAGAAGCAGGGTGGTGTTTTATAACATATTTCGCTTTATTGTTGCCTAAAATGTACATACAGAGATAACCGGAGTAGCAGAGCGAGCTGAGTGGTGCTTTCAAGAACGCGCTGTTCCATCAGCAGAATTACTGGACTCACGTCCTCGGGATCATTCTCCTGAGTCGGACTTTGCGTAGGCTACTTGGTATTGAGAAACGCCTAATGTCGGCGCTTGTTAATTGTGACAAACATGCCGAGAAGCAAGAACAAGATCTGCTGTATGCCATCCATTGTTGTTTACTATGTCGCTTTCTTCTTCGTGCGAAAATGATGTCGATCGCTTCTTTCCGGCAAACACCACGTCTATCAAGTAAGGGTACTGTTGGCGGTGGAAACGCTAGCCGGATCATGGTTTACAGACCCGAACCGTACTGTACTGTACCGGACCGGACCGGACCGGACCGTACCGTACGCCTCAGTGGAAACGAGCCATTAGTCTCACTACTTTTAATGAAGATGATTGTGTTAGATTCCATGATTAGTTTAATTTTATATTTAATTTCTTTTCACTCAGCATTCATTTCAGAAATCTCTAATAAATTACTTTCTCTGTGATTAAATTTACACATTATATGATGACACTGGTATCTGCACACCAGTGATTGATTTCACCAGCATTCTGGGGTGCTCATGTTATTTTAATTACATGATCTAACTTATGTAATTTAATCCATAATGTTATATATCTAGTGTGTTATCAAAAGGTGTGATGAAGTATGACACACCCATTGAGGATTTGATGGCATCTGTCTCCCTTTTATTGATGCATCTCTGATCAATCTGATGTAACTGTACACAGTCTTTGACTGTTTCCTATCACTCTATGTTCAGAAATATATCTCTCTCACACACACACACACACACACACACACACACACACACACACACACACACACACACACACACACGCACACACACACACACACACACACACACACACACAGAGACACACACACGTTCATGCACAAACTTTGTACATAGTGGTGGTTATCATCTAATCACTTATGTAAAAATAATTCATTATATTTGGTAATCCATATCATAAATTGCAGAAACTGTCTATAGAATCAATATCTATAGAAATCTATAGCTTTGACAAATGATTCATTGATTAACCATTAAAATCAGTTGGATTACAGTTTTTTACAATCACTTTGTTACTATTTTCAGAACCTTGATGTCATTTTTCACAACTCTAGACACAAAACTCACAACCAATGATCAAAAAGCACATTTTTCAAAACTCTAACCCTTTTCTTAATTGCTTGGATACAATACACATAAAACTTAGATCATTTGTTCATTCAACAAAGATCACCTGTTCAATATGACACAACTTAACATCAAAGTACTACTATTTCAAAAGGCAATTCACACATTACATTTCAAATGAGTGTCTATTCATTTCCTTACAATGATCTAACTATTAATTGATACAGCTGCTCAAAATGATAAGTAACTGTTGCATTACTCTTAATGCATAGTTGTATGGAAACAGACAAACAATATTCCATGTTTACAGTAAATCATGAAAGTTTCAAGATAATGAGATTCATTGTCACCAATTAGCATGGCATGAACCAATTAGACTACAATATCCATGGATGTAGCCTAATATTTTATCATACTGTAATGCTTCATCAGACACTGTGTCTATGGTGCCAAATACTGTACCACCTTTTCAGACTATGTACAGTATTGACAGTACAGTACTGTATAGATGCAGGCCCTTGTAACTGCGTGTCCAATTCTGCCAATCACAGCAGAGCAGTGTCAGGCCTGGACTCGCCATGCCAAAGGTTTTTTCCAAGATGTCATTTTCCAACATCCATTGTGATGTAGATGAGAACCTGTGGCCAAATCCACAACACAGAGTTGATGACAGTGTAGAAGTACAGTAATCACTCCTGTTTAGTTTCTTACAGCAAGTTGAGGAACACTGCATTTGATGTTTTACAGTACTGTCTTTTCTTTTCTATTTCATAGCTAATTATTTTTGCTTTGATTCAAAAAACCATGTTGTGATTGTACTGTAGTGTTTTGCATCAATATATTACAAACTTTGTTCACAATGATTCCACTGTGTCTGTAATATTCTCTCTACTACTGCAGTACTTTTACAGAGATGTATTTACTGTACATGTAGTACCATAATGAAACCTGTATCACCTATTTTGCTCTACAATATTTAATGATTGTACGAACAATGACACAGTGAAACTATCGGTTGCTTGTGTGTGGGTGATCTATAGTTATGTTTCAATGGTATTTCACAGTTTATTTGTTTTTTGAACCAATGATTGTGCAAGTGCAAGATTTCTTTAAAGATGTGAATGCACAATGCAATGTTTTGAACATTAGACAGCCTGTGTTAAAAGTGATTATCGTTTTGAGTTTTGTGCCTAGAGTTTTGAAAAATGACATCAAGGTTCTGAAAATAGTAGCAAAGTGATTGTAAAAAACTGTAAATAATAGACAAATGTATTAAACTGAATGAGAGGAGATGCAAATAAAAAGTTTGGTAGCAAGAGATTTATGAAAGGCAGTTACTGTGAATGAAACATACATTTATATAGATGAAACACTTATTTTGTGTAGTGAAAAGGATACTTTGTGATCTGTTGTGATAACAGTACTAAGAGCTTGTACACCTTGTGAAAGTGGTACCAAAGCAAATTAAAAAAACTGTAATCCTCATTCACTCTGAGTCTTTGTGGGAAAGATGATCTTACCATAGTTCCTCCAGTTTAAAGTGAGGATTATCCAGTACAGCAGAGAGCAGCTTCACTCCTGAGTCTCCTAGATTATTCCCAGACAGATTCAGTTCTCTCAGGTGTGAGGGGTTTGATCTCAAAGCTGAAGCCAGAGCAGCACAACCTTTATATGTGACACCACACTTACTTAACCTGTAGAGAACAATGACACACTCTTCACTCTCTCAGATGAGCAGACTTCATTATCAAAGAAATGTGATACAAATTTAAACCAATAACAAGCTCAAATCACCATATTAGATGGATTTTGGTCTGTGTCACAAACCACAAAACATAATCTTAATACACTTGTAGTCAAATTCAAGAAGGAAAATTTTTTTTAAAAAATTGTCTGTTTATATTTTGTGCAGTCTCACTTTTTTAACAATTAATTCGATATGTCAGTGAGTTTGACTGTTATTCTTAAAGATTGTCTCTATGTGAGAGAAAGATTATTTAAAAACTGATACAAATTAAAACTGCCAAATAAAAAAAAATAGATTAAAAAATGTAAGGGGTTAATTAATGTAATAAACATTAAAGAGTCATGAAACCTCTCTTTTTCAGTTTGTCTATCTCACAATCGATTTGAAAAAACATCTTTACTATATCCCCGCCAGTGGTTTCAGTATTTTTGATAATTTTCACAAAAGTTTCATGGCCCCCAGAATATTTAGCTGTATGAATATCTGAATATGCAATATATCAAAAGAAAAACAGAGCATCTGCTTTTTTTAAAAAACAACCTTTTATTCTACATCTTAATAGGATTCAGAACGATGATCAAAACATAGATGGAGTAGATCGAGTCCATCAACCCTCCTAATGATTGCACAGGCCTATAGCTCATCCTGGGTTGACATTTCATTGTGTAACATTAGGCAGTTTTGATTTATATGCTGTTTAACATTGATATGATATCGCTTGTTTCTGTATTCTTCTCACATGTGTTTTGATCAGGAGATTCAGAAGCTGGAAATTTTCGTCAAAGGCGGGGAAAGAGTTAAATGGCTCTGGATGGTTGTGAGAAGAAGGGAGGGAGTGGTTGTGGCAGGGCAAGGCAGGAAAAAAAGAGGGGGATGAGAATCTGTCATCTGTCAGCGGTCCATACTGGTTCTCACTAAATATCAGGGGGATAATGTAGGATTTTTATAGCTGATTAAGTGAAATTCCTACGAAATACTGTACGCTGAATACCATCTGTTTTTTAAACCTTTAAAATTCGAAATATAATGTTTATATATATATATATATATATATATATATATATACACACACTATAACTTTGAAAATAAGTTTCTCATACACGTTATTAAAATGGTTACTTCAAGACACTGACAATAAAGATGAATAGTGACATAGAATTTAAAAAGTAGCTCTCCTCAGAAAAAATGTTTGCTACACACAAACAATTTGATTTTGTCGGTAGTTGATGGCCAACCAACCGCCTGCGCAGCCAGAGTCTGAACCTGTAAGCATCACAGGGAAAGCCATGCAACACCCTCGTACTCTTGTAGCTCATGTGTCCAATCATTTACAGATAAATCACATGAACTTGCAGCAGCAGGAGAAAGTAAAAGCTTCAAACAAACAAAAACGCAATCCTCTTACATCATATGAACACATGTGATATTAAATTGATGAAGGGTAAATTTGTTTAAATAGTTTTGCTTGTAGGAAACTTGATAGTTAGTTCCCCTGCACTTTATTCTATTTTATGTTACTTTATGAATGATTGAAATTGTAAAATTCAGTGACAGTTTCATGTGTGAGTCACGTATGAGCTTACCTCAGTCTCTCCAGTTTACAGTGAGGATTATCCAGTGCAATAGAGAGCTGCTTCACTCCTGAGTCACCTAGTTCATTCCCAGACATATTCAGTTCTCTAATGTGTGAGGGATTTGATTTCAGAGCTGAAGCCAGAGCAGCACAACCTTCATCTGTGACACCACAATCCCACAACCTGTAGAGAACAATGACACACTCATCACTCAGATAAAAAAATATATATTTTTTTTTTCTTAATTTGTGCAATATCTCTTCTTTTTTTTAGACAATTGATTGTGAGTTTTACTGTTATTCTAAAGTCCTTTTCGGATGGTAATTGTTTCTCATGTGGACTACTGTAAAAAGTTGCATGGCACCTCAATCATAAAACAAATGCATTCGGATGGCAATTTATTCACGGTGGACGAGCAAATTTTTTTATCCTAAATGAATTCGGGAACACGCTGTTCACAATGTCAGTTTTGTCATATGCTTGGATTAATAAAGAATAAATTAATATTTAATTTAATAATAGGTAGATGAAATATTGATCTTTTAAATACTTTCCAGCATTTCAGTAAAGTGTTCATCTTTAAAATCCATGCAAATTACAGTGAAGCACAACAGTTATCTTTACCTATCAATACAGTTAAAGGTTTTTTAAAAACTAATATTTTTTTTTTTTCAGAATCAGAAAGAGCTTTATTGCCAAGTATATTTACACACACAAGGAATTTGTCTTGGTGACAGTAGCTTCCAGAGCAGGAGGAAAGTACAGACATAGTGAAGACATACACAGGTATTACACAAAACTGAAATATAACACAATAATAATATCATTTAGAAAATTAGAAAACTAAATTTAAATAATGCAATATAGCACATTAATATAAACATAGAATATTTAAAAAAAAATGATATATACAGTATATATATATATATATACACAGGTGAAACTCGAAAAATTAGAATATCGTGAAAAAGTTTATTTATTTCAGTAATTCAACTTAAAAGGTGAAACTAATATATATTATATAGACTCATTACATGCAAAGTGAGATATTTCAAGCCTTTATTTGTTATAATTTTGATGATTATGGCTTACAATTTATGAAAACCCCAAATTCAAAATTAGAATATTGTGAAAAGGTTTTCATAAGCTGTGAGTCATAATCATCACAATTATAACAAATAAAGGCCTGAAATATCTCACTTTGCATGTAATGAGTCTATATAATATATTAGTTTCACCTTTTAAGTTGAATTACTGAAATAAATAAACTTTTGCACGATATTCAAATTTTTTGAGTTTCACCTGTATATAGATATATATAAGTATGTACAAATGTCCAGTTATGATAGACAATGTATAGTTATGAGAGTTTTAACTGTCCAAAGTGATTTTCTTAGCCCTTTTTCTCACTCTGGAGGTGTAAAGATCTTGGAGATTGGGCAGGGGGAACAAATAATCCTCTCCGCAGTCCAGACTGTCCATTGTAGTCTTCTGATGTCTGATTTGGTGGCTGAACCAAACCAGACAGTTATAGATGAGCACATGACAAACTCAATAATGGCTTAGTAGAACTTACTAGAGCTTAGTGTTTCAGCAGCTCATGTGGGAGGTTGAACTTCCTCAGCTGAGGAAGGAAGTACAACCTCTGCTGGGCCTTTTTCACTATGGAGTCTATGTGAGTGTCCCATTTTAGGCAATGGTGTTGCCCAGAAACCTGAATTACTCCACTGCTTCCACAGTGGGGGAGTGCTAGGGTGTTTCTCTTGAAGTCCAATATCATCTCCACAGTTTTGAGCGTGGTCAGCTTCAGGTTGTTATGACTGCACCAGACAGCCAGTTGTTCGACTTACTGTCTGCAGACTCATCACCATCCTGGATGAGGCCAATGACAGTGGTGTCATCTGCAAACTTAAGGAGCTTGAAGTGAAGTGCAGTCTTTTGAAGTGCAGGATGTAGTGCAGTCCCATGTTGACTGCATCATCCACAGACCTATTTGCTCTGTGTGCAAACTGCAGGGGATCCAGCAAGGGTCCAGTGATGTCCTTCAGATAGGCCAACACCAGTCTATCAAACGACTTAATGATCACAGACGTGAGAGTGACAGGTCTGTAGTCATTAAGTCCAGTGATTTGGGTATTTTTGGGGACCGGAATGATAGTAGAGCATTTGGAGGAGCTAGGCACTTGGTCAGCGCAGACTTTTAAACAGGCAGGAGAGACGCCGCCTGGGCCTCGAGCTTTCCTAATCTTCTGTTTTTTAAGACCCGGTTCATGTCCTCCACACAGACCTTAAGCTCAGGTTGAATAGCAGGAGGGGGAAGGAGAGGGGTTGCAGGAGTTGTTGGTATATGTGTGTATAGTTCAGATCAGAGCGGGTGTGGAGTGTGAGACTGGGCTTTTCAAACCTGCAGTAAAATGCATTCAGATCCACAGCCAGTTGTTGATTCTCCACAGATCGTGGGGTTGGTGACTTGTCCTTGATGATGATCCTCAGGTCTGTCCATACTGATGCCCTATCTGAAAACTTTTTTCAGCTAATCAGAGAAGCTTCTTTTAGCCACTCTGATCTCCTTTGATAGTCTGTTTCTGGCCTGGTTATACAAGATTTTATCCCCACTTCTGTAAGCTTCCTCTTTGTTGTGACAAAGTTGTTTGAGTTTCCCAGTAAACCATGGTTTATCATTAGTGAATGATAAGAATGTCCTAGTAGGAATGCACGTATCCTCCCAGAAACTGATGTATGATGTGAACAGTTTATACATCAGTTTCTGTTTATACAAACAGTTTAATCAGTGCGAATCGAAGCAGGCTTTTAAACCCCGCTCTGCTGCATTAGTTCATCTTTTAACAGTCCTAAATATAAATATATTATATATATTTTCCCTAAATATAAATACATTAACATTTAAAATAAATAAATATAAAAAGTCTAAAAATAAATCTTTACATTCATACATTAGAAAATAAATGTATCACACAAATGTTATGATTATGGTTACGTAGATCACAAATCAGGTCAGATAGGTGGAGGGTTTAAAAGCTGAGTGTGACATTTTTTATTAAACAATTAATTTATCATTTTTAAGTAAGAAATGTTATAATGTTTTTACAGTGACGATTCTTCTCAGTGTAACTTACACAGCTGATCTAGTTG
>JARWKJ010000360.1:0-20715 GCA_029959095.1 Rhinichthys osculus | reverse complement strand
TAGCGCTGAAGACGTGTTTAAATCAGAGGGTCGGAGGCCCGAGGGAGTTCTGCTGACAGACGGGCCCTCAGGGGCCACAGAGAGAATAAACCAGCCTTTATCATCTGATGCTGCACATTATACAGACACCAAACACATGCTATTCTCCTCTTCCTTCATGCATGCCTCTTCTGTGTGTTGGGGAACAGATCTGCTCAAATCGCCTACACTCTCTAATTCTCTGTCACCATGAAATCTAAACTGACCATTCTTGAGTTTTTTTAATGGAATATTGTGTTTTTTATCATAAATGATTTATGTGTGCACATCAACGTTATTGTGTTAATAATCTTGAATCAGATTAAGTTCCTCTTGCAGCATCTCTTCTCTTCTCTGATGACGAGGGCGGGGCTATAACCTGTCACTCACATGAGATCAGCCAATAGCAAACTACAACCATCCAATCAATTCCCCACAGACACAATCAAGCCCCGCCCACATTTGCTCTTGTTCCTGAAGCGTTTCACTCGGATAAACAGCGCAATACAGGAGAAAAACAAGCGCAACTTCCCTTTCATGCCGACTGCAAACCATCAAACTTTTATTTTGCTGGAAAACCACGCTGAGCCCTTAAATCTCTTTCGTTACACTAAGCCATGTTGCGATTTCAGATTTTTTTTGAGCAATCGTGCAGCCCGACCATCTGATAAACAGTGAACCAGTTTAATTCTGCACTTCAATGTCCTTCAAGTTGCTTAAAGTTCCTGTCATTTTGTAAAGAAAGACTACGCGCCTGCTCACATATATATCCAAACACACATATCTTTATACTGAACACGTGATACGCATGTGTGCGCCGTCAGCGTTCTCACAGATTCACGGTTTTGAAGATTACGCGGAGATGATAACGTTTTTCAAAAAATTTTAAACTTGCGCCTTGGAACTTGTTTCAGAGTGTGTGTTCTCGAGCTCAGAGTGTGTGTTCTCGAGCTCAGAGTGTGTGTTCTCGAGCTCAGAGTGTGTGTTCTCGAGCTCCAACACTGCTGTGTGAATGAACGTCCAGAACACATTAAAGTCTCTGTGTTCTGTAGCGGTGTCGTGTTAGCGGCCCCATAGTGTATAACTAATGATCTTTACAACGGAAGTGAATCAATAAAACTAACTTTATCTGGACAATAACTTTATTCTAGAGCTGCTGTAAAGCCTAAACACTCTCTGTTACTGTAATCTCCTGTTATCACTGTAAAGCTGCTGTGAAACTCTATACTGTTAAAGCGCTGTATAGATGAAGGAGATTGGACTTGACAAACTGTGATTTCTATGATTTGAACCAGAATAAAATGGACACATTGAGCAATTTCAAAGAAAAACAGGAGGTATGTGCACCAATGCAACAAAATGAAAAGCAAAGCATGGACATGATACAATTTATTTGAACTGAGAGCCGATGAACACAACACAACATGAACATACGGCCTTATTCCCCACACACTCCTCGAACCCAAGAAACCCGAACCGCTGCTCTCGGCACGAGCGTCATATGTGCACAAAGGCCTCGTCTGAATGCTCTTCACTGCACGGGAAGGTCTCTTTCTTTCACCTGGCCTTCTTTACCTTGATCTCGCAGTGAATGCGCTTCTGGATCCCGAACCCCCCCGTTAGCGCTGATCCAAGGCCCGTTTCACAGGAGAGGACCGGGAACATATTACAGCAGCCGCGCATTATTCCGCAGAACATGTATAAACAGTCGGAGAGAATGGGAGTGCTATGTTCATAATGGAATCTGAAAAGCTTTTTGCTTTTTTTGTTCTCATTGTCTCTCCATCCTTTTCTAAACAACCTTCCCTTTTTGCCGGCTATCAATGCAAAGTTCTTTGAGAGAAAATGAAGGGCATTCATGTCGACTGAAAGGGGCTTTTAAAGTTGAGTACAGCCTTGACAAAAGGGAAGGTACGGCTTGCAGAGGCCCTGAGAATGACTCAATGTTTATAACCTTTCCTCACACACCCCCGAGGAGCTGGGAAAGAGCCGATGAAAAGATCCTTCTCTCGACACACACCAGACGCTTCTTCATTACTGAAAAACATCCCGTGTTTATATCTGCTGTTTTAGCATTTGTTGCCGGATAGGAAATTGCATTTCCGAGCAAACCGGGATTGTTATTATTATTCCGTGATTCTGTGAGCTCGTCCGACTGAACATGCGGACGGAAATCTGCGGAGCGGCGTAAACATGGTCACATGTGTTAATGATGAAACCACTTTTCAGGGTGTTTTAGTTCATTTTCGGAGTCTGAAGAGTTTCGGCACAATAGAAGAACATCTCGCTCTGAGAATAGTCTATAAAACTAGTTTACTACTGTCAAATACACACAAAAACTAAATGATTTGTGAGAATTATTGAAAGCTTGATTGGAGCATCTTTCAATATTACATTCAATTGGAGAAAAAAAACCCTACAGAATATTATTTGACTAACTAATATTGTGAAATAATATTTTTAAAGTAAAAAAAAAAATACATACATATGATAAACATATAATATTCAATTAATAATAATCTATAAACATTTATTCATTATTATCATAGATATTATAATTAAAATAATTATTGTTTTAAAAAGTAGTCTGAGACATAAAATCCACTTTTAAAGGGATAGTTCACCCAAAAACGCAGATTCTGTCCTCATTTACTGTTCCTCAAAGTGGTTTCAAAGCATCATTACTCCAGTCTTCAGTGTCACATGATCCTTCAGAAATCATTCTATTAGGATAATTTGATGCTCAAGACACATTTATGATTATTATCAGTGTTGAAAACAGTTCATATTTCTGTGGAAACCGTCATACGTTTTATTTCTCAGGATTCTTTGATGAATAGAAAGTTGAAAAGAACAGCATTTATTTGACATAGAATCTTTTGTAACATTATAAATATCTTTACTGTCACTTTTGATCAATTTAATGCGTCCTTGATGAATAAATCATTATTAAAAATCATAAAATCTTTCTGACCCAGACCTTTTGATCAGTAGAGCCTTGTGTTTAGGCAATAAAGCTCTTGAAAGCATATTATATGTATTTCTGAAACATCTGCCACCCAAAGGTGAACGAGTGATCCTGTGTTCCTCGATCCGTCCTGCTGATATACGGACTCACAGGAACAGACCCAAGCAGAAACAGATTATCCCACATAATGTGGACACAGTTTTCATTTCTTGTCACCCAATTAAACTGCAATTATCCCAAGTGGAAGAGCTCAGAATGGAGTAAAAGCCTGAGAAGAATGAGCGATCGCAGCACGAGGGACTCTTTCTCTGAGACGCATTAGCCAGATCTGGGCCGGATGAAAGCCGAGCTCAGCGAGATGTGGACCAGCTGAGACCGGGTTCAACACACACTTTCTCCACGCTTTATCCCTGCCATAGAGTGCAGACACACAAGTGTATACAGGTTGTTTCAAAGCAATGTGGCGTTTGCATGGGAGGCCTATTGTGTCTTTGGTTGGGAAGAGGACGTGGAGCTTTAAAACCCTAATGGTCCCTGTGGATTTGGGTTTTCTCATGCAAATGTTCAGGGCACAAAGAGTGGCAAAAGTGCCTGAAATCACTGATCTTCCCACATCACAAGGGAACGAAGGTGGAGAAACACAAACACACTCAACACTGTTTCCCGATGACGTGGCATAAAGTCTGCTTCGCACGGCACATTATTCTTATTCAAAATGCCTTTCAAAGATTTGATGCCACTAACTTGTCAAGCTTTGGCAGATCAACCCGGGACTTTCACGAGCGCTTCAGACGGTCAGCGAACGGAGGGCCGTCTGAGAAGAAAGTGATGCAAAGTTGTGTTACAATCATGTACAACGATTGTATACAAATACATATATAAGTCATTTACAGATACATAGTCAAGTCACAAGTATTTTGACAACACTTCATACAATACAGTGTTTCAAAGCAGCTTCACAGAAATAAACAGGAAAATAACAGATAACGTTGTAAAATTCATCATTTAGCTGTTATAAATGTCATTATTCAGATCCGTGTTGTTTTAATTGCATACACAACAGTGATGCGCGGGTCAATGTATAAACAACCCGCACCCGGCCGACGTTTTCAACTAACCGGACTGCAAAAAAAAAGAAAGAAAATATTGTACTCGACCCGCATTTTTTAGTAAATGCTCATAGCGTCATTGGGCCATTAGACAAATGTGTAAATAATGTGTAAATAGCATCGCAAGAAGTAGGCTAATTGTTTATTAATAAACATGAAGTTGACGTTGCCGACTCGCGATCTTCGCAGTAGTGAACGCACCAGAGAGAAATGCACATTTCATACAGATAAGCAGAGAGCAGTCCATTTTCTTTCGTTTTTTTCGTTTCGTTAAAAGTAGACATTTCAATATAGATATATTTTTCAGGTCTGTGAAGTAGGCTCCCTTATACGCTGAGTTTCGGTTCATTTATGAGACGCGCTCCAGTTCACGCGCCGGCGCCGCCGTGTCGTGATTATCTTGTCTGCTACATTTACATCTTATTTATTAAATCCAGGCAATTGGTTGATGAAACATTGATTAAAATTAAGATACAATTAGTACAAATCGAAATTCACTTTAAAGAAAGGCTTTGTTTCTGTTTGAGGTCTCTGTGAAAGTTTTAAAACAGTCTTTTAGTGCCGCTTCAGAGCGGTCGCGTCCTTACATTGTTTTTTCCTCATAAATGCGAACATGAAAAATAAAATAAAATGAGTATTTTATATTCTGTGGAGAGCCAACCCTTCTTCATCCGGTACGTAGGCTAGTATTACTTTTGATTTGTACAGTGTAATTCACAGAATTACAAAAAAATATTTTGCCTCCTAAAAGTTAAATATTTGTTTTGTCACACATGAATGCGTGTGTATTTCCCTCATATAAATATAAAACGCATGTGTAGACTGATATGTTTCTAATGTCTGGACTCCTTTAAGGGGGTATGGATAAACAGACGTTTCAATATATTGGTAGCCTATTAGATGCATTTTCTGAGAATTTATAGGCCTGTAACCAACTCCCTACTATACCTAGGTAAAGGCTACACAAAAGAAAGGGGTTCTACCTATTGAAAATTGTCTGTTACAAATCACACCAGAATCTTCAGGTCATGAGAGAACCATCTGACTTATTTAATGCTGCTTAACTACACAGTGAAATGAAAAAAAAACATCAAAAATAGCCATATGAATTAACAAAACATTGAAAAGAAACCAAAAGAAAACACAAAAAATATACATTGACAATCATAAGCAGCTTGTTTCACTCTCAGATGGACACAATAGTAACATTCCAATATTACCCATTCCTTTAAATACTCCTCAATTCCATAGACAACATTACTTAGGCGATCACATAAAGCATGACTTATCTGTTAGAGTCCATAGGTGCATGAAAGACCTAGGCCAAGTCTCTGCTGAAATTGGTCCGAAAAGTCTGAGTCCAAGCAATAGCAGTAGAATAAATCCAATCCAAAAATGGTGCATGGAAAAAATCAGTATCCACTTTCATCCAGTCCCTTCAGTCATTTTTTGCAAGTAGCCACCTTTCTCATTCCTGCAGGTGTTTTCTACAGACTCCAAACAAAGAGTATATAAATACTCTTTCAATGTTTAGCAATATGTCTAAACATCACATGTCAAGCATAAAATACATTCACTTAACATTGTGTCCCGTCAGTAGTGGAGGCCCTCAAACAGTTAAATCAACATCTCCCCATTGCACCTGTTCTCCCTACTTCAACTCTCCCTCTTTTAAAGAAACCACGTCCTAGCGACAACATTCTCCCCGGTGACCCCGGTGGCCGGGAGAAAATTACACCCTGTAATAGTGGAACTGTTACAGGCCTATTTCAAGTTTTGACTGCAAATGTCACGTCCATAACGCTGGAATTCCCCAATTTTCTATCCTCAACTAGTTTTGTGTTGGTCTATGTATTTTATAATGTTAACTTCAAAATTCAAATAATACTAATATAATTTAAAGATGTGGTGGCATTGGATCTGGACGGGAAGGATAACTCTTGGAGTTGGAAGGGGTGTGTCGCGATTCTTTAGGTTCGTGGATCTGAGTGTCGTGATTTCGGTTTCATATCGCATATCGTTACAGCTACATATCTTTCCTCTCTCCGCCTCCATCTCGACCTGCAGACTGAGCTCGTGCGTCATCTTCGTGCCAGTTATTCAGCCAATAAAGTGTAGGCCTATGTATTTCATAGAAAATTGTGTCTAGTAGCTACTATATAAATTACAAAGGTTTAATTGACATCTTTATTTCAAACGACCCGACCGACCGCGACCCGAATATCATTAAAAATATTTTTGGATGACTCGTAACCGCGGGTGACCGCTCATTTTGGATCAACCCGCGCATCACTGATACACAATGCCTTCTTTTTATGCTAATGAGAGAAAAAAATCATGCATATATCATATTTTTCTATGCACTTGATTAGCAAACTGTGCTTTCTTATTTTAAACAAGCAATGTTATTTTTTTACTTAAAACACATCCGTGAATCGTGATTTGCCAAGTTCATTTGGTCGACCATTACACTAGATATGCATGAACTTAAAGCAGTAACTTGAGTCCATAAGTGTGTGTGTGTGTGTGTGTGTGTACGATCATCTCTTCCTCTTTACAACTAGTTAGTTACAGCAGCAAATGTTTTTTTTTTTTTTTTTTTTTTTAAATAAGGCAAATACAAACAAATCAGGAACAATGTCAAATCTTACTACAAGCTTACAGTGCTCATCCTAGAAAAGAAAAACTTAAAAGAACATATGAACATGGAGCATGTTATGGCAAAATGGCATTTACATATTCAAAAGAAAATAAATTAAAAGGGCAATCATTCAATAAAATTGTTTACAAAAGAAGCCAGTTTCTTAGCATTCTTGTTCTTAATCAACACCAAAGAGTTATAAAAAAGTTTCAACTCATTTCTCCAATGAGTAATGTTAGGAATTGTCTTGTAAAAACGACATTTATGAATGAAATGTTTACTTAACAAAATTACACTGTTAATGCCAAAATCATTGTGATCATTACGAAAAATACCAAATTTTATATCATTAATAGTTAGATTCATCATCTGAAATCCTTTGGAGACGAACAATTGTTGAAGGTCCAGCCAAAACCTTTTAACAACTTCACACAAACAGAACAGATGATTTAAATCTTCGGGTTCAATTTCACAGACGTTACAGTTTCCTACATCCATTTTAAATCTCTGTTTTAATAAATCTTTAGTTGGATAAATCCTATTTATAATTTTAAATTGCATTTCTTTCACCTTTGGCGGGACTGGGAATTTTAAGTATTTACATCTAATCTTTTTTATTGTCTCCTTTTCAAAGTCTTTTAGAATATAATCTCTTTTGAGAGAACTAGTTTGGCAGTTAAGTAAACAATTCCTTATAAACTTGTTGTTACATTTGTAATTCAAAAAAATCAATATCATTGATGTAAAGTTGTCTTAAAGTAGGCGTGACTTTTGAATATATTATGTCCTGTTTAATCATAGCTACAAGTGATACTGGGAAAGCTTTCACAATCTGTTTAAACTTCTTTTGGGTACATCTAATTTGAAATTTGTCACAGAATTCAACATGTTGTAAAACATTTCCTTCCACATCCATAAAGTGGGCAATAGCCCAGACACCTTTAGAAAACCATTCTGGAATAAAAAGAGATTTTCTATTAACCAATATATACCTATTATTCCAAATTGGTGTATTGTGTGGAGTGAAATTATGCTTGAATATTAGTTTCCAATACAGAAGAACCTGTTGGTGGAAATCTGAAAGTTTCATAGGAAGTTTCTTAAAATCAAAATCACATTTAAGAAGGAAACTAATACCGCCTACTTTTTCAAAAATACGATTGGGTATATAAGACCACAATGAATTTTGATTTTGAATATAGTTTTTCAACCATCTAATTTTCAACATACCATTCATACAATCAAAATCTATTGCATTACCACCTCCATCCTCGTAAGTTCTAATTAAATCCTGCTTGGCTATATAATGACATTTATTTCTCCATATGAAATCAAAATTTAATTTGTTGATAGTTTTCCCTATTTGGGGTGCTATTGGAAGGGAGTAAGCTGGATATATTAATCTAGATAAACTGTCCATTTTAGTTAATAATATTCTGCCAAAAATGGAGAGATCTCTTTGTAGCCATCTATTTAGAAATGATTTGCAATTATCAACATTGTCTTTTATATTTCGTTTATCAGAAATTGTTTTGTCTTTAGTCACCACAATACCCAAGTATTTGACTTCTTTTTTTACCTTTATGTTATATAATGATTGCATAGATTGGTCTTTTAACGGCAACAATTCACATTTATTTAAGTTTAACTGAAGTCCGGAGGCTTTGGAAAAAATATTGATAACTTGTAATGCTATTGGAATTTGGAACTCATTTTTAAGAAATAAAGTTGTATCATCAGCCAACTGACTTATAATTATTTGTTAGCCCATCAAATTAAGACCTTCTATCACGTTGTTCTTAACTAAAATAGACAAAATTTCTGCAACCAGTATAAACAACAAGGGAGAACTTCCACATCCTTGCCTTATTCCTCTACCAATATTAAATCTTTTACAAGTCCCGTGTCCCAAAGACACACAGCTATTTATATCAGAGTAGAGCATATGTATAATATCTTTGAATTTGTCGCCAAAACCAAAATAATGAAGTGTTTTTAAAATAAATTTGTGTTCAACAGAGTCAAAGGCCTTATAAAAATCAAGAAAGAGTATAAAACCATCATCATCAATTAAATCGCTATAGTCTAATAAATCCATAACAAGTCTAATATTATTATGAATGACTCTTCCTTTTATAAAGCCTGACTGTGTCTCACTTATTATGTCTGCTATCCCTTTTTTAAGTCTAGTTGCAATGGATCCTGAATATATTTTATAATCTGTATTTAATAGCGTAATCGGTCTTAAATTGTCTAATTGCCGTTTGTCTTTCCCCGGCTTTGGAATCAGAGTAATTACACCCTGTTTCATACTAGTCATTAATTCTTTCCTAACTATACATTCTTTTAGCGCTTCAAATAATATGATTCTCAAATCTTCCCAAAAATATTTATAGAAATTAACTGTGAGGCCATCTGATCCCGGGGATTTGTTTAAAGCCATTTTCTTAAGAACTGCATCCAGTTCATCAATTCTAAGTTCAGAATCACAGATCTTTTTAAAAGATAAATCAATCTGGGGGATTAGTGGACAAAGATTTTGAAAAAGATTATTACATTCTACTTTCGAGAACTGAGAAGAAAATAATTTAGAGTTTACAGCAGCAAATGAACATCAGCAGATTCAGAACAACTTCCTGAAATCAATCGTGTCTCCTGTAATCCACCAATCAGTGTTTCAACCGTCAATAAAACAGTGGGAGAACAATAACGTCACATTTACCTCAGAAAAACCTTTCAATGACCATAAACGCAATAGATAAATAGAAGAATAACTCTGGAGAGGAGCGTTCTGATATAGTACGTGCATAATTATTATGCATATTATTTTCTGATCATATTTTTTTTTCCAAGCACATTTTACCAATTCCAAACCACATCAATCTTAATAACTTTTTTTTTTTTTTTACTTTTTTATTTAATCATATATCATTTTAGTGATATATAATTGTTAAGGAAGGCTGAAGTGAAAAACAGGTGTGCATAATTACTAAGCAAGTTTTCTTTAATGGGTAAAATGGGCCAAAAAAGAGAACATAATAGTATGCACAGGATTACATACTCATTATATTTTCACTCTAATACCATTTATCATAATGTTGTTATTGTTATAAAATCGACCTTAAATACAATTGTATAAAAATCTGTTTTAACATGAAGCAGCTGAATCACTCAAAAGCTGGCAGCCTGACGAATGCACATTCAATATGTTCCTGAAATATTGATATATATGAAGAACCAGAGCACATAAGCAACACTGAGATGTCCTTCTCGTTTCGTACCTTCATTTGTTGGATGTGAGTTGCTATTTCAGCTGAAACAGCTCTTCTGCTTCTGTCGTTGTTCCTCTGGGATTGAGCCTTCGCTGTCGCCATCTGTGGCTGAAGAGTGAAACTGCAGGGGTTTCTGTGCATTCAACAAGTTCTAGCTCTAACCCGTTCAACAATGCTCTGTATTGTACTGTTACTGAAGCAAATACAAACAAAAACAACCGTACGCGGCATAATGGCTATTAATTCAAAAAAAGCAAAAAGCAAAGACTCATGCAGATGATCACATGATGTCAGTGTTAAACGGGTCCTGAAGCAAAGCTGTTTGAGAACCAGTTTTTGGAGGACGAGATGGAAGATGATGACAATATCGATGTTTAAATTTAAGGACATTTTATTTACTTCTGCACAGTGCTGTTAAATAGTTAACAGCTTTATTAAAAGTGACTCTTTTATAAAGTATGCATGTGTCAGATTGGCTCAATCCTCCATGTAGTGTGCACTAATTGCTGCCTATGTACACTCTTAACTATAAAGCTTCTAATGATGCCATTGGAGAACCATTGCTGTTTCCCCAAAGAATCTCTCAGTGAAAAGTTCTTAAAGGTGACACATTACGCCCCTTTTCACAAGAAGTAATATAAATCCATGGCGTCCCCAGAATGTGTGTGTGATATTTCAGCACAAAATACCAGATCATTTATTATAGTTTGTCAAATTTGCCCCTTTTTGTGTGCGAGCAAAAACACGCCGTTTGTGTGTGTTGCTTTAAACACAAATGAGCTTTAGCTCCGCCTCCATTCAGAAGAGGGCGGAGCCTTCACACGAGCTTCAGAGACTCCGGCAATAACAACACAGGCCGATCTCACTGATCCAGAATCTTTACTGGAACTTTGTAATATGCAAACGTGTGAAAAGATGCTTATGTTTCACCGTAGATGCTTCTTCAAAAAGCCTTTATTGTGTAAATAATGTAAAATAAAATATAGGACAGCGTCAACATTCTGCAAATATTCTGCAGTTTCACTTAGAAGTTGAAGATAGAGTTGATTGATTTTTGTCGGTAATACTTCGATACTATATTTAAAATCCAGGCATTTCAGTTGTGGTTTAAGAAGCGAAGGCCAGATTCTCCAGAACTCAGCATCTTCTGTATTCATCTCTAAAGACGCTTCATTTACAGAAGCTTTAGTGGCTCCATCATCATGGCATTTATTTATGCATTTGGTTTTAATTCATTCATTTTGTTCGATTCATTTTTATTTTAAATAGATTATATGAATTAAACAGATAATTTTAAAATAACCTGTTAAACATGACATTATTCTGCAATCATTTACGAGTTCTCTAGAGCCGCACTCAAGCGTGTAATATTCACATTTATGGTATTGTTTTAATGCATCTCACACCTGACGATGAGTATGGGCATGCTGTTGTTATACTGATGTGTTTATGAATTGTTAATGTTTGAATGCATGTCTCCACAGGAGCGTCCCACACTGCACTGCTTCCCGGGTGAAGAGTGTCCTATTCTCTCTCTCTCTGGGTAATTACAGTTCTCAGTTTGGACCGGGTTGAGATTCAGAGCCAGGATAAGCTGGAAGAATGGAGAAGGAACAGATAATACACCAGCTAACCGCTGGAGAATAGAGTCTGATCACGACGCCTGCGGGCGACACGACGCTGCTGTGTGGACCACACGAGCATGCACACTTCTCCAGTTATCCTCCGCTTACACATCCGGCTCTTGGGAATGTGATTTGTCAAACGCTCAGAAGGTCGTGTGGGAAACTAGCCTGAGGAACACCGAGACGGATGGATGATGGAGGAACTCGCACTTCATCATCCCTCCATCGTCTGAGAGGAACATAGCACTGACCCAGGAATGATCATGTCATATTTACAGATTAATGACATTTTGGCATGAAAATATTTCATAAATACATGTTTACATTTTTTATTCTGCACTTGATATTTGGATCCAAAAATCCTGCAAGACTAGAACACAAACGGAGGTTATCAAAGGCAGCAGTGACAGAAACTGACAGTCCAAATGCCCGCCAGCGAACTCTACTATCCGGTTTAATACAAATCTTTCTGCGCATATGATTATGCCTATAAACGTGTGGGCTGGAAATAAGGCCAAATTCTGCATCATTTTAAACCCATGACTATAATTATCCAGCCGACTTACAATCTGTATTTTTACAGAGAAATAGTCACTTATTAATTTTCTTTCACTATTCATTTTCATGCATTTGCAAAAGTTAACTTTCATGTAAAAATAAAGTGCAATTATTTATCATTTAAAGCTATTTTAAGCCTTAAAGTTTCATTTTAAGTTGCCTTTCTGCCTAATCTTGTCTTTAAACTTCACTGGAGTGACTTCGCAGCCGAAACATCTGTAAAATAATGGAAAAGATACTGATTATTTTCTGCCAGGAAAAAAAACGTTCGGTTTATGGACATTTCCTTTAAGCCTAAAACACAATGCAATGCATAAATTAAAATACAGGTTACACGTGAAAAATCAATACAGAAAATTCCTTCATTTCAATACTGTACATTTGGCCCTTTTTAACTGATTTTACAGATGCGATCTGCTAAAAAAAGGGCATGAAGGCCCAAAAACACAATAAAAGCTTGTTTGTGTGATTAGATCATGTTGTTTTTCCCGTGAAGTGGATCTGTTGGCTCATTTAGGAAGTGCAGTTAAAGATCTGAAACGCAGTCTCGAGGAAGGAAGGGCAGCAAACGATGGAACATCTGATTAGACTCACTCACGTTCTCCTGCTGATGACGAGTGTTTCATCGACAGAACGAGTCCACACACACAGCTGTAAACCAGTGTGACCAGTGTAAACGTCTGTAGAGGAACACACCATCATCTCCTCATGTGGACACGACCAGTGTAAACGTCTGTAGAGGAACACACCATCATCTCCTCATGTGGACACGACCAGTGTAAACGTCTGTAGAGGAACACACCATCATCTCCTCATGAGGACACGACCAGTGTAAACGTCTGTAGAGGAACACACCATCATCTCCTCATGAGGACACGACCAGTGTAAACGTCTGTAGAGGAACACACCATCATCTCCTCATGAGGACACGACCAGTGTAAACGTCTGTAGAGGAACACACCATCATCTCCTCATGAGGACACGACCAGTGTAAACGTCTGTAGAGGAACACACCATCATCTCCTCATGTGGACACGACCAGTGTAAACGTCTGTAGAGGAACACACCATCATCTCCTCATGTGAACACGACCAGTGTAAACGTCTGTAGAGGAACACACCATCATCTCCTCATGAGGACACGACCAGTGTAAACGTCTGTAGAGGAACACACCATCATCTCCTCATGAGGACACGACCAGTGTAAACGTCTGTAGAGGAACACACCATCATCTCCTCATGTGGACACGACCAGTGTAAACGTCTGTAGAGGAACACACCATCATCTCCTCATGAGGACACGACCAGTGTAAACGTCTGTAGAGGAACACACCATCATCTCCTCATGAGGACACGACCAGTGTAAACGTCTGTAGAGGAACACACCATCATCTCCTCATGAGGACACGACCAGTGTAAACGTCTGTAGAGGAACACACCATCATCTCCTCATGAGGACACGACCAGTGTAAACGTCTGTAGAGGAACACACCATCATCTCCTCATGTGGACACGACCAGTGTAAACGTCTGTAGAGGAACACACCATCATCTCCTCATGAGGACACGACCAGTGTAAACGTCTGTAGAGGAACACACCATCATCTCCTCATGAGGACACGACCAGTGTAAACGTCTGTAGAGGAACACACCATCATCTCCTCATGAGAACACGACCAGTGTAAACGTCTGTAGAGGAACACACCATCATCTCCTCATGAGGACACGACCAGTGTAAACGTCTGTAGAGGAACACACCATCATCTCCTCATGAGGACACGACCAGTGTAAACGTCTGTAGAGGAACACACCATCATCTCCTCATGTGGACACGACCAGTGTAAACGTCTGTAGAGGAACACACCATCATCTCCTCATGTGGACACGACCAGTGTAAACGTCTGTAGAGGAACACACCATCATCTCCTCATGAGGACACGACCAGTGTAAACGTCTGTAGAGGAACACACCATCATCTCCTCATGTGGACACGACCAGTGTAAACGTCTGTAGAGGAACACACCATCATCTCCTCATGAGGACACGACCAGTGTAAACGTCTGTAGAGGAACACACCATCATCTCCTCATGAGGACACGACCAGTGTAAACGTCTGTAGAGGAACACACCATCATCTCCTCATGTGGACACGACCAGTGTAAACGTCTGTAGAGGAACACACCATCATCTCCTCATGAGGACACGACCAGTGTAAACGTCTGTAGAGGAACACACCATCATCTCCTCATGAGGACACGACCAGTGTAAACGTCTGTAGAGGAACACACCATCATCTCCTCATGAGGACATGACCAGTGTAAACGTCTGTAGAGGAACACACCATCATCTCCTCATGAGGACACGACCAGTGTAAACGTCTGTAGAGGAACACACCATCATCTCCTCATGAGGACACGACCAGTGTAAACGTCTGTAGAGGAACACACCATCATCTCCTCATGAGGACACGACCAGTGTAAACGTCTGTAGAGGAACACACCATCATCTCCTCATGAGGACACGACCAGTGTAAACGTCTGTAGAGGAACACACCATCATCTCCTCATGAGGACACGACCAGTGTAAACGTCTGTAGAGGAACACACCATCATCTCCTCATGTGGACACGACCAGTGTAAACGTCTGTAGAGGAACACACCATCATCTCCTCATGAGGACACGACCAGTGTAAACGTCTGTAGAGGAACACACCATCATCTCCTCATGAGGACACGACCAGTGTAAACGTCTGTAGAGGAACACACCATCATCTCCTCATGAGGACATGACCAGTGTAAACGTCTGTAGAGGAACACACCATCATCTCCTCATGAGGACACGACCAGTGTAAACGTCTGTAGAGGAACACACCATCATCTCCTCATGAGGACACGACCAGTGTAAACGTCTGTAGAGGAACACACCATCATCTCCTCATGAGGACACGACCAGTGTAAACGTCTGTAGAGGAACACACCATCATCTCCTCATGAGGACACGACCAGTGTAAACGTCTGTAGAGGAACACACCATCATCTCCTCATGAGGACACGACCAGTGTAAACGTCTGTAGAGGAACACACCATCATCTCCTCATGAGGACACGACCAGTGTAAACGTCTGTAGAGGAACACACCATCATCTCCTCATGTGGACACGACCAGTGTAAACGTCTGTAGAGGAACACACCATCATCTCCTCATGAGGACACGACCAGTGTAAACGTCTGTAGAGGAACACACCATCATCTCCTCATGTGGACACGACCAGTGTAAACGTCTGTAGAGGAACACACCATCATCTCCTCATGAGGACACGACCAGTGTGAACGTCTATAGAGGAACACACCATCATCTCCTCATGAGGACACGACCAGTGTAAACGTCTGTAGAGGAACACACCATCATCTCCTCATGTGAACACGACCAGTGTAAACGTCTGTAGAGGAACACACCATCATCTCCTCATGAGGACACGACCAGTGTAAACGTCTGTAGAGGAACACACCATCATCTCCTCATGAGGACACGACCAGTGTAAACGTCTATAGAGGAACACACCATCATCTCCTCATGAGGACACGACCAGTGTAAACGTCTGTAGAGGAACACACCATCATCTCCTCATGAGGAAACGACCAGTGTAAACGTCTGTAGAGGAACACACCATCATCTCCTCATGAGGACACGACCAGTGTAAACGTCTGTAGAGGAACACACCATCATCTCCTCATGAGGACACGACCAGTGTAAACGTCTGTAGAGGAACACACCATCATCTCCTCATGAGGACATGACCAGTGTAAACGTCTTTAGAGGAACACACCATCATCTCCTCATGAGGACACGACCAGTGTAAACGTCTGTAGAGGAACACACCATCATCTCCTCATGTGGACACGACCAGTGTAAACGTCTGTAGAGGAACACACCATCATCTCCTCATGAGGACACGACCAGTGTAAACGTCTGTAGAGGAACACACCATCATCTCCTCATGAGGACACGACCAGTGTAAACGTCTGTAGAGGAACACACCATCATCTCCTCATGAGGACACGACCAGTGTAAACGTCTGTAGAGGAACACACCATCATCTCCTCATGAGGACACGACCAGTGTAAACGTCTGTAGAGGAACACACCATCATCTCCTCATGAGGACACGACCAGTGTAAACGTCTGTAGAGGAACACACCATCATCTCCTCATGAGGACACGACCAGTGTAAACGTCTGTAGAGGAACACACCATCATCTCCTCATGAGGACATGACCAGTGTAAACGTCTGTAGAGGAACACACCATCATCTCCTCATGAGGACACGACCAGTGTAAACGTCTGTAGAGGAACACACCATCATCTCCTCATGAGGACACGACCAGTGTAAACGTCTGTAGAGGAACACACCATCATCTCCTCATGAGGACACGACCAGTGTAAACGTCTGTAGAGGAACACACCATCATCTCCTCATGAGGACACGACCAGTGTAAACGTCTGTAGAGGAACACACCATCATCTCCTCATGAGGACACGACCAGTGTAAACGTCTGTAGAGGAACACACCATCATCTCCTCATGAGGACACGACCAGTGTAAACGTCTGTAGAGGAACACACCATCATCTCCTCATGAGGACACGACCAGTGTAAACGTCTGTAGAGGAACACACCATCATCTCCTCATGAGGACACGACCAGTGTAAACGTCTGTAGAGGAACACACCATCATCTCCTCATGAGGACACGACCAGTGTAAACGTCTGTAGAGGAACACACCATCATCTCCTCATGAGGACACGACCAGTGTAAACGTCTGTAGAGGAACACACCATCATCTCCTCATGAGGACACGACCAGTGTAAACGTCTGTAGAGGAACACACCATCATCTCCTCATGAGGACACGACCAGTGTAAACGTCTGTAGAGGAACACACCATCATCTCCTCATGAGGACACGACCAGTGTAAACGTCTGTAGAGGAACACACCATCATCTCCTCATGAGGACACGACCAGTGTAAACGTCTGTAGAGGAACACACCATCATCTCCTCATGAGGACACGACCAGTGTAAACGTCTATAGAGGAACACACCATCATCTCCTCATGAGGACACGACCAGTGTAAACGTCTATAGAGGAACACACCATCATCTCCTCATGAGGACACGACCAGTGTAAACGTCTGTAGAGGAACACACCATCATCTCCTCATGAGGACACGACCAGTGTAAACGTCTGTAGAGGAACACACCATCATCTCCTCATGAGGACACGACCAGTGTAAACGTCTGTAGAGGAACACACCATCATCTCCTCATGAGGACACGACCAGTGTAAACGTCTGTAGAGGAACACACCATCATCTCCTCATGTGAACACGACCAGTGTAAACGTCTGTAGAGGAACACACCATCATCTCCTCATGAGGACACGACCAGTGTAAACGTCTGTAGAGGAACACACCATCATCTCCTCATGAGGACACGACCAGTGTAAACGTTTGTAGAGGAACACACCATCATCTCCTCATGAGGACACGACCAGTGTAAACGTCTGTAGAGGAACACACCATCATCTCCTCATGTGAACACGACCAGTGTAAACGTCTGTAGAGGAACACACCATCATCTCCTCATGAGGACACGACCAGTGTAAACGTCTGTAGAGGAACACACCATCATCTCCTCATGAGGACACGACCAGTGTAAACGTCTGTAGAGGAACACACCATCATCTCCTCATGTGAACACGACCAGTGTAAACGTCTGTAGAGGAACACACCATCATCTCCTCATGAGGACACGACCAGTGTAAACGTCTGTAGAGGAACACACCATCATCTCCTCATGAGGACACGACCAGTGTAAACGTTTGTAGAGGAACACACCATCATCTCCTCATGAGGACACGACCAGTGTAAACGTCTATAGAGGAACACACCATCATCTCCTCATGAGGACACGACCAGTGTAAACGTCTGTAGAGGAACACACCATCATCTCCTCATGAGGACATGACGAGTGTAAACGTCTATAGAGGAACACACCATCATCTCCTCATGAGAACACGACCAGTGTAAACGTCTATAGAGGAACACACCATCATCTCCTCATGAGGACACGACCAGTGTAAACGTCTGTAGAGGAACACACCATCATCTCCTCATGAGGACACGACCAGTGTAAACGTCTGTAGAGGAACACACCATCATCTCCTCATGAGGACACGACCAGTGTAAACGTCTGTAGAGGAACACACCATCATCTCCTCATGAGGACACGACCAGTGTAAACGTCTGTAGAGGAACACACCATCATCTCCTCATGAGGACACGACCAGTGTAAACGTCTGTAGAGGAACACACCATCATCTCCTCATGAGGACACGACCAGTGTAAACGTCTGTAGAGGAACACACCATCATCTCCTCATGAGGACACGACCAGTGTAAACGTCTGTAGAGGAACACACCATCATCTCCTCATGAGGACACGACCAGTGTAAACGTCTATAGAGGAACACACCATCATCTCCTCATGAGGACACGACCAGTGTAAACGTCTGTAGAGGAACACACCATCATCTCCTCATGAGGACACGACCGAATACGCTCACCTTCCACCCGGACCCGACGCGCTGGATCGAGTCTCTGTCGAGGAGTGTGTGAAGATGCAGCTCGGCGCTGACCACGCGCTCGTGTTGCGGCACGGAGAGGTTGAACAGGAGACGGTGTGTTCGCAGGCTCTTGCTCGAGGTGTGGTCTGTGGGAAAGACACGTTTTAATGAGAAATAAAAAAATAAAAAAAAGACACCATTTGTCTGATGTCAATCTGGATAATACGGTGGCCGAGACAGCTCAACGCGCTGGAACTGAAGCAAACACATGCAAATAGAGAAAAACACCAGCAAATTAAAAAAAACATCTTCATCAGTTTCACAACACACGTGTGCTCCAAATACAGAAACGCGCTGCAAATAAAACAGACCACAACGGAAATGTTTCCAGGGGAACCAAATAAGTGACGAACCCGGCCGAGACGTGCTTATTCATAGATGTGCTTATTGCTCGTGAGCTTCCCTATGCCATACTCCCTTCGAAGGGCAGATTGCAGAGCCCTTTTGGAGTGAGCAAGGCTCTAGTGTGCTGTTAGGCAGCCGTGTGGAGCGCACTTGATGAAGGGAGCAACTAAAGACAACGTGGGATGTTCCCATGACAACGCAGCACGGTGTCCATCAGCTGGTCTTACGACAGAAATATAATGCTGTTAACATAACGGATGCAAATACATTTTTATTTTTAGTTTACAAAAAAAGCTTTTAAAATATGCGTTATATATCTGTGTCTCAACTTTAAAATCTTGGACCCTACATTACCTAACATTTCTTACGAGACTTTTCTTTATGAAAATGTAATAACATGAAACAATTTGTACAGTGTAACTGATGTAACTTATAGATAAATATCTTTCCTTCATGTTTTTCTTCTTTATCTTTTTTATTTATTTATTTTAGTTTACAGCTCATTGTTCTTTTCTCATTTGTATTCTGATGAATTTGAACATATTGTTAATACATTTTGTACATTGTATACAAGTTGTATGTCATAAAAAATGTAATCTCTGTATGTTTTGCACAAACAAATAAATAAAGTATAATTTTAAGCTGTAAGCACCAGCACGCATAGATTTATGGATATCTATGCCGGCACGTCCCAGCCGGGTTCGTCACTTATTTGGTTCCCCTGGAAACATTTCGGTTGTGCTCTGTGTTATTTGCAGTGCGTTTATGTATTTGGTGGTGTTGTGAGTATTTGGAGCACACGTGTGTTGTGAAACTGATGAAGATGTTTTCTTAATTTGCAGGTGTTTTTTTCTATTTGCATGCGTTTTATTTTATTTGCATGTGTTTTTTTCTATTTGCACGCGTTGTTTTCTATTTGCATGCGTTTTTTTCTATTTGCATGTGTTTTATTTTATTTGCATGCGTTTTTTTCTATTTGCATGCGTTTTTTTCTATTTGCATGTGTTTTTTTTCTATTTGCATGCGTTTTTTTCTATTTGCATGTGTTTTTTTCTATTTGCATGCGTTTTATCTTATTTGCATGTGTTTTTTTCTATTTGCACGCGTTGTTTTCTATTTGCATGCGTTTTTTTCTATTTGCATGCGTTTTATTTTATTTGCATGTGTTTTTTTCTATTTGCACGCGTTGTTTTTTATTTGCATGCGTTCTTTTCTATTTGCATGCGTTTTTTTCTATTTGCATGCGTTTTATTGTATTTGCATGCGTTTTTTCTATTTGCATGCGTTTTTTTCTATTTGCATGCGTTTTTTTCTATTTGAATGCGTTTTCTTCTATTTGCATGCGTTTTCTTCTATTTGCATGCGTTTTTTTCTATTTGCATGCGTTTTCTTCTATTTGCATGCGTTTTTTTCTATTTGCATGCGTTTTATTTTATTTGCATGCGTTTTATTCTATTTGCATGCGTTTTCTTCTATTTGCATGCGTTTTCTTCAGTTGCAGC
>JARWKJ010000036.1:0-267388 GCA_029959095.1 Rhinichthys osculus | reverse complement strand
CACCACTCACTCACACCACACACTCACTCACACCCACTCACTCACACCACACACACTCACTACACCACACACTCACTCACACCACACACTCACTCACACACACTCACACCACACACACTCACTCACACCACACACTCACTCACACACACACACTCACACACACTCACACTCACTCACTCACACCACACACTCACTCACACCACTCACTCACTCACACCACACACACTCACTCACACCACACACACTCACTCACACCACACACTCACTCACACACCACTCACACACACACACACACACACTCACTCACACCACACACTCACACCACACACACTCACTCACACCACACTCCTCACACCACACACACTCACTCACTCACACACCACTCACACCCACACACACACACCACACACTCACTCACACCACACACTCACTCACACCACACTCACTCACACCACACCACTCACTCACTCACACCACACACTCACTCAACCACACACTCACTCACACCACTCACCACACCACTCACTCACACCACACACTCACTCCCACACACTCACTCACACCACACACACTCACTCACACCACTCACACTCACTCACCCACTCACACACTCACTCACACCACTCACACACTCACACCACACACTCACTCACACCACACTCACTCACACCACACACACTCACCACACACTCACTCACACACACACTCACACCACACACTCACTCCCACCACTCACTCACACACACCACACTCACTCACACCACACACCACTCACACCACTCACTCACACCACACACTCACACACACACACTCACTCACACCACACACTCACACCACACACACTCACTCACACCACTCACTCACACCACACACACTCACTCACACCCACTCACTCACACCACACACACTCACCACCCACTCACTCACACCACTCACTCACACCACACACACTCACTCACACCACTCACTCACACCACACACACTCACTCACACACACCACTCACTCACACCACTCACTCACACCACACACACTCACTCACACCACTCACTCACACCACACACTAACACCACACACTCACTCACACCACACACTAACACCACACACACTCACTCACACACACTCACTCACACCACACACACACACTACACCACACACACTCACTCACACCACACACTCACACCACACACTCACACCACACACTCACACCACTCACTCACACCACACACTCACTCACACACACACTCACTCACACCACACACTCACTCACACACTCACTCACACCACACACACTCACACCACACACTCACCCACACACACACACACACACACCCACACACACACTCACTCACACCACACTCACACCACACACTCACACCACTCACTCACACCACTCACTCACACCACACACTCACTCACACCACTCACTCACACCACACACACTCACTCACACCACACACCACTCACACCACACTCACTCACACACACTCACACCACACACACTCACTCACACCACACACTCACTCACACCACACACACTCACACACACTCACACTCACTCACTCACACCACACACTCACTCACACCACTCACTCACTCACACCACACACACTCACTCACACCACACACACTCACTCACACCACACACTCACTCACACCACTCACTCACACCACACACACACTCACTCACACCACTCACTCACACCACACACACTCACTCACACCACACTCACTCACACCACACACACTCACTCACTCACACCACTCACACTCACTCACACACACCACTCACTCACACCACACACACTCACTCACTCACTCACTCACTCACACCACACACACTCACTCACACACACTCACTCACACCACACACACACACTCACTCACACCACACACTCACTCACACCACACACTCACTCACACACTCACTCACTCACACACTCACTCACACCACACACTCACCACACACACTCACTCACACCACACACACTCACTCACACACACACTCACACACTCACACTCACTCACCACTCACTCACACCACTCACTCACTCACACCACACACTCACTCACACACACTCACTCACACCCACACACTCACTCACACACTCACTCACACCACACACTCACACCACACACACTCACTCCCACCACTCACTCACACACACACACTCACTCACACCACACACTCACTCACACCACACACACTCACTCACACCACTCACTCACACACACCACACTCACTCACACCACACACTCACTCCCACCACTCACTCACACACACCACACTCACTCACACCACACACTCACACCACTCACTCACACCACTCACTCACTCACACCACACACACTCACTCACACCACACACACTCACTCACACCACTCACTCACACCACACACACTCACTCACACCACACACTCACTCACACCACTCACTCACACCACACTCACACCACACACACTCACTCACACCACTCACTCACACCACACACTCACTCACACCACACACTCACTCACACCACTCACTCACACCACACACTCACACCACACACACTCACTCACACCACTCACTCACACACACACACTCACTCACACCACACACTCACTCACACCACTCACTCACACCACTCACTCACTCACTCACTCACACCACACACTCACTCACACCACACACACACTCACACCACTCACTCACACCACTCACTCACACCACTCACTCACACACACTCACTCACACCACTCACCACACCACTCACTCACACCACACACACACACACACACACTCACTCACTCACACCACTCAACACTCACACTCACTCACACCACTCACTCACTCACTCACTCACACCACACACACACTCACACCACTCACACCACTCACTCACACCACTCACTCACACCACTCACTCACACCACCACACACTCACACCACACACACACTCACTCACACCACACACTCACTCACACCACACACTCACACACACACACACTCACTCACACCACACACTCACACCACACACACACACACTCACTCACACCACACACTCACACCACACACACACACACTCACTCACACCACTCACTCACACCACACACTCACACCACACACACACTCACTCACACCACACACTCACACCACTCACTCACACCACTCACTCACACCACACACACACACACTCACTCACCACACACACACACACACACTCACACACACTCACTCACACCACTCACTCACACCACTCACTCACACCACACACACACACACTCACTCACACCACACACTCACACCACACACACACACCACTCACACCACACACTCACCACACACACACACTCACTCACACCACTCACTCACACCACACACACTCACTCACACCACCACTCACACCACACACACTCACTCACACCACTCACTCACACTCACCACACACACTCACACCACACACACTCACTCACACCACTCACTCACCACACACTACACCACACACTCACTCACACCACACACTAACACCACACACACTCACTCACACACACTCACTCACACCACACACTACACCACACACACACACACTACACCACACACACTCACTCACACACACACTCACACCACACACTCACACCACACACTCACACCACACACTCACCACACACTCACTCACACCACACACCACTCACACCACACACTCACTCACACACTCACTCACACCACACACACTCACACCACACACTAACACCACACACACACACACTAACACCACACACACTCACTCACACCACACACTCACACCACACACTCACACCACTCACTCACACCACCACTCACACCACACACTCACTCACACCACTCACTCACACCACACACACTCACTCACACCACACACTCTCACACCACACACTCACTCACACACACTCACACCACACCACTCACTCACACCACACACTCACTCACACACACACACTCACACACACTCACTCACACCACACACTCACTCACACCACTCACTCACTCACACCACACACACTCACTCACACCACACACACTCACTCACACCACACACTCACTCACACCACTCACTCACACCACACACACTCACTCACTCACACCACTCACTCACACCACACACACTCACTCACACCACACTCACTCACACCACACACACTCACTCACTCACACCACTCACACTCACTCACTCACACCACTCACTCACACCACACACTCACTCACTCACTCACTCACTCACACCACACACTCACTCACACACACTCACTCACACCACACACACTCACTCACTCACACCACACACTCACTCACCACACACTCACTCACACTCACTCACTCACTCACTCACTCACTCACACCACACACTCACTCACACACACTCACTCACACCACACACACTCACTCACACACTCACTCACACCACTCACACCACTCACTCACCACCACACCACTCACTCACTCACACCACACACTCACTCACACACACTCACTCACACCACACACACTCACTCACACACTCACTCACACCACACACTCACACCACACACACTCACTCCCACCACTCACTCACACACACCACACTCACTCACACCACACACTCACTCCACCACTCACTCACACACACCACACTCACTCACACCACACACTCACACACTCACACACACCACTCACTCACACCACACACACTCACTCCACCACACACACTCACTCACACCACTCACTCACACCACACACACTCACTCACACCACACACTCACTCACACCACTCACTCACACCACACCACACCACACACTCACTCACACCACTCACTCACACCACACACTCACTCACACCACACACTCACTCACACCACTCACTCACACCACACACTCACACCACACACACTCACTCACACCACTCACTCACACCACACACACCACTCACACCACACACTCACTCACACCACTCACTCACACCACTCACTCACTCACTCACTCACACCACACACTCACTCACACCACACACACACTCACACCACTCACTCACACCACTCACTCACACCACTCACTCACACACACTCACTCACACCACTCACTCACACCACTCACTCACACCACACACACACACACACACACACTCACTCACACCACTCAAACACTCACACCACTCACACCACTCACTCACTCACTCACTCACACCACACACTCACTCACACCACTCACTCACTCACTCACTCACACCACACACACACTCACACCACTCACACCACTCACTCACCCACTCACTCACACCACTCACTCACACCACCACACACTCACACCACACACACACTCACTCACACCACACACTCACTCACACCACACACTCACACCACACACACACTCACTCACACACACACTCACCACACACACACACACTCACTCACACCACACACTCACACCACACACCACACACTCACTCACACCACTCACTCACACCACACACTCACACACACACACACTCACTCACACCACACACTCACACCACTCACTCACCACTCACTCACACCACACACACACACACTCACTACACCACACACACACACACACACTCACACACTCACTCACACCACTCACTCACACCACACACACACACACTCACTACACCACACACTCACACCACACACACACACACACACTCACACCACACACTCACACCACACACACACACACTCACTCACACCACTCACTCACACCACACACACTCACTCACACCACTCACTCACACCACACACACTCACTCACACCACTCACTCACACCACACACACTCACTCACACCACTCACTCACACCACTCACTCACACCACACACACTCACTCACACCACTCACTCACACACACTCACACCACACACACTCACCACACCACTCACACCACACACACTCACTCACACCACACACTCACACCACACACACACACTCACACCACTCACTCACACTCACTCACACCACTCACTCACACCACACACACTCACTCACACCACTCACTCACACCACACACTACCACCACACACTCACTCACACCACACACTAACACCACACACACTCACTCACACACACTCACTCACACCACACACTAACACCACACACACACACACTAACACACACACACTCACTCACACCACACACTCACCACACACTCACACCACACACTCACACCACTCACTCACACCACACACTCACTCACACCACACACTCACTCACACCACACACTCACTCACACCACACACTCACTCACACCACACACTCACACCACACACACACCACACACACACACACTCACACCACACACACTCACTCACACCACACACCACACACACACTCACACCACTCACTCACACCACTCACTCACACCACACACTCACTCACACACTCACTCACACCACACACACTCACTCACACCACACACTCACTCACACCACACACTCACTCCACACACTCACACCACACACACTCACTCACACCACACACTCACTCACACACACACACTCACACACACCACACTCACTCACTCACACCACACACTCACTCACACCACTCACTCACTCACACCACACACACTCACTCACACCACACACACTCACTCACACCACACACTCACTCACACCACTCACTCACACCACACACACTCACTCACTCACTCACACACTCACTCACACACACACACTCACTCACACCACACTCACTCACACCACACACACTCACTCACTCACACCACTCACTCACACCACACACACTCACTCACTCACTCACTCACTCACACCACACACTCACTCACACACACTCACTCACACCACACACACTCACTCACACCACACACTCACTCAAACCACACACTCACTCACACTCACTCACTCACTCACTCACTCACTCACACCACACACTCACTCACACACACTCACTCACACCACACACACTCACTCACACACTCACTCACACCACTCACACTCACTCACTCACTCACTCACACCACTCACTCACTCACACCACACACTCACTCACACACACTCACTCACACCACACACACTCACTCACACACTCACTCACACCACACACTCACACCACACACACTCACTCCCACCACTCACTCACACACACCACACTCACTCACACCACACACTCACTCACACCACTCACTCACACCACTCACTCACACCACACACACTCACTCACACCACTCACTCACACACACACACTCACTCACACCACTCACTCACACCACACACTAACACCACACACACTCACTCACACCACTCACTCACACCACACACTCACTCACACCACTCACTCACACCACACACACTCACTCACACCACTCACTCACACTCACTCACACCACTCACTCACACCACACACACTCACTCACACCACTCACTCACACCACACACTACACCACACACTCACTCACACCACACACTAACACCACACACACTCACTCACACACACCACTCACACCACACACTAACACCACACACACACACACTAACACCACACACACTCACTCACACCACACACCACACCACACACTCACACCACACACTCACACCACTCACTCACACCACACACTCACTCACACCACACACTCACTCACACCACACACTCACTCACACCACACACACCACACCACACACTACACACACACACACACACTAACACCACACACACTCACTCACACCACACACTCACACCACACACTCACACCACTCACTCACACCACTCACTCACACCACACACTCACTCACACCACTCACTCACACCACACACACTCACTCACACCACACACTCACTCACACCACACACTCACACACACACTCACACCACACACTCACTCACACCACACACTCACTCACACACACACACTCACACACACTCACACTCACTCACTCACACCACACACTCACTCACACCACTCACTCACTCACACCACACACACTCACTCACACCACACACACTCACTCACACCACACACTCACTCACACCACTCACTCACACCACACACACTCACTCACTCACACCACTCACTCACACCACACACACTCACTCACACCACACTCACTCACACCACACACACTCACTCACTCACACCACTCACACTCACTCACTCACACCACTCACTCACACCACACACACTCACTCACTCACACACTCACTCACACCACACACTCACTCACACACACTCACTCACACCACACACACTCACTCACTCACACCACACACTCACTCACACCACACACTCACTCACACTCACTCACTCACTCACTCACTCACACCACACACTCACTCACACACACTCACTCACACCACACACACTCACTCACACACTCACTCACACCACTCACACTCACTCACTCACTCACTCACACCACTCACTCACTCACACCACACACTCACTCACACACACTCACTCACACCACACACACTCACTCACACACTCACTCACACCACACACTCACACCACACACACTCACTCCCACCACTCACTCACACACACCACACTCACTCACACCACACACTCACTCCCACCACTCACTCACACACACCACACTCACTCACACCACACACTCACACCACTCACTCACACCACTCACTCACTCACACCACACACACTCACTCACACCACACACACTCACTCACACCACTCACTCACACCACACACACTCACTCACACCACACACTCACTCACACCACTCACTCACACCACACTCACACCACACACACTCACTCACACCACTCACTCACACCACACACTCACTCACACCACACACTCACTCACACCACTCACTCACACCACACACTCACACCACACACACTCACTCACACCACTCACTCACACCACACACACTCACTCACACCACACACTCACTCACACCACTCACTCACACCACTCACTCACTCACTCACTCACACCACACACTCACTCACACCACACACACACTCACACCACTCACACCACTCACTCACACCACTCACTCACACCACTCACTCACACACACTCACTCACACCACTCACTCACACCACTCACTCACACCACACACACACACACACACTCACTCACTCACACCACTCAAACACTCACACCACTCACACCACTCACTCACTCACTCACTCACACCACACACTCACTCACACCACACACACACTCACACCACTCACACCACTCACTCACACCACTCACTCACACCACTCACTCACACACACCACACACTCACACCACACACACACTCACTCACACCACACACTCACTCACACCACACACTCACACCACACACACACTCACTCACACCACACACTCACACCACACACACACACACTCACTCACACCACACACTCACACCACACACACACACACTCACTCACACCACTCACTCACACCACACACTCACACCACACACACACTCACTCACACCACACACTCACACCACTCACTCACACCACTCACTCACACCACACACACACACACTCACTTACACCACACACACACACACACACTCACACCACTCACTCACACCACTCACTCACACCACTCACTCACAACACACACACACTCACTTACACCACACACTCACACCACACACACACACACACACTCACACCACACACTCACACCACACACACACACACTCACTCACACCACTCACTCACACCACACACACTCACTCACACCACTCACTCACACCACACACACTCACTCACACCACACAGTCACACCACACACATACACTCACTCACACCACACACTCACACCACACACTCACACCACTCACTCACACCACTCACTCACACCACTCACTCACACCACACACTCACACCACACACTCACACCACTCACTCACACCACACACTAACACCACACACACACACTCACACCACACACACACACTCACACCACACACTCACACCACACACTCACACCACACACTCACACCACTCACACCACTCACTCACACCACTCACTCACACCACTCACTCACACCACACACACACACACACTCACTCACACACACTCACTCACACCACACACACACACACACACTCACTCACACCACTCACTCACACCACACACTCACACCACACACACACACACTCACACCACTCACTCACACCACACACACTCACTCACACCACTCACTCACACCACACACACTCACTCACACCACTCACTCACACCACACACACTCACTCACACCACTCACTCACACCACACACACTCACTCACACCACTCACTCACACCACACACTCACTCACACCACTCACACCACACACTCACTCACACCACACACTAACACCACACACACTCACTCACACCACTCACTCACACCACACACTCACTCACACCACACACTAACACCACACACACTCACTCACACACACTCACTCACACCACACACTAACACCACACACACACACACTAACACCACACACACTCACTCACACCACACACTCACACCACACACTCACACCACACACTCACACCACTCACTCACACCACACACTCACTCACACCACACACTCACTCACACCACACACTCACTCACACCACACACTCACTCACACCACACACTTACTCACACCACACATACTCACTCACACCACACACTCACTCACACCACTCACTCACACCACACACTCACTCACACCACTCACTCACACCACACACACTCACTCACACCACACACTCACTCACACCACACACTCACTCACTCACACACACTCACACCACACACACTCACTCACACCACACACTCACTCACACACACACACTCACACACACTCACACTCACTCACTCACACCACACACTCACTCACACCACTCACTCACACCACTCACTCACTCACTCACACCACACACACTCACTCACACCACACACACTCACTCACACCACACACACTCACTCACACCACACACTCACTCACACCACTCACTCACACCACACACACTCACTCACTCACTCACACCACACACACTCACTCACTCACTCACTCACACCACTCACTCACACCACACACACTCACTCACACCACACTCACTCACACCACACACACTCACTCACTCACTCACACCACACACACTCACTCACTCACTCACACCACTCACTCACACCACACACACTCACTCACACCACACTCACTCACACCACACACACTCACTCACTCACTCACACCACTCACTCACACCACACACACTCACTCACTCACACCACTCACTCACTCACTCACTCACTCACTCACTCACTCACTCACTCACACACACTCACTCACTCACACCACACACTCACTCACACTCACTCACTCACTCACACTCACACTCACTCACACCACTCACTCACACCACACACACTCACTCACACCACACACTCACTCACACCACACACTCACTCACACACACTCACACCACACACACTCACTCACACCACACACTCACTCACACACACACACTCACACACACTCACACTCACTCACTCACACCACACACTCACTCACACCACTCACTCACACCACTCACTCACTCACTCACACCACACACACTCACTCACACCACACACACTCACTCACACCACACACTCACTCACACCACTCACTCACACCACACACACTCACTCACTCACTCACACCACACACACTCACTCACTCACTCACACCACTCACTCACACCACACACACTCACTCACACCACACTCACTCACACCACACACACTCACTCACTCACTCACACCACTCACTCACACCACACACACTCACTCACACCACACTCACTCACACCACACACACTCACTCACTCACTCACACCACACACACTCACTCACTCACTCACACCACTCACTCACACCACACACACTCACTCACACCACACTCACTCACACCACACACACTCACTCACTCACTCACACCACTCACTCACACCACACACACTCACTCACTCACACCACTCACTCACTCACTCACTCACTCACTCACACACACTCACTCACTCACACCACACACTCACTCACACTCACTCACTCACTCACACTCACACTCACTCACACCACACACTCACTCACACACACTCACTCACACCACACACACTCACTCACACACTCACTCACACCACTCACACTCACTCACTCACTCACTCACACACTCACTCACACCACACACACTCACTCACACACTCACTCACACCACTCACACTCACTCACTCACTCACTCACACCACACACTCACTCACACACACTCACTCACACCACACACACTCACTCACACACTCACTCACACCACTCACTCACACCACACACTCACACCACACACACTCACTCCCACCACTCACTCACACACACCACACTCACTCACACCACACACTCACTTACACCACTCACTCACACACACCACACTCACTCACACCACACACTCACTCACACCACTTACTCACACCACTCACTCACACCACTCACTCACACCACACACTCACTCACACCACACACACTCACTCCCACCACTCACTCACACACACTCACTCACTCACACCACACACACTCACTCACACCACTCACTCACACCACACACACTCACTCCCACCACTCACTCACACACACTCACTCACTCACACCACACACACTCACTCACACCACTCACTCACACCACACACACTCACTCACATCACACACTCATCCACATCACACACTCATCCACTCACAGCACACACGCACAACTCATACACCACACACACACACACACACACACCACACTCACACCACTCACACACACTCATACACCACACACACCACACTCACTCCACTCACACACACCACACACACACACACACACACACACCACACTCACTCACTCCACTCACACACACAACTCATACACCACACACACACACCACACTCACTCACACACACCACTCTCACACACACTCACACTCATACACCACACACACTCTCACACCACACACACTCTCACACCACACACACACACTCACTCACTCACACACACACACAACTCATATACCACACACACACACACACACACACACACACACACACGCACACACACACTCTCTCTCTCACACACACACACACACACACACACACACACACACACACACACTCACTCACTCACTCATACACCACACACACCGTGTGGTTTACAGTTTGCCGCTGTGGTATATCATGGCAATCACCAATGAGTTTTAGCTATGCATGTATGCTCTACATGTAAGGACTTTTTAAGGATGATATTTTATACATTATCTGTGTATGACATATCTGGTTTCAATAAAAGTGTTATTATTTCAGTTACATTTCATTGTGTGTCACTTTGGACAAAGTACGATGTATAACAGTTGATGAAGTAGTTAGTATTACGGCCGTTTCACACCGCAAGCATCAGCGGCGTGTGAGCAGCACGTGGTTTTTTTTGGGGTGCATGTTAATCAATGAGTGCGTTCACACCGCGAGCAGCAGTGAAGCGGGGGTTTCGGCGGCGAGTCTATTTTTGCTGCGCTGCTCACGCTCAATTAAAGTGAAATATCACTTTTGATGGACAAAATTAATATGATTTCACACAAAAAGTGCCCAAAACGAACAGAATTTGCATGTCTACTGTGTTTTAAAGAACTGCAGTATGTCAGAAAAGGAAATGAAGACTAGAAAATGTATACCCATTAAACTTGTTTTTAATTATTCAGTTTGGGCTTTGAACAAACTTAGTCTATGACCAACTTCTAAAAACAAATTTAACAAAAGTATTTGCAAAGATATGCTTATGAGAGCCGCTGTACAAATAACGCTTCCAGTGTGAATACTCATTTTATAGTTTTAAACTTCAACAGAAAGTATACACCTTCCAGGAAGTTAACATTTGTCAATGGAGAGTGGCCAGACTCTTTTTGTAAATTAAATGAAGTACTAGAGTCTGGTAGGACCAGGCTAACCTGTCTTGGCCACTGCCTGGAAATCATCCTAAGGGTCTGCTCCAAAACCACCTCAGTTTGGAATACTAAAATGACAGTGGAATAATACATTTTGAGTACTTAAAAACATCTGACTGTTAACTTCACTTTACAAGTTTTGTTTTATTTTTATTAGAGATCTCAATACAAGGCCACACTTTCATTGATATTGATACAGTGGTGTGTACACAGAACATAGGACCATTTTCAGACAATATTCAATCAATGTTTTCTTCCTCTGGCAAAGTTTTCACATTCCACAACTTTCAAGGAGCAGACATCTTTAGGAATCACATCCTGGTCAGCGTGAGGGGAGAAATATTTTGAGACCAGGCCTTAAAATTAATTTCATACTCTTACAAAATATTTGTACTTCTCAGGTTACAAATGCATGTTTTAGCTGAATATGGTTTTATTCAGTTGACATGTTTTGGAAAGTCTGACACATCGCCTACACATCCATCCAGGAAAACAGAGTCACTTCAGTCAGACAGGTGTCACCTCACACAACATCAAATCTCATAATGCTCTGGACTGCCCTGGGAATGGGGTCCGGTACTGTTTATGTTTATTTAGATACAGGGGACGATGACCAACCATTTCTCAAATCTGACATCTCTGGCTGCTACTGTTTTGTCAAAGGGCAAAACAAAGGTCAGGGAGAGAGAGTTGTTTGAGGTAGGCTCACATATTTTGTGTCACATATCACATGCCAAAATTCATCAGGCCATACATGCCACCTATATTTAAGTGTGCAAAAATGTACTCCTTGCTAGTATGTGTTTATCCAGGGCTGCTGAATTGTTTGTTGTATTTATTATACAATCTGTTGGACATATTCCTTATCAATGTTGACCCATAAACTTCAACAGCAGTTGCTGATTTCCCCACTGCATCTCCCACTCCACCACAGCTGAAAGATGGTCTACAGGGCAGTTGTAGTAAATTTGGGGCCAGAATTGGACAGTCAAGTAATTGTCATGTTCAAGAAACTGATTTGAAGTTATTCAAGTCTTGGCATACTATCCTGCTGCAGAAGCCATCAGTGGATGGCTATAGTGTGGTCATAAATGGATGCAGATGGTCTGTAACAATACTGACAGCTGTGTCACTGAAACAAAGCTGACTTACGCCCAAGTATGATAAGAACCCCCCCCCCCCCCCCATCCAACATCCAGCAGCATGACCCATTGAGACTACATATGATAAAATATATAATTTAAGACATTTTTTATCCTATTGTCCGAAATAAAGACTCATCAAACCAGGCAGTGTATTATCGGCTGACTGATTTTTATCTGCCAGTGAGAGTTTTTGACAGTTTCCTGTTCTTATCTGTCAGAAATGACACTTGGTGAAGAGTTAATAGGCCTAATAGGCCACCTGCCTGAATGTTTTGGTTGAATGTTGAATGTTTGGTGCACATATCTTTTTAGACAAATCTGACCTCTCACAAAAAGCTCACTGGATATTTTTGTTTTCATAAAAGTGGTTTCTCTGAGCCCTAGAGTTAAATAGCATGGCATAACATTTGCCATGTGTGAACTACAAATTTTCAGACTACCCTGTATGGTACAAACAACTGTCCTAGTCAAAACTTAAACCGTTTTTCTTTCCTATCCTCCTATTCCTGAGGCTCATTTTGAACTTGATTATCCTCACCATGCCTAATTGACTCAAAGTTGCTACTAGCATGTGATATGCTAACTGGATATTTCAGTTATTTAGCTGTTCAACAGCTGTACATATTTAGTCTATGTTGCTATATTGCTGACTGTGTTTATATTGAAGGGGATAACGTCAAATTTCACATCACTAGCTACTTCTGTTTGTTTTTCCCAGGATGTGTTCAAATATTGATGTTACAAAACTTTAAAGGTGCAATGAAAGATCTGAGAGGTGCACTAATGTATGATTGCTTACTACACTCCTGCTTAATATGCTCCTTGTGTTATAAATGTTGTCCATACCTATATGTGACACAGATGTAGAGTATAGGCCTACATAACTACAAAGCAAACATAGCTAGCAAGCTAGCGTAATGATATTTATCAGTGTGGCAAAGCTATCATTTTGGTAAAAAATATTAATATCAGTCGTGTTAACAGGCTAAAATGAATCTTTCAATGTGATTAAAGACATGAGCATCAGGGTCCCTCACACTGAAACTTTTTATTTAGGTAGGGTGTTGAGTGGCAGAGACAGTCAGAAGGACAGGATATTAAGGCACAAAAAAAGTTCAACAGGAGAAGTAAGATGTTGAGGAAAATTACTTATCCATAGACATCAGAAATAGGGCATTATACAACAGTTTCTCTAGTCATACATACACCATGGTATTAGATAAGGTAAGATAAACATGTATTGCCAAGCAACAATGTTGGCAGGATAGGACAGAAGAGGATAGGTTATTTATTGTCTCACAGGGGATCATCTTTTCGACACATTTAGTCTTATTTACATAGGAGTCGATCATAAAAGACTTCACACAACACTGTTAACATACTATAGACATAACAAACATGAAGATTAATTCAACATGGAGACATCTTACAAAAACAAAATACAAAACGAATACAAAGATAACAACCCCTTCCCAAACAATACAAATAACATGCATAGATGTTGATAAAGTGATATTCTGACTGAGGGGAGGATTGGAAATGTTAAGAGTTTGCGTGGATCCAAAGTGGTGGCTGGGGAGGAGTCATCCCAGTAGAACTAGGCTAAGAGGTGAGGACAAGTGTAGGGTTTTGTATCCAGGTGTTGTCTTTGGCAGGTGTACTGACAAAAGAGCTGAGTTGGACGCAAGAGTTGTCTGCTCAAAAGTAATTATAGTCCATAACTAACAAAACTAGAGCAAAACACTGCAAAGGTCCCTCCACCGAGCTTGACATTGTTGCCCCAGGCATTCACAGATGCTTGAAGAGTCGTGGATCAAACACCGCCACTGCTCCTCCACATCTCTCCATCACCTTCATTAGCTCTGGATCGTTTTATATCTCCGCAGGAGCCTGTAAAACAGCATGTCTGTCTTTGTGCGTTTGCCTGTCTGTGTGCGTCCGTCTGTCTGTGTCTGCCTGTCTGTGTCTGCCTGTCTGTGTCCGTCTGTCTGTGTCCGTCTGTCTGTGTCTGTCTGTCTGTCTGTGTGTGTCCGTCCGTGTGTCTGTCTGTCTGTGTCCGTCTGTCTGTGTCCGTCTGTCTGTCTGTGTGCGTCTGTCTGTCTGTGTGCGTCCGTCTGTCTGTGTCTGTCTGTCTGTCTGTCTGTCTGAGTGTGTCCGTCTGTCTGCGTCCGTCTATGTGCGTCCGTCTGTCTGCTTCTGTCTGTGTGCGTCTGTCTGTCTGCGTCTGTCTGTGTGTGTCCGTCTGTCTGCGTCTGTCTGTGTGCGTCTGTCTGTCTGCGTCTGTCTGTGTGCGTCCGTCTGTCTGCGTCCGTCTGTGTGCGTCCGTCTGTCTGCGTCTGTCTGTGTGCGTCTGTCTGTCTGCGTCTGTCTGTGTGTGTCCGTCTGTGTGTCCGTCTGTGTGCGTTCGTCTTTCTGCGTCCGTCTGTCTGCGTCCGTCTGTGTGCGTCCGTCTGTGTGCGTCCGTCTGTGTGCGTCCGTTTGTGTGCGTCCGTCTGTGTGCGTCCGTCTGTGTGCGTTCGTCTGTCTGCGTCCGTCTGTGTGCGTCCGTCTGTGTGCGTTCGTCTGTCTGCGTCTGTCTGTGTGCGTCCGTCTGTGTGCGTCCGTCTGTGTGCGTTCGTCTGTGTGCGTCCGTCTGTCTGCGTCCGTCTGTGTGCGTTCGTCTGTCTGCGTCCGTCTGTGTGCGTCCGTCTGTGTGTGCTCGTCTGTGTGCGTTCGTCTGTCTGGGTCCGTCTGTGTGCGTCCGTCTGTGTGCGTTCGTCTGTTTGCGTCCGTCTGTGTGCGTCCGTCTGTCTGCGTCCGTCTGTGTGCGTTCGTCTGTCTGCGTCCGTCTGTGTGCGTCCGTCTGTGTGCGTCCGTCTGTGTGCGTTCGTCTGTCTGCGTCCGTCTGTGTGCGTCTGTCTGTCTGCGTCCGTCTGTGTGCGTCCGTCTGTGTGCGTTCGTCTGTGTAAGCCGTCTGTCTGCGTCCGTCTGTGTGCGTTCGTCTGTCTGCGTCCGTCTGTGTGCGTCCGTCTGTGTGCGTCTGTCTGTGTGCGTTCGTCTGTCTGCGTCCGTCTGTCTGCGTCCGTCTGTGTGCGTCCGTCGGTCTGCTTCCGTCTGTGTGCGTCCGTCTGTGTAAGTCCGTCTGTGTGCGTCCGTCTATCTGCGTCCGTCTGTCTGCGTCCGTCTGTCTGCGTCCGTCTGTCTGCGTCTGTCTGTGTGCGTTCGTCTGTCTGCGTCCGTCTGTCTGCGTCCGTCTGTGTGCGTCCGTCTGTCTGTGTCTGTCTGTCTGTCTGTGTGTGTCCGTCTGTCTGTGTCCGTCTGTCTGTGTCCGTCTGTCTGTGTCTGTCTGTCTGTCTGTGTGTGTCCGTCCGTGTGTCTGTCTGTCTGTGTCCGTCTGTCTGTGTCCGTCTGTCTGTCTGTGTGCGTCTGTCTGTCTGTGTGCGTCCGTCTGTCTGTGTCTGTCTGTCTGTCTGTCTGTCTGAGTGTGTCCGTCTGTCTGCGTCCGTCTATGTGCGTCCGTCTGTCTGCTTCTGTCTGTGTGCGTCTGTCTGTCTGCGTCTGTCTGTGTGTGTCCGTCTGTCTGCGTCTGTCTGTGTGCGTCTGTCTGTCTGCGTCTGTCTGTGTGCGTCTGTCTGTCTGCGTCTGTCTGTGTGCGTCCGTCTGTCTGCGTCCGTCTGTGTGCGTCCGTCTGTCTGCGTCTGTCTGTGTGCGTCTGTCTGTCTGCGTCTGTCTGTGTGTGTCCGTCTGTGTGTCCGTCTGTGTGCGTTCGTCTTTCTGCGTCCGTCTGTCTGCGTCCGTCTGTGTGCGTCCGTCTGTGTGCGTCCGTTTGTGTGCGTCCGTCTGTGTGCGTTCGTCTGTCTGCGTCCGTCTGTGTGCGTCCGTCTGTGTGCGTTCGTCTGTGTGCGTCCGTCTGTGTGCGTCCGTCTGTGTGCGTTCGTCTGTGTGCGTCCGTCTGTCTGCGTCCGTCTGTGTGCGTTCGTCTGTCTGCGTCCGTCTGTGTGCGTCCGTCTGTGTGCGTTCGTCTGTGTGCGTTCGTCTGTCTGGGTCCGTCTGTGTGCGTCCGTCTGTGTGCGTTCGTCTGTTTGCGTCCGTCTGTGTGCGTCCGTCTGTCTGCGTCCGTCTGTGTGCGTTCGTCTGTCTGCGTCCGTCTGTGTGCGTCCGTCTGTGTGCGTCCGTCTGTGTGCGTTCGTCTGTCTGCGTCCGTCTGTGTGCGTCTGTCTGTCTGCGTCCGTCTGTGTGCGTCCGTCTGTGTGCGTTCGTCTGTGTAAGCCGTCTGTCTGCGTCCGTCTGTGTGCGTTCGTCTGTCTGCGTCCGTCTGTGTGCGTCCGTCTGTGTGCGTCTGTCTGTGTGCGTTCGTCTGTCTGCGTCCGTCTGTCTGCGTCCGTCTGTGTGCGTCCGTCGGTCTGCTTCCGTCTGTGTGCGTCCGTCTGTGTAAGTCCGTCTGTGTGCGTCCGTCTATCTGCGTCCGTCTGTGTGCGTTTGTCTGTCTGCGTCCGTCTGTCTGCGTCTGTCTGTGTGCGTTCGTCTGTCTGCGTCCGTCTGTCTGCGTCCGTCTATGTGCGTCCGTCTGTCTGCGTCCGTCTGTGTGCGTCCGTCTGTGTGCGTCAGTCTGTCTGCGTCCGTCTGTGTGCGTCCGTCTGTCTGCGTTCATCTGTGTAAGCCGTCTGTCTGCGTCCGTCTGTGTGCGTTCGTCTGTCTGCGTCCGTCTGTGTGCGTCCGTCTGTGTGCGTTCGTCTGTCTGCGTCCGTCTGTGTGCGTCCGTCGGTCTGCTTCCGTCTGTGTGCGTCCGTCTGTGTGCGTCCGTCTGTGTGCGTCCGTCTGTCTGCGTCCGTCTGTGTGCGTTCGTCTGTCTGCGTCTGTCTGTGTGCGTTCGTCTGTCTGCGTCCGTCTGTCTGCGTCCGTCTGTGTGCGTCCGTCTGTCTGCGTCCGTCTGTGTTCGTCCGTCTGTCTGCGTCCGTCTGTGTGCGTCAGTCTGTCTGCGTCCGTCTGTGTGCGTCCGTCTGTCTGCGTCTGTCTGTCTGCGTCCGTCTGTCTGCGTCCGTCTGTCTGCGTCCGTCTGTCTGCGTCCGTCTGTGTGCGTCCGTCTTCTGTGTCCGTCTGTCTGCGTCTGTCTGTGTGCGACCGTCTGTCTGCGTCCGTCTGTCTGCGTCCGTCTGTGTGCGTCTGTCTGCGTCTGTCCGTCTGTCTGCGTCCGTCTGTCTGCGTCTGTCTGTCTGCGTCTGTCTGTGTGCGTCCGTCTGTCTGCGTCCGTCTGTCTGCGTCTGTCTGTCTGCGTCTGTCTGTGTGCGTCTGTCTGTCTGCGTCTGTCTGTGTGTGTCCGTCTGTGTTCGTCCGCCTGTCTGCGTCCGCCTGTCTGCGTCTGTCTGTGTGCGTCCGTCTGTCTGCGTCTGTCTGTGTGCGTCCGTCTGTGTGTCTGTGTGCGTCCGTCTGTCTGTGTCTGTCTGTCTGTCTGTGTGTGTCCGTCCCTGTGTCTGTCTGTCTGTGTCCGTCTGTCTGTCTGTGTGCGTATGTCTGTCAGTGTGCGTCCGTCTGTCTGTGTCTGTCTGTCTGTCTGTCTGTGTGTGTCCGTCCGTGTGTCTGTCTGTCTGTGTCCGTCTGTCTGTGTCCGTCTGTCTGCGTCCGTCTGTCTGCGTCTGTCTGTCTGCGTCTGTCTGTGTGCGTCCGTCTGTCTGCGTCCGTCTGTCTGCGTCTGTCTGTCTGCGTCTGTCTGTCTGCGTCTGTCTGTGTGTGTCCGTCTGTGTGCGTCCGCCTGTCTGCGTCCGCCTGTCTGCGTCTGTCTGTGTGCGTCCGTCTGTGTGTCTGTGTGCGTCCGTCTGTCTGTGTCTGTCTGTCTGTCTGTGTGTGTCCGTCCGTGTGTCTGTATGTCTGTGTCCGTCTGTCTGTGTGCGTTTGTCTGTCAGTGTGCGTCCGTCTGTCTGTGTCTGTCTGTCTGTCTGTCTGTGTGTGTGTCCGTCCGTGTGTCTGTCTGTCTGTGTCCGTCTGTCTGTGTCCGTCTGTCTGTCTGTGTGCGTCTGTCTGTCTGCCTGTCTGTGTGCGTCCGTCTGTATGTCTGCCTGTCTGTCTGTCTGCGTCCGTCTGTCTGCGTCTGTCTGTGTGCGTCCGTCTGTGTGCGTCCGTCTGTGTGCGTCCGTCTGTGTGCGTCCGTCTGTCTGCGTCTGTCTGTGTGCGTCCGTCTGTGTGCGTCCGTCTGTGTGCGTCCGTCTGTCTGCGTCTGTCTGTGTGCATCCGTCTGTGTGCGTCCGTCTGTCTGCGTCTGTCTGTGTGCGTCCGTCTGTCTGCGTCTGTCTGTGTGCGTCCCTCTGTCTGCGTCTGTCTGTGTGCATCCGTCTGTGTGCGTCCGTCTGTGTGCGTCTGTCTGTGTGCGTCTGTCTGTCTGCGTCCGTCTGTGTGCGTCCGTCTGTCTGCGTCTGTCTGTGTGCGTCCGTCTGTGTGCGTTCGTCTGTCTGCGTCCGTCTGTGTGCGTTCGTCTGTGTGCGTCCGACTGTGTGCGTTCGTCTGTCTGCGTCCATCTGTGTGCGTCCGTCTGTCTGCGTCTGTCTGTGTGCGTCCGTCTGTGTGCGTTCGTCTGTCTGCGTCCGTCTGTGTGCGTTCGTCTGTGTGCGTCCGACTGTGTGCGTTCGTCTGTGTGCGTCTGTCTGTGTGCGTCCGTCTGTCTGCGTCTGTCTGTGTGCGTCCGTCTGTGTGCGTTCGTCTGTCTGCGTCCGTCTGTGTGCGTTCGTCTGTGTGCGTCCGACTGTGTGCGTTCGTCTGTGTGCGTCCGTCTGTCTGCGTCCGTCTGTCTGCGTCTGTCTGTGTTCGTCCGTCTGTCTGCGTCTGTCTGTCTGCGTCTGTCTGTGTGCGTTCGTCTGTGTGCGTCCGACTGTGTGCGTTCGTCTGTCTGCGTCCGTCTGTGTGCGTTCGTCTGTGTGCGTCCGACTGTGTGCGTTCGTCTGTCTGCGTCTGTCTGTGTGCGTCCGTCTGTCTGCGTCCGTCTGTCTGCGTCTGTCTGTCTGCGTCCGTCTGTCTACGTCCTTCTGTCTGCGTCTGTCTGTGTGTGTGCGTCCGTCTGTCTGCGTCTGTCTGTGTGCGTCCGTCTGTCTGCGTCTGTCTGTGTGCGTCCGTCTGTCTGCGTCCGTCTGCGTCTGTCTGTGTGCGTCTGTCTGTCTGCGTCTGTCTGTGTGTGTCCGTCTGTCTGCGTCTGTCTGTGTGCGTCTGTCTGTCTGCGTCTGTCTGTGTGCGTTCGTCTGTCTGCGTCTGTCTGTGTGCGTCTGTCTGTCTGCGTCTGTCTGTGTGTGTCCGTCTGTCTGCGTCTGTCTGTGTGCGTCTGTCTTTCTGCTTCCGTCTGTGTGCGTCCGTCTGTGTGCGTCCGTCTGTGTGCGTTCGTCTGTCTGCGTCCGTCTGTCTGCGTCCGTCTGTCTGCGTCCGTCTGTGTGCGTCCGTCTGTCTCCGTCTGTCTGTGTGCGTCCGTCTGTCTGCGTCCGTCTGTGTGCGTCCGTCTGTCTGCGTCTGTCTGTGTTCGTCCGTCTGTCTGCGTCCGTCTGTCTGCGTCCGTCTGTCTGCGTCTGTCTGTGTGCGTCTGTCTGTCTGCGTGCGTCCGTCTGTCTGCGTCCGTCTGTGTGCGTCCGTCTGTCTGCGTCCGTCTGTCTGCGTCTGTGTCTGTCTGTCTGCGTCTGTCTGTGTGCGTCCGTCTGTCTGCGTCCGTCTGTCTGCGTCTGTCTGTGTGCGTCTGTCTGTCTGCGTCTGTCTGTCTGCGTCTGTGTCTGTCTGTGTGCGTTCGTCTGTCTGCGTCCGTCTGTCTGCGTCTGTGTCTGTCTGTGTGCGTTCGTCTGTCTGCGTCTGTCTGTCTGCGTCTGTCTGTGTGCGTTCGTCTGTCTGCGTCCGTCTGTCTGTGTGCGTCTGTCTGTCTGCGTCCGTCTGTCTGCGTCTGTGTCTGTCTGTGTGCGTCTGTCTGTCTGCGTGCGTCCGTCTGTCTGCGTCTGTCTGTGTGTGTCCGTCTGTCTGCGTCTGTCTGTGTGCGTCTGTCTGTCTGCGTCTGTCTGTGTGCGTCTGTCTGTCTGCGTCTGTCTGTGTGCGTCCGTCTGTCTGCGTCCGTCTGTCTGCGTCTGTCTGTGTGCGTTCGTCTGTCTGCGTCCGTCTGTCTGCGTCCGTCTGTCTGCGTCTGTCTGTGTGCGTCCGTCTGTCTCCGTCTGTCTGTCTGTGTCTGTGTGCGTCCGTCTGTGTGTGTCTGTCTGTGTGCGTCTGTGTGCGTCCGTCTGTCTGTCTGTGTCTGTGTGCGTCCGTCTGTGTGTGTCTGTCTGTGTGCGTCTGTCTGTCGGTGTCTTGTCTGTCTGCGTCTGTCTGTGTGCGTCTGTCTGTCTGTCTGCGTCTGTGTGCGTCCGTCTGTCGGTGTCTTGTCTGTCTGTGTGTGTTGGGGCCAGGGGGCCATCGATGATGTAAAATTTAGCCTACCTATGCACTGTTCTATGAGTACTATTAACAAATGAACTACCTGTATTACAGCTTGACGCACATATGTTGTATGTGAGATCCATAGACCCTTCACTTCACTGTAAAGCATACAATGCCAACCTAATTGTCCAGTCAAAGCAGCAAGAAACCAAATCAGAGAAAGGTTGCAAAATTTACAGAAAAACATTCTGAGGGTAAATTATAACTCAGTTTTCAGATTGTTTAACTATGTACATAATTCTTGATGCAGATACAGTGCAGGATGTATTTACCAAGGACTAATTACAAGACGATGTAGCAGGACTTCTTGATGACGTGGAGGTAGAAGCACAACACATCAGACCAACGTAGGACTTTTATCTGAAATGAAAGAATATTAACATTAAATAAATATTATTATATTAACATAATAAATGCTTAGTTAAAATTAATTCATAACATATACGATAGATACAAAGGTCACTTTAAGGTATTCTGAGTACATGGGTAACAAAGCAGCTGCAAGTTAAATATAGAGGTTATCTTATCAGTGCACTACTTGTGGGTATGTTGCTCCTAGAACAGATTTATACATATTGTAACTACTGACAATGCCATTCAATCCCGTGATAACGTTAAAACCAAGTAACCATTCAAGCTGGGGTTGATTGATCGTACCAATAAACATACTACATTGCATAACAGCAATGCATTTAACATAGAATCATGGAATGTCTTTGTTTGCGGGGCAATTGACATGACTGTCATGTCAAAGTAGTGGCAAGGGTCATATAAAAGAGAAATATAAAAGGAGATTAATATAAAAGGAGGAGAAATATAAAAGGAGATTAATATCTTCACGTCTTTCACAAATTGTACTTGTTTACAAAAACTTGAACAGAACTTTAATAAAAAACTTTAACAGCACTTTAATAAAAAAAACTTTTACAGAACTTTAATAAAAAACTATCACAATTTTGATAAAAAACTATCACAATTTTAATAAAAAACTATCACAACTTTTATAGAAAACGAACACAGCTTTTATAGAAAACTTTAACAGTGTGCATGCGTGAGTGCGTTGAACTAAGTGCAATATTCTATGTTTTTAGTGGGCTCCCAGGAGGGCCTCCAGGTCTCTCCACTGAAAGAAGAAATACAATTACATTGCTTATTTTTGTCAGATTCATAGGATTAAGCAATCACACTTATAACACTAGTTTGACTAAAACAGGCTATTGAAGTGGGCTCACAACTACACTGTAATCAACACTGGAATAAATAGACTCACCGTCCCTCACAGGACTTCCAAAAAACATAGACGTAATCCACTCCCTATAGGGATTATAATAACATTTAAATGTTAGGGGACTAGTTAAATGCAGTTACATTAGTGTGAGGCAAGGCAAAGAAGTCTGACAACCTTTCTTTCATACACACCTTTTTTTGTTTGGATTGTCCCAATTTCCATGCCTCGAAAACATCGGCATAGTGATGTATGTCGCACTCTGGAAAAACAACAAAAATGGTGTCCCAATTTGTGCTTGAGTCTGCCCTCTCAAGCACTCCCTTTACATTGGTGGTGACTACCCTTTCATTCATAGAGCAAGTGCCAGACACAACCAGTCACACCTGCATTTAATTTACCTCCTGGGAGATAGGATCGATCGATCGATCTATCTATCTATCTATCACCACATTTACAAACACATTGTATTGTAATATGGTTTATAACAGACTACCATATATTCAAGTCATAAAAACACTGTTCACCAACCAGAGATGGTTTAGAAGCCAAAAGACACCCATCTAAAGACACCATAACACAGTAACAACAATAGTACCTATGTTTTAAGTCACCCAGTAACTATGCCTGTAGTATTATGTAGGAAAAATAAACCCACCTCTGGAGGTATGTCTCCTCTTCTTCACCAATATTTTTAATTGCTGGATCTGCAAGAAAATGACAGTGGAATTGCATGAGACCAATAGGATGGAATGCACTATTCTATCTAGTGTTTACTTGTTTGTTAATACTTTAAAAATGTTGTGGCAGAAGAATTGGACCAACATCCAGTATTGTTGGCTGGCTTTCAGTTTGGCACATTTGAGTAAGCAACATTTTCTCCAGGAAAAGGCACAGCAATTGATGTCTGCTCAATTTAAATAAATGTGACAGGCAAAAAAAAAAAAAAAACTGTTTAAAACAACAATTCCTACCACTGGACGTGAAGACTCCTCTCCTCTGTCAACCACAACAGCCTCTCCAGTTTTTTTGGGGGCTTTGAACAGTTTTTTTAATTGCTGGATCTGTGAGTAAGCATGACAATATGATATTTAGACATGCACCAATTACTCAACTTTTGAATGAATCAGAAATTTTTCACGTGATTTGCTGTGACCGATTGTGTGTGCTGTAAAGTAGTTCAAAACAACGATTATCGGCCAATGGAAAATGGCAACAGGTGCGAGTCTAATGACATTACCTGCATCAATTAAAAACATAGATAAAATTAACAGGGAAACCCCCACTTATAATCACTGATTCCTACCACTGAAACTGGAGGCTCTGTAGCCTCCTCCTCCTCTCCACTCAGAGGGGCTGCTGTAGCCTCCTCCTCCTCTCCACTCAGAGGAGCTGCTGTAGCCTCCTCCTCCTCTCCACTCAGAGGAGCTGCTGTAGCCTCCTCCTCCTCTCCACTCAGAGGAGCTGCTGTAGCCTCCTCCTCCTCTCCACTCAGAGGGGCTGTTGTAGCCTCCTCCTCCTCTCCACTCAGAGGGGCTGCTGTAGCCTCCTCCTCCTCTCCACTCAGAGGAGCTGCTGTAGCCTCCTCCTCCTCTCCACTCAGAGGGGCTGCTGTAGCCTCCTCCTCCTCTCCACTCAGAGGAGCTGCTGTAGCCTCCTCCTCCTCTCCACTCAGAGGAGCTGCTGTAGCCTCCTCCTCCTCTCCACTCAGAGGGGCTGCTGTAGCCTCCTCCTCCTCTCCACTCAGAGGAGCTGCTGTAGCCTCCTCCTCCTCTCCACTCAGAGGAGCTGCTGTAGCCTCCTCCTCCTCTCCACTCAGAGGAGCTGCTGTAGCCTCCACCTCCTCTCCACTCAGAGGGGCTGCTGTAGCCTCCTCCTCCTCCTCCTCTCCACTCAGAGGAGCTGCTGTAGCCTCCTCCTCCTCTCCACTCAGAGGGGCTGCTGTAGCCTCCTCCTCCTCCTCCTCTCCACTCAGAGGAGCTGCTGTAGCCTCCTCCTCCTCCTCCTCTCCACTCAGAGGAGCTGCTGTAGCCTCCTCCTCCTCTCCACTCAGAGGGGCTGCTGTAGCCTCCTCCTCCTCCTCCTCTCCACTCAGAGGAGCTGCTGTAGCCTCCTCCTCCTCCTCTCCACTCAGAGGAGCTGCTGTAGCCTCCTCCTCCTCTCCACTCAGAGGAGCTGCTGTAGCCTCCTCCTCCTCTCCACTCAGAGGGGCTGCTGTAGCCTCCTCCTCCTCTCCACTCAGAGGGGCTGCTTCAGCCTCCTCCTCCTCTCCACTCAGAGGAGCTGCTGTAGCCTCCTCCTCCTCTCCACTCAGAGGAGCTGCTGTAGCCTCCACCTCCTCTCCACTCAGAGGGGCTGCTGTAGCCTCCTCCTCCTCCTCCTCTCCACTCAGAGGAGCTGCTGTAGCCTCCTCCTCCTCTCCACTCAGAGGGGCTGCTGTAGCCTCCTCCTCCTCCTCCTCTCCACTCAGAGGAGCTGCTGTAGCCTCCTCCTCCTCCTCCTCTCCACTCAGAGGAGCTGCTGTAGCCTCCTCATCCTCTCCACTCAGAGGGGCTGCTGTAGCCTCCTCCTCCTCCTCCTCTCCACTCAGAGGAGCTGCTGTAGCCTCCTCCTCCTCTCCACTCAGAGGAGCTGCTGTAGCCTCCTCCTCCTCTCCACTCAGAGGAGCTGCTGTAGCCTCCTCCTCCTCTCCACTCAGAGGAGCTGCTGTAGCCTCCTCCTCCTCTCCACTCAGAGGGGCTGCTGTAGCCTCCTCCTCCTCTCCACTCAGAGGGGCTGCTTCAGCCTCCTCCTCCTCTCCACTCAGAGGAGCTGCTGTAGCCTCCTCCTCCTCTCCACTCAGAGGAGCTGCTGTAGCCTCCTCCTCTCCACTCAGAGGAGCTGCTGTAGCCTCCTCCTCCTCTCCACTCAGAGGAGCTGCTGTAGCCTCCTCCTCCTCTCCACTCAGAGGAGCTGCTGTAGCCTCCTCCTCCTCTCCACTCAGAGGAGCTGCTGTAGCCTCCTCCTCCTCTCCACTCAGAGGAGCTGCTGTAGCCTCCTCCTCCTCTCCACTCAGAGGGGCTGCTGCTCCTCCTCTCCACTCAGAGGAGCTGCTGTAGCCTCCTCCTCCTCTCCACTCAGAGGAGCTGCTGTAGCCTCCTCCTCCTCTCCACTCAGAGGAGCTGCTGTTGCCTCCTCCTCCTCTCCACTCAGAGGGGCTGCTGTAGCCTCCTCCTCCTCTCCACTCAGAGGGGCTGCTGTAGCCTCCTCTTCCTCTCCACTCAGAGGAGCTGCTGTAGCCTCCTCCTCCTCTCCACTCAGAGGGGCTGCTGTAGCCTCCTCCTCCTCTCCACTCAGAGGGGCTGCTGTAGCCTCCTCCTCCTCTCCACTCAGAGGAGCTGCTGTAGCCTCCTCCTCCTCTCCACTCCTGACACAGGCCTCTGGTTTCCTGGGTTGTATATTAGAAGTTCAAAATTTCCAAGCAATACCTTTCACTAAAAGTATGTTGAAAAAGTGCACATTACCTTTCTTCCTCTTCTCTCCACGCCTACTACTCTCATCCTCTGGAGTCCATGCTATCATAGTCACGCATAAAGTAAATCTCAACAATGCAAAAACATTTATAACTCAACAATAAGGTATACATATCCATGAGCTTGCATTATATCAGCACCAAAGATCAATTGTTCATAAACTGCTTATTCGACCTCAGTGTGCATTAGGGGTGGAACGGTACACAGAAGTCACGGTTCGGTTCATACCTCGGTTCAGACATCACGGTTCGGTACGATTTCGGTACAATGGAGGGAAAAGCAAAACAAAAATGCAGAAGGCATTGTATTTTTTAAATAAGTTTTATTAATAAAGGCATAGAACCAGTTTGTTTGTAGTGCACTGACAATAGTTTTATATAATTAGTTTATTAATTAAATTAATAAAAAGACAAAAAGACCTTGCGATATGTTTGGTAATTGTACCTGAGTTAATTAAAAATTATTTTGCTATATTTCAGATCAATATATTTGTTTTCCTTAATTTTAATTAACATTATTAATTAACAATGTAACATTATTCTCATCTGAATTATAAATAATTGATTTCTGTATAAAATAATACTATCATTAAAAACACATTCGATTTTTTTTTTAATGAATCTAGAATGTGTGAGATTAGTGCTCCGAGGACAAGAAATAAAAACCAATGAAATATGATGAATGTCCAAAAGATGGGACCCACAGACTGTTTTGAAATGGAGTTGGATAAATATGTTTTGCTTTTAAAACAGTGTGTGTGTGTGTGTGTGTTTGTGTGTGTGTGTGTGTGTGTGATTTTGGTTGGGTGACAGTTGTAGGTTACAGTTTGACATGAGTTTACAGTGTGACAAAAGCACAATGTTGTGTTTTATTGCCAGTGTACACAAATATAAGTAAACACTTTGCAGGTTTAATGATCTGTATGAACAAAATGACGGAGTATGTCTTTATGTTTCCACTGTTCGATCGCACCTCTCTCTCTCACACACACACACACACAGTTCGATCGCGGCCGCGCCTCTGCGCGCGCACACACACACTCCAGCATTGCAATCTTGACATTGCATCCTGTTCATTATGCGGTCACACCAAACGCGAATAGAGCGTCAAATTTCGCGTCTATCGCGTCTAGTTCGACGCTAGTCCAAAGCGGATGCGCGTATAAAGCCAACGTTTGAAGTGAACGCGCGTTCAGAGCTAAGTCGATGGTACAGATTATGTGTCCCTAAAGAACCCGCGTATCTAACAGTAGTTCCGCATTACATTAATTAATTTGCACGCGAGTTTTATTTATTTTTATACCGTGTATTCTGCGTGTAAATTCGTGCACCGAACCGTGACGCCCGTACCATTTCGGTTCAATACGAATACATGTACCGTTCCACCCCTAGTGTGCATGTACTATTTGGTAGTTTAGTCAGATATAGTGCGAAGTCAAATAAATGTTGGCAAGCAAACCATACCTTGTAAAAGAACATTGTACAGCATGTTCATTTTTTTCAGAAGCACTTCTGTCTCATTTGACATGCTGTACGGGCAGATGACCTTTGTGTCATATCTTGACATTTTGTGATTGTAGACACCATAAAATAAAAGGGGTCTGAGTCCAAGGGCCTTCATTTTCTCCATCTGAAAGAGGTGAAGAATCATTCATTGTCATGTCATAGATGAAAAATCGAGTAGTCTGAAAATCCTTAGCATTAAGAATGCCATAAGTAACACTGGGGTTGGTAAGGGATATACCTGGGTCGAAGCCATACAAATACAGTTTACCAACCTCAAACATGAGTCATGACATATTGGTTTTACAATAGTTGAAGTTATGATGCAGAATAAATATATGTCAGAAATATTTAGACAATTAGAATATGTAAATAAATTAGAATTTGACCTTGTAAATTATGAGGGTATGCCTGCAGTCCAATCACACATTTACTAATATACCAAACTGTTAACAAGCAATATAGCACACTGACTAGAAGGATGTCACTCGCACTCAGGCCTTTCGTTGCTCACAGAACAGGACCACATAATCAGAAACAGGCACTGGGACACTTCTTGAGACCAAAGCCAGGAAAGACCAGAGAACATGGAATACTTTTGTCTTGTTCATTACGTGCAAATGAACAAATGAACAAATGAAAAAATATGTCTTTTTTATTATGTATATACCTTTGGCATTACACTTTGACAATGAGTAATATCTGGCAAGGAACAGTTCTCAGGGAAAAAAATGGCCCACTGATGCTAGGGGTCAGGGGTGAATGGGCAGTCTAGTTTGAGCTGATAGCAAGCCAACAGTAACTCAAATAACCACTTGTTATTAGGTCTAGGTGTGTTAAAAAGCATCTCTGAATGTACAACACATCTACATTGAAGAAGATTGGCCACTGCAACAGTAGATCGTACTAGATGTCACTCCTGCAAGCTTAAAGGACACTGAGGTTAAAATTTGCATAGGCTCAGCAAAATTGGTCAATAAAAGATTGGCCAAATGTTTCCTTGTCTGATGACTCTCGATTTCTCTAGTTACATTCTGATTGTGGGTCAGAGCTATGTGTAAAAGCCATAAAAGTGTGGATCCATCATGTCTTAAATTAATGATTCAGGCTACTAATGGGGTATTTTCTCGATACATTTGTACCATTTACCCATATGCTCATGGCTACATCCCGTCAGAAAACACGGCATCTCCTAGACCATCCAAAGGTGTGATTGGTAGAATGGAAAATGCACACCATGGATATGCAACTGGCAAATCTGCAGGAACTGTGCGATGCTGTCATCAATTTGGAACAAAATTGCTAAGAAATGTTTCCAACATCTTGGATTAAGGTGATTCGTAAGGCAAAAGGGTGCCCAACTTGTTGTAAATGTTTAGCCAGGGAGTGTACGGTTATATTTGCTCATTGCAAGCTGATTTTTCATACTGATTGAAAACATTAAATCAAATAAGTTTGATATACTGCCGGGCTTGACTAAAGACTTCCAGGAAATTTAGGAGATAAGATAAACAAAACTTTATTAATCCCAAAAGAAATTTCTTTGTCACAAATGATCCGTCCCAATTTCCATGCCTCGAAAACATCGGCATAGGGATGTATGTCGCACTCTGGAAAAACAACAAAAAAGACAAAAATAGTGTCCCAACGTTTTTGTTTTTTAATCGCTGCCTTTTCAAGCACTCCCTGTACATTGGTGGTGACTACCCTTTCATTCATAGAGCAAGTTTGACGATGACATAACGATGATCACATTAAAAAATATATATATTTAAGGACAAAAAGAAAAGGTAAAAAATTAAAAAGAGAAAATAGAAAACGATTTTCTCAGAACGCAGGGATGTGTATCATGCATGTATCCTCAAGAAAAACAGTTACTTACTGTGACCTCAATGTCATCTATAAAATGGCTGACATTCCTGTTGCGCCTCATCCCCTTTGCCCACTCGGCACTCTTCTCCTTAAAGGAGTTGAGGCGCTTCTGTGCCCTTGTTTTGGCCGGCGTGTTTCTCTGAGCCATTTCTGAAAAATAACGGATTAATAAAAATGATTAATTTAGTGATTGCCCAATAATTCTGCAGATATTGAGTATGCTAACATCATAGACATATTGAACATCTTTGATTGCCTGCATAGGTCTCTACTAGAGGTGTGAATCTTCACTGATCTCCCGATTCTATTACGATTATCATGTCAGCGATTCGATATCTCGATGCATCACGATGCGTCAAATAAATTGTTCTATTAAAGTCATGTAGGATATATAATTCATAGCTTTTCAAGCTTCAAAAACAAAATATTCTGCAGTGCTCTAATACTAAATACATTGGATACATAAAACTACAGCACTAAGCACATGGCACTTCCTGAATGTGCAAAACTTAACAGAATATGTAAAGAGAAATGTTGTCAAGCATACATTTAATTGTAAATAGAAATAATAGATTATGGCCCGGTGGATTATCGATGCAGCATCGTCCATGTCCACGATTTGATGCATCGATTATTTGATTAATTTCAATACCTCTAGTCTCTACAAGGGCAGGGTCATATAAAATGTATTTGATTTTATGATTGTAATCAACCTGAACTATGGTCTCTCTAACACAAGTGGCAGCACTTGAGTTGCCAGTCCAGGGTATTTGTCAATGCTGCTAACAGAAAACAATACATTTTCCATTAAGGGTCTCTATGGTATCTAGTTATGATATGTTATCAAATAGTGAGGTATAAGCTAGGAGCACAATAGGCCTAGAACTAGTAATCACAGCTGTGGTGCAGTAATCATGATCATTGATAATATCTCAAATCATTTTGTTAGCATTAGTTAAGCACAGCCTCATTTCAAAATATCTTCCCTGTAAGATCTTATTTTAGTTGATGTCACAAAAGAATGCAACCCAACATTGACCAAAAAGAGTTACATGTTAAATTATTGACTTATTAACAACTTAATTTCACATTTGTTTTGCATATTTGTCACATTATATGTGTTACTTTCTACACTTACTGACTTACATAATATCTACACACAATGTGGCTGCAGAAATTTTAACAAGGGTGAGGCATATGACTTTCTGCAACCAGTAGAATCAGAATATTAATGGAATCAGAATGTTTGTAATACTAACACTAAATGGGTACACAGAATAACATTTGTAGGCATGTACCTATAAAAACATGCTCAATTTGGACTAGTCGCCCCATTCTTAACACAGATTGGGTTCGATGCCTGTCTAACCGGAACTTGCTATCGTAGCTTTACTATCAGAGTTTTAAATTCGGATTTATATACCACCACGTAAGACAGACATAGCATAGCCATTGATTTCTGAATGTAATCATTCGAGCTGATGCAAAGCATGCCAAAAAAACGTAATTTTGCATTTAGCAAATCCAGTACCTCACCTTACCACACCTGCTTAGCCGATTTGAGAAAGGAATCAATCACATCCGGGGAACTGCGTAGACGTAGGAAGGAACCACATCCGGGGATAATGGTTAGTTTCGGCCTTTAAAGTCTATGGTTTCGGCGTAGACATACACGCGGAATCACACCGGGGATGATTGTTAGTTTCGGCGTCGACATGCACGCGGAATCACATCCGGGGATGATTGTTAGTTTCGGCGTAGACATACACGCGGAATAACATCCGGGGATGATTGTTAGTTACGGCGTCGACATGCACGCGGAATCACATCCGGGGATGATTGTTAGTTTCGGCGTCGACATGCACGCGGAATCACATCCGGGGATGATTGTTAGTTACGGCGTCGACATACACGCGGAATAACATCCGGGGATGATTGTTAGTTTCGGCGTAGACATACACGCGGAATACCAGCGGGGGATAATGGTTCGTTTCGGCGTAGACATACACGCGGAATAGCATCCGGGGATGATTGTTAGTTTCGGCGTAGACATACACGCGGAATACCAGCGGGGGAAAATGGTTAGTTACGGCGTAGACATACACGCGGAATACCAGCGGGGGAAAATGGTACGTTTCGGCGTAGACATACACGCGGAATACCAGCGGGGGAAAATGGCTCGTTTCGGCGTAGACATACACGCGGAATACCAGCGGGGGATAATGGTTCGTTTCGGCGTAACTTAGACATACACGCGGAATACCAGCGGGGGATAATGGTTCGTTTCGGCGTAGACATACACGCGAAATACCAGCGGGGGATAATGGTTCGTTTCGGCGTAGACATACACGCGAAATACCAGCAGGGGATAATGGTTCGTTACGGCGTAGACATACACGCGGAATACCAGCAGGGGATAATGGTTCGTTACGGCGTAGACATACACGCGAAATACCAGCAGGGGATAATGGTTCGTTACGGCGTAGACATACACGCGAAATACCAGCAGGGGATAATGGTTCGTTACGGCGTAGACATACACGCGGAATGCCAGCGGGGGATAATGGTTTGTTTCGGCGTAGACATTCACGCGAAATCATATGCGGGGATGATGGTAGTTTCGCTCAGAACATTTAACGGCGTAGACATACACGCGGATAGCTCAAAATGCGTACAGATAACACGCCACTTGGCTTTAGAAAGTGGCGTGTATGTTTACGCAAAGTCATGATGTCATGTTGCAGCCACTGCGCACGAAGGTTGGTGTTTTTCGGGAAGCGTTGGAAGCTCAAATGGCTGTTAGCGACTTGAAGCAGAGCAAGTGGCACACAGCAGTGCTCCTAACGCACCATGTTAACAGGTTAGGGCTTTCACTTTTCACATCGTTCCAGATGCGGCACGTATAACAGCAGTGCAGCGATCGTTTCTGCACAGAATCTATTTCTGCTGTGCTGCATTAAAGTGACACCGCATGTTTCGTGGTCAAAATTCACAAAGATTGACCTGAAAATGTAGTAATTTCACCATAAATGCGTTTCATTAAATAAAATGTAGTAATCTCACCATAATGCATTTAATATACCGGTACTACTATTTTTCACAGTCATCTGAAGACTGTGAAGACCGGGGTAAATCAAGGAAAACTACAATTAAGGCGACATAATGAACAACACTCGTCTCATTCGTGGAGGTGGAAACAAGTTCTTTGTGACATGCAAGATCTATTGTAGGCTTTTACAATTTAAATGCAAAAGAAAAGGCATGTGAGTCAGCTGTTTTTGCCAATTTTAAGTTTTAATTTAAAATATTTGTCATTTTAATATAGTAAATTTGACCACTTGTTTGAGCAACTTAATATAAGTAATGCATGGAATATAGCCCTAACTTGCGTTGTTTAAATTGTGTTTAAACGTGCATACATCCATTAAAGAGTGTTTACAAAGAGAATCGCAATGCTGACAACTTTTTTTGAAATAAAAGTTGCAGCACAACTTCTGGATTTTAAATAAAAATAGTAAGTAACTTATGTGTTTGTGGTAGGCTACAGCCGCGGATCAGTTATTCACTGCAAACGCATCATATGTGAAAGCACTATAGCGCGCGTTGCTCCTGCACCGCAACACGCACTGCAAACGGGGTATGTGTGAAACGGGCGTTAGATGATGGATCCACCTACAGTTCTTAGAAACTTAGATGTGTTTAACAACTCTTTTTTTTCGTACAACAGCAGCACTCATCTTGTTCGTTTATAGCGGATGCGGATCAGCCGTAAACCGGAAACTGACATGCCGACTTCTGACAATAGCGGAAGTTCGAAATTACGCTTGTGCTCATAGCCTATAGACCTATGGCTGGTCTTGTTTTAAAGAAGACATTTTCCAGATTATTGTAGAAGTCTAGAAATTATAAAAAATGAAACAGAAAAAAAGTTATACAAGTTTGAGTTTATGAAATTGTGTAATGTAAAAATATAATTATTAATATTTTATATAAAATATATATATTACAAAATATATTTTACTCTAAAACTGCAAGAAAATTAAAGACAAAAATCTGAACAAGTTGTATTCCAAATTTTAGGTTGATATCTAAAAAAAATGAGCTTTCAGTAAGATTTTATTTGGGCGCTGTACCCAACTTTTTCACTAGACTCCATTACTGCCCATATAAGGGCGCCTCCATTTTCATATATGTTTTGAGTGATCTGAACCATGTATTTCCATAATTGTCATACAATTTATGAAGTAGACATCCTATTCAGAAGTAGTATGGGTGGTTTGGCAGTATTTGATTTGAATTCAACCTCTAATAAATGCATAAAAAGACTACGTTATAGCGTTATAGCTCGCAGCCAATCAGAAATCGAGAATCCATACATTTTTTTTATATTTAAAACATTTTCAGACCTTTTTTTCTCATAAAATGGAATTGGTGTTATCTTTTGAACTCATGGCATGAAAACAAACTGAGGTTTCTACCAATCTTTCATGATTTTTCGTGTTTATTGTTATTTCAAAATAAAGGGCTAAATACTCCTAATGAATATGAAATATTCTTGTTGCAAATTGATAAATTACTGTTCCTCTGTAATTTATTTTAGAGAACAGCCACCAAATATGAAAACTAGAGATTTTAAGCTTTCAAATGATAGTTTGGCAATATTACTTTAGGTTTTTACTAAGATATTATTGTTTTAAGAAATGCAATGGCAAATGTTAAGAGGTTATTGTAGTTATATTTCAACACTACCTAAATAGTGATCAGTTCTCTGATATAGGATGAAGGTAAACAGAGTACTAAGAAACACATTACAGAAACAATTAATTATTTACAATATGTGAACAATCATATGAGTAGTTTAAGCTTAACTTTGTTCAATTTTACTACATGCTTGAAATAATCCATAAGATCAAACATGTCAGACAAATATGCATCCATATGTTTATTAGCTGTGTAAATACATTGTTTGTTGTTGAATGAAGCTGTTGATTCAGTCAATTTGGGTTGTGTATTTAATTAAAATAAACAGTCAATTGGGTGAAGTTATTGTTGACATTATGTGAATTCTGTCACTTTAAAGTCATCAATAACATCGTCAATGATGTTAAAAGGTAAAATCAAGAATTTAGAAGTTTAAAAGCACCCAAAAACTCATGTTTGCCCTGTTGTGTAAAGTAGCCTGCCTTCATTTTACCTGAAGATTAGTTCATGAAAAAAATGGTTTATTATTTTAATAAGTCTGTAAACATCATACCTGTTTTCCCATCTTCTTTTCTGTGCAGATGTGCATTGGGAAACCATCATTCTCTTCAATGGCTCCACAAAATTATACAATAACTCTTCTGTGGTGTACGAGGAGAGGATGTACAAACTGCAAGTAATGATGGCGAGCCAACCCAGACTGTGACTTTCATCTTTGTTTCAACTGTTCCTGCAAATGCGACCTGTTACACAGTGGATTCTCCAGCCCGTTCTCATCCTTTGGCGTCATATAGGTGACGCTATATGACAAAACGTCGAAATACTACGCACATGGCACCCTTTAGCGTGAATATAACACGCGAACCCAAGGCGTCATAAAGTTGACTGGCATCCTTTAGCGTGAATATGAGACGCAGACCCTACCCCACACCTAAACCTACCCATCACTTCGCGTGTTATATTCACGCTAAAGGGTGCCATGTGCGTAGTATTTCGACGTTTTGTCAGGCGTCACCTATATGACGCCAAAGGATGAGAATGCGTTGGATTCTCTGTACACTGACTACCAAAAAGTTGGACTATCCGGGTATGTTTTTAACTGAACAAGGCATCGATTTCTTCAATTCTTCTACATATTTTTTTTTCTGAACTGGAAATCTTTTTTCTTCAACGTTTTCCTGAACTGAATTGTATTCCACGACAAGAACAGAAGTTGAATGGAATTTAAGTACCACACATTATAATTGTATTATTTTCATTTCATGAATAGCATCATTTTTGTGTATTGCTTGTCTGTCTAACAGTAAAGTGCTGACTTTTTTTATTTAACTTTTTTTTATTTTAAAACTCCATTACAATCCTAGTAGCATCACTGTTTTGTTGGAGAACACACGTTATAACTTCCTTCAACTGTAAGTCTCGAGCATAGCAGACTTGTGGGCCCTTTCTGAAAAAAAAGTATCCCATGTAATTTCATTCTAGAAGGACAATTATATAATATCATTTTATGTACAGTCTTACAATTGATTCCACTTATGTTACAGTTATCAGGTGATGGATTCAGCACTGTAAAATGATCAAGAAGTATCTGCAAATAAATAGTGATTAAGCACATCGTGATTCTGTGCATGAGGATAAACCTTTGTGAGGTGATATGTAGGGGCCTGTACCATGATGGCAGATGCACAAAGTGACTTGTTTTGTCAGACGTGTCACTTCTCTCATCTCCTCGGTCCAATTTCAGTTTGTGATCTCTAACTCAGAACATAACCTGCCCCGGAGCAGGCATGGCAATGAATGCAGCTAGCCAAGCCACTTTCATGGTACAGGATTAGTGCAAACTAAACTGAAACTTACCTGGCTAGCCAGTTAAACCGGCTTCATGGTATAGGCCCCTGATTCAACTCTTTAAATGACTGGCAATTTGCTAAGACCTGATCGCAATATTTGGGAACTTCAAGGAAATGGTAAGGCAACACTAAAACATTGTGCACGACCATCCTATTTAAAAAAAGAAACAGTAAAAAATACATTTGTCAATGTCAAATGTAATAACTATTCATTTTGAGATCTGCAACAACAACAAAAAAGGTTTTTAAAGCGATCTTTGCGATACTCTGTTTATTTAATTATAGTTCTTGTTTTCAAAAGTAAATTTAAAAAAGAAAATTTGGCTGCACAAATATTTAATTAACTAAAAAAAGACTCCAATCAATGAGCGCTCTCTACTGCCTGATAATGGGCATGTAATTAAGCATTTGATCACTGCTGTTAAAGCAAACATTTGCAACCTTTTAATTTGTTTAAGAAAAATAGAACCTAAAAAAATAACCAACAGGGAACATTCCCAGAACGTTCTCTTTAGGTTATAAAATTAAACCTAAAAATAACCAACAGGGAACATTCCCAGAACATTCTCCTTAGGTTGTAAAATTAAACCTAAAAATAAACAATGAGTCCGCACACCAGAAAATGCTCCTAAGTGAATTTAATAATTGCTCACCACGTGTAACGTTTCCTACCTGTCTGCCCAGCACCCAGCTTTATTGTTTTGGATGTGCGTGCTGCACCTTTTGAACTCTTTAAAATTAAACCTAAACATAACCTACAGGGAACGTTCTGGGAACGTTCCCTTTAGGTTATAAAAATAGAACCTAAAAATAACCTACAGGGAACATTCCCAGAAGGTTCTCCTTAGGTAATAAAAGTAAACCTAAAAATAACCTACAGGGAACGTTCTGGGAACGTTCCCTTTAGGTTATAAAAATAGAACCTAAAAATAACCTACAGGGAACATTCCCAGAACGTTCTCCTTAGGTTATAAAATGAAACCTAAAAATAACCTACAGGGAACATTCCCAGAACGTTCTCCTTAGGTAATAAAAGTAAACCTAAACATAACCTACAGGGAACGTTCTGGGAACGTTCCCTTTAGGTTATAAAAATAGAACCTAAAAATAACCTACAGGGAACGTTCCTAGAACGTTCTTGTTTGGTTCCCAAAAAAATAACCAAATGGGAACCATACGGGAACGTTAGGGGAACGTTCTGTGTTTGCTGGGGTTTATCTTTGCCAGAAATGGTCGTTATTAGACATTTTTTTTGTGATTGTCATGACTTTTTATTTATATATATATATATTTTTTTAATTTTATTGAACAGATTTAAGACCATATGTGCATGGCATATAAGAAAAACATCACAACCTGCTATTTTTACATCCATAGAAATGAATAAAGAAAAATTATACAAATATAGAGAACACTCTTTACTCTACCCAACCCAAAACATCCCACAGAAAAAAAAAAAGTAAATACAAAAGAGAATATTAATAAATAAAAACAAATAAATTAAATCTGATCTCCAATGAGGTATAGTCTCAACAAAGGAAAGGATAGGATTCCACATTTTATAAAATTAATTAACAGAGTCTCTGATGGAGTGTTAAATTTTTTCCAGGTGTAAAAAGGACATTAAGTCCTTCAGCCAAGAAAAATTTGAAGGGGGGCATGAGGATTTCCAATGCAACAGTATTCGTCTTCTGGCTATCAATGAAGCAAAAGCAATAATATCAGCATGACGCTTGTTGTACAAGCCATCAACAGGTGTTATTCCAAAAATTACAATTATTGGGCAGGGTTTCACAGAGACACTGAGAGCCTTTGACAGCGTATCAAAAAAAGAAGACCAGAATGAATACAATTTAGGACAGGTATAAAATGTATGAGTATGATCTGCTGGGGAAAGCGAACATCTATTGCACCTATCATCTTCTGTTAAAGAAAGTTTCTTCAAATTAGCTTTGGTGAAATGAATTATGTGAACAACTTTAAACTGAATAAGATTCAAGCGAGCACAGATGCAAACAGAGTTAATGTTAGCAAGAGCATTATTCCACAGCTCCTCGTCAAGCTCCAGAGATATGGCTATGTGATTTCGGGAGTGACATTATATCTTTAATTAAAGTTTTCATAGGCTGATGAGGGAAGGTATCAAAGTGTGCTTTAGCAAAGTCACGCAATTGGAAATAGCGGAATAAATTGGATTGAGGAATTTTGAATCTACACACCTGACGGGTGCCACGAGAAAGAGAGAAATAAGGGGACGTTTCAGAGTTCGTTTTCACACAAGCTGATGGAGTGGAATATAGTAGACAAATCCATGATATTATTTTAGGTCCAAACCCAAATTTTTGTAAGACTGTGAATAAATAATCCCACTCCACCCGGTCGAAAGCCTTCTCCGCGTCTAGCGAGATAACCATGATGATAAATGTTCCAAATGTTTAAATGTTCCAAATTTGAACAAGGTACATGTTTTCAATGACCCTTTAAGTCATTCTTAAATTGTTTTACATGTATTGTAAATCTGCTTTGTTTGTTTGTTTCTGTGTTACTTGTCTAATTGTTGGCCCCAGGGCTCCCTTGTAAAAGAGATTTGAATATCTCAACGGGACATCACCTGGTAAAAAAAAGGATAAATAAAAAATAAATAAAAAAAATTACCATTTCTGGCCTTAATGACTTACGTAGATGGAGTAAAGACTACATTCAGGAGTCTTCATATATTGGATGACAACTGACGACCAAGTATAAAGCCAGTTTGATCAACTGATATAATGGACTGGAGATGAGCCTCTAAGCGTTTGGCCAATACTTTAGCTAGTAGTTTAATGTCATTATTAATTAGGCTAATAGGTCTGTAGCTTCCACAAGTGTAGCATCTTTGTTTTTATTTAATATTATGGACATCAAAGCTTGGTTTAAGGATGATGATAGGAAGCCTTGATCAAGGGAGTGATTGTACAGTTCTAATAATAAGGGGGATAACTGAGTGGAAAACTTTTTTTTAAATTCGACAGGGAAGCCGTCAGGGCCAGGAGCTTTGTTATTTTTCATGGTTAGGATACAGGAGGCTATCTCTTCCAAATTAATAGGCTCATCAAGGCTGCTGGCTATATCAGGACTTATCTTAGGTATTTTTAAATGAGAAAGGAAAGACTGAATAGCAGCAATGTCAACGCTAGCTTCTGATTTGTAAAGATTAGAATAGAAAGTAGAGAACTCGGAGTTTATTTTAACCGTATCAGTAATAAGGTTATTGGAGGAGTCATACACCTGTGAGATTAACTGAGAAGCAGTTTGATGTCTGAGCTGAGATGCTAACAGACGGCCCGCTCTATCTCCACCCATATGAAAAAAACCAGCATGGTTCATATACAGCAACCATATATCTTCCTTACTTAAATTGGACAGAATTACCTTATGTGTTTCATGTAAGACCAATACATGTCTTATACAAAATCAGACCGATTATGGCCCCTTTCATACTAAATAGCACACATACAACTTATAGGGGATTTTTGCGTCATATATGAATACTGTTAAAAGTCTTATATGAATTGTACATGACAAAAGTATGCAATGGTGTATGGTATTAGTAGAAAAAACCCGATATTCATATACAAATCATTTAAAGTTCTTATATTGAATCATATGAGTTTTACATGACAAACATATGCAATCGTATATGGTATTAGTAGAAAATAACTTAAATTCATATACAAATCAATTCAAGTTCTTATATTGAATCATATGCTAGTCAAATTAAAGTCCTATAGGATTTATACACATTGTGTCATTTTTTTATACGTGTTATATAAAGTGTGTCATACAGATTTCATGTTTAGATGACCAACATCACTTATATGAAGTTTGCAAATTTGGAAATTGTACAGTGCAGAAGCTGGTCGGAGGATGTAGTGTCAAAATATCTCTGACCTTTATGAGGACTGGTCATTTTCCTTCAGGTCTTGGACAGTACATTTTAGATCTGGAAATCTCAACACTTTCAAAAGTGTTTCCTCTCGCAACACTGACACAGTGTTACAATATGAACACTAAGAGTAAAATATGACCACCAATGCAGAGAACAACAACACTGTTGCAGAGCTGGGTGCAGATTTGTGGCAAACACTGGCAGAGTTACAAGTCTACACTGTTCTGGTGTCGACCAAACACTTTAAAAGAAGATGAAAATCACTCATCATGGAATTCTTCTCAGCCTTAGGAGTCAAGTATTACACCATCCTGGTGTTGACAGAACACCTTTTTACAAAGAAAAACAACACTAAAGGAGTTACCAGTTTTTCTTATTAGGGTTCTGCATTACCTACTTTAAAGAACTGTAAAATAAACTGACAAATCATTTAATCTGAAAAGAATAAATTCACTTTGAAATAAACACATCACTCTATATTACTCTTTCAAAACTTTATTTCAAAACAATCCAGAAAGTTAAATTGTAACCTTAGTCTGGGATTATAGCAGAATTCTGTTCATTGTAAAGTAAAAAATAAAGGCAAAATGCAAACAGTGGTTTTAACAAACTATTTATTTTATTAACGAACAAGCCCCTTTACATCATAGGTTAACCTTTAAAATAAACAATGAATGCACACTATAGGCATTTCTGTCATCAGAATTATATGAAAGCTGCTTATCAAATGGTCTGTAATACTTCAAATCCTGAACATGTCAGTGAATGTAAGTCCTGTGTCAGTGAAGTTGATTCAGTACCTTCGACTCTGCAACAGTACAGCAGTGCTCGAGTCAACAACATTCAGCAGATGAAGAACAGTTGCAGGATACGAGTGGATCAGTTGTGTCCAGTTGCTAACAGTAGAGTTTCATAGAGCAGGAATGGCTGCGCAGATCCAACTTTCTCGAAAAATCCTGGAGTGCTGGTTCTCTAGACAACACAACACAAAATCAGACCGATTACAATTAATACAATTTGTGTTTAATAAATACAGCAAGTTTATGTTGGAAAAAGTTCAAACATCTAACATCAATCATCAAGCGTATAACTAGACGCGGTAGGCGCGAATTTGACGAGCTATTCGCGTCTGGTGTGAACGCAGCATAATGATGTACCTTTATAGGGCTTGAAAGTGTTAGTTGCATAGACTGTCAATGGAGGGGCAGGAAGCTCTCAGATTTGAATTTGAATTTTTGATTCAGTTGAATTTTCCTATTGGATGTTTGCGGTGGTTCGTGACGTAAGCAGGTTCCAGCTCACCACGCCCTTGGTACGAGCTACCACGCCCTTGGTACGAGCTACCACGCCCTTGGCCAGACTGATCTCATGAAATGGCGTATGTATGACACGCCAATTCGTATTTCCATTTTTGGCGTGCTATTAACACGCATAATCGCTTTTCAGCGTGTTTATCAACGCCTATGACTTAACGTTATATTACTGTATTATGCATATATAAATATATGACCTACCCCAACCCCGTCCCTAAACCTACCCGTCACTGGGGTTAATACCATTTATGAGTCTTCTCCTACCATCCTAGGAAAATAAATATCGCTCCACAGATGTAGATATAGATTTTGCTTCGTTTCGCTCGGACATTTAACGGCGTACACATACACGCGGAATCACTCGGACATTTAATGGCGTAGACATACACGCAAAAGATTTCGGCGTGGACATACACGCGGATATTTCAAAATGCGTATAGATAACACGCCACTTGAATTGAAAGTGGCGTGTATGTTTACGCAAAGTCATGATGTCATGTTGCCTTGGCAGTATAAAAACCATCTTGTTTCGTCAAAACCACTGTGAGTCAGGAGCTGGAATTGGGAGTATTTAAAACGATCAGGATAGAGTGTTTTAGCATCTTTTAAGCATAGCATTTATATAGTTATTTAGATTATTTCGTGTAGCCTATGTAGTTAATTAGCATAGTTGTTAGTGTAGTATTGTTAGAAGCATAGTTAGTTAGTAGTATAGTATTGCATCAGTTAGGATAGCTTCAAGTTAGCGTAACGTTAGATTTATCTGTATTTAGTACAGTGGTCAGGATGGTAATGCAGTAGAGGTGGAAATGGGCTTCTCCACACAGCTGGCGCTGAGAAGCGACGCAGTGCCAAACGCTGCTCCTCCTGCATGGACTCCACCACCGCAGTCGCGTCTTGATGCGAGAGAGCATGTATGTTTTAATCACAATTTATGGTTAGGCTCAAGTTAATCCTCTGGTCGTCAAAACGCGACGGCGCATTTTGCTGGATTTTTTCACATAGCGACAGAATATGAATATGCCTACAGAGAGCGCGCGCTATTGACATCAACTCGACAAAACTCATCAGATGCAGATCGCGATGCGGGAGTTAAGACCGCAGTTTGAGCCAGCGGCTCGAATTGATATGGCCCTGTGTCCACAGACAACTCACCCTCCTCCACTTCAGGTGAAGCTGGGGGAGAAAAGTCCTCGACTTCAAATGACCGCTCTGTTGCAAAGCTACTTGCGTCACTCTCCATTTTAGAGTCTGACAGCAGCTGTCAATCAATCCGTCACTGCGGGTCTCAGGTGCACGCCCCCCGCTCAGCCCCGCCCTCGGCTCATCCCCTCTATCTCTGCTGGGCTCTGCCCACTTTTCCAGCATTTTTTAAATACTGCCAGTGGGTGGAGTCAGGCTCTGACCAGGGGTTTAGTTACCCTTTAAGAATAAATTAAGACACCCACCTTAAGAAATCTTACTAATAGTCAGCCGCCGGAAGAATCTGTGTTCCCTTTTTGTGGCTGTGATGTTGGACAGGTGATGGGCAGATATTTCCCAATCAGTGGAGTCTTAAATTAAACAGCAAGAAAACATATACCTGTTAAATCATGAAAACAATTGGTTTGAAAACTAATTTTAAGTAAAAAATAAAAATGACTTTTGTAAAGTAATTTGACTGGACAAATTCAAAATGAGTGTTAAGAAACACAGAAAATCTAGTTATACCAAATAGCAACAAAGCTATGATTATTTTTTATGTTTGTGCCCATGAATCTCTCATGTTATCTGTTTAATCTTAACATCACCAGGTTCTAGTCTGTACAGTCTTTAAACACCAAGCCTGGTTTAGCCTTAGCCACTCAGTGCATCATAGAAATGCTCCTAGCAAACACAAATAGCTAAATCAATACATTTAAACATGAAAGCATAACCACCAAACATCAATCAAAAGTTATTCTGATAAGTACATTTTGCATACATATTTAATCTGAAAGAATTAGTAACCCATTCTAAGAAAATTGGTCCTCCAAAAAAGGAAATAAAGTGACAATTTCACGTGCATTGTTGGTCTGCAGTCAGTGTTGTTCTTCTGTTTTTCAGTTAACTTGTACTAGGTGTGCTGGTAAACGAGAGTAAAAGATAGTTTGAGGATAAATACATACTTTTAATATTTGCACTTCACAAATATTGTCATAAAACACGTATTGTAATGAGTTAAAACACTTACTATATGTTTTTACTGTTAAAAGCAAACTCCGTGTCAGCACTGCGTCACGACTCAAAGAAGATGCAGGCCTAGTCGTCTGTGGGCCTAGACTGTGAGAAAGGTTTAGGCGCGCACATCACATACATATCGTTACAAAACAATATAATGCCATGAAATACATGTTGTAAATTAAGTTAAAACACTTACTTTCGGTGTTTTTCCTGTTAACGTTACAAGCAAACCTCCTCGTCGTCGGCTCCGTTTTGAGTCAAAGAAGATCGTCACCTTTGAGAAAAGTTTCGGCTCGTTTAAGCGCGGAAAGCATTTAAATATCGCTATAAATCAATATATTATCAAATACATATTGTAAATTAGATAAAACACTTACTTTCGCCGTTTTCCTGTTAAAAAGCAAACCCATCCTGGTCTGATCTGCATCGCGCGTCAACGGAAATGCCCCCCTGAGAGCGGTTTAGCCGTGCACAGCACATACACATTGTTATAAAAAAATAAGACGTTATAAAATGCATATATAAATGGGATAAAACACTTCATCCATGCGTTTCCCCTCGTCGTATGCCTTGCATCGCGAATCAAAGAAAATGGCGTCTGTGAAAAAAAGTCTCAGCTCGTTTCGTCGCGCTCAGCGCGTAAATGTCCTGGATGTAACTCATCACAGTGTTATTTAGATCAGAGGGTGCGGCAAATTAACAAAGTTGAGTCAAATATGTTTCTAGAACAGTGAATAAAATGTTGAAAATTGGCTGGAATATATTTTTGTATATGTGACATGAACTCTGGTGGTGATATGCATAAGAATCACTTCGACATTAAGGAAAGTTTTATGTTTGGGTTAAGAATAGTATACTATCTTAGTACTGTGATAAAGTTTAGAGAAATTGTCACAAATGAAAATGAAATCTGGTGATGCAGAATTTAAAATAAAAAACAATTGATATGTAAAATATTCAACTGTATCTTGTAGAATACACTCTAATAAATAATTTTTGTAATTAAAATGTGTGCTTGTGTGTGTAGTTTTAAATATTGTGTTTCATCTAATGTTGAATTATACAGTATGACCATGATTGACTAGGCATAGGGCTCCTCTTTGGGCTCCACAAGATAAGAGCAAGAGCATGAGTGAACTGCAGCCTTACACTGATTGGTAAACTGCACTGTGTTTTATTAGTTCCCCTTCAGGGACTACCGCTGCGTGTAATCGCAGTGGGAATGCCCCCAGCGTGACGCGTCTGAAGCATGAATGAAATCAGTCAATGGAGAGAATGAGCGTACGGCGAGTGACGTCATAGACCAGGAAGCTATAAATATCCCCTGAGCACACAACACGCCAGCTTAAAAGTTACTGAAGCAGCGACCCCAGGGGATGCCGAGAGTATGGCAGGACACGCAGCGTCCGTCCCTTCGGGGAACTAGGGTTACATGCGTAACCCGGGACGTTCCCCTTCAGGGACTACCGCTGCGTGTAATCGCAGTGGGAACGCAATACCCACATCCCCATACGACCAAATCCCCGTCGTGTGTCATCAGGAGACACAAACCGACGAGAGAACCTGAGCCCCTGGAGTGGAGCTAAGGTCAAGGGAATAAAATATGACGAAAGTGTGCGGTGAGGACCAGCCTGCCGCATCACAAACGTCCTGAAGAGAAGCTCCTGAAAGAAGAGCTGTAGCGGCAGCCATACTCCTGGTGGAATGAGCCCTTACAGCCAAAGGTGAAGGCTGATGGGCCGAACCGTAAGCAAGCGAGATGGCCTCGACCACCCACTTGCTCATCCTTTGCTTAGATGCAGGACACCCTCTCTTAGGTGACCCAAAACAGACAAACAGTTGTTCCGATCTCCTCCACAGAGCAGCTCTCTGGACATACGCATCTAAAGCCCTAACAGGGCACAGCAAATTAAGTTTCCTCTGGTCTGACATCAGAAAAGGCGGAGGACAGAAAGCCTGCAGAACTATAGGTCTAACCAAAGTGGTTGGCACCTTAGGAACATAACCTGGTCTCGGACAGAGAAAGGCCTTAACCATACAAGGAGCAAATTCCAGGCACGAGGGAGCCACCGAAAGTGCTTGAATATCACCAATCCTTTTTAGAGATGAGATAGCAAGAAGGATAGTCTTAAGAGTAAGAAACTTTTCCGAAACTTCCTCGATGGGCTCGAAAGGAGCAAGGGAGAGACCTTCTAAGACGATGGCCAGATCCCAAGCTGGTACCCTTGTGCGAACTGCAGGCCTCAGCCTCAGGGTGCCACGAAGGAAGCGAGATATAAGTGGGTGTTTCCCGAGGGAACCTCCACTTGAAGGGGTGTGGTAAGCAGCTAAGGCCGCCACATACAACTTCAGTGTGGAGTGGGATAACCCTGTGGAGAGACGGTCCTGCAGGAAATCCAGCACTGTACCAACCGGGCAGTTAACTGGGTCCTGCTGGCGCTCTCCACACCAAGAGGTGAAAAGTTTCCACCTCGCGGCATATAACTTCCTCGTGGAGGGAGCTCTGGATTGGAGGATGGTCTCAACGACCTCAGCCGAGAGACCAGAATCTATGAGCTGGGCCCCCTCAGAGGCCAAGCCCACAGCCTCCATAGCTCTGGACGGGGGTGAAGGATCGACCCACTCGCCTGAGAGAGCAGATCTCTCCTGATCAGTATCTCTAGGGGAGAGCCGTCGAGGAGAGACACTAGGTCCGAAAACCATACTCGGGCCGGCCAGAACAGGGCTATAAGCAGGAGACTGAGCCCGTCCCGGCGAACCCTCTCCAGAACTCCTGGGAGCAGAGCGATCGGGGGAAAAGCGTACAGGCGTGACCTCGGCCACGGATGTACCATAGCATCCAACCCAAGTGGGGCTGGCTGGCTGAGAGAGAACCACAGTGGACAGTGTGATGTCTCTCGGGATGCAAATAGGTCTACCTCGGCACGACCGAAATGTCCCCATAGGAGCTCCACCACCTCGGGGTGAAGACTCCACTCCCCGGGCCTCGGCCTCTGCCTCGACAGGATGTCTGCCCCCTGATTCAAATACCCCAGGAGATAAATAGCTCTGAGAGAGAGAATTTTCCCCTGGGACCACAGAAGGATCTGACGTGCCAGCTTGTAAAGCGGGCGAGAACGCAGACCCCCCTGGTGGTTGATATAGGAAACCACCGATGTGTTGTCTGTCCGGACAAGAACATGGTGGCCTCTTAGGTCCGGGAGGAAATGTTTCAGGGCCTGAAACACTGCCAACATCTCTAGACAATTTATGTGCCATAGACGGTGATGGTCCTCCCACAGACCCTGAGCCGGGCGACCACTCATGATCGCCCCCCAACCCGTGAGAGAGGCATCTGTCGTTAGCATCACGCGACGACAAGGAGCTCCCAACACTGGGCCTTGGGACAGAAACCAAGGATCTTTCCACATAACCAGGGCGCGATGACACCGTCGCGAACTCATGATCATGCGAAGCGGATTTCCCCTCTGGGAGAATCCCCTGGTTCTGAGCCACCACTGTAACGGTCTCATGTGCAGGAGGCCAAAAGGTATCACGTTGGACGCAGCCGCCATGAGACCCAACAGTCTCTGGAACTGTTTTACAGTGGATGACCGGCCTAGCTTGACTTGATGTACTGCGGCGAGAATCGAAGCAACACGAGCAGGTGACAATTGTGCCTGCATCGTCGTCGAATCCCACACTACACCGAGATAAGTGGTTCTCTGTAATGGAGAAAGAACACTCTTCTTGGCGTTGAGTCTCAACCCCAACCTCTTGATGTGAGCAAGAACGACATCTCGATGCCGAACCGCCTGATGTTCCGATTGAGCTAGAATTAACCAATCGTCTATATAGTTCAGAATACGGATGCCCTGCAGCCTGAGCGGAGCTATAGCTGCATCCATACACTTCGTGAACGTGCGGGGTGACAGTGCTAGGCCAAACGGAAGAACCCGATATTGGTACGCTTCGCCCCCGAAAGCGAACCTCAGGAACTTCCTGTGTTGAGGGAGGATAGATACATGAAAGTAAGCGTCCTTTAGATCTATCGTGACAAACCAGTCCTCGGATCTGATTTGTGACACAATCTGCTTGAGAGTGAGCATCTTGAACTTGAGCTTCCCTACAGTGTGATTTAAGACACGCAGATCTAGAATGGGACGCAGCCCTCCATCTTTTTTCGGAACGATGAAGTACCGGCTGTAGTATCCTAACTCCCTGCTGGGTGGAGGAACCTGTTCTATAGCCCCTTTTTGCAGCAGAGTTTTTACCTCCTGTTCTAATACCAGAGCCTGCTTGGGGCCTACCACAGTGGGCAGAACCCCTCTGAACCGAGGTGGACGCGTTCTGAACTGAATAGCGTACCCGTTCTTTATAATATTCAGGACCCACTGAGAAACATTGGGAAGCATTTCCCATTCCGCCAGGAACTCTACTAAGGGAACCAGCCTCTCGAGGCTGGCCTCTGGATGAACATCCCGAGTGACAGACACAGCGCCCTGTAACATACTGGCAGGAAACAGCTGGTCTGAACACTCCACAACCCTCCTTGGAGGGGGCGAGCGTCCCTCTGGAAATCGCTCGCCGAGTCTCTCTACGCCCTGTGTAGGCAGGGTTAGTAGAACAGACCCCTGAGGGCATCGGGAAAGACAGGGCACCGTGTTCTTGTGCGGTGAACTCAAGTCTCTCCCGATGGGGACCACCCTCAGAGTCCTGACGTTCAGCCCGTCAGGACTTTTTCGACGCGGCCTTCCTGGCGACAATGACTGTCCTCAGATCAGTCCTGCCCCGAGACGGCCGCGCCGGAGAGCGCCCCGCCTCGTCCCTCCAGTTTCCCTGCGGGGGGGGCACGAGACGCGACACTCCGCTTCTGCTGTGCTCTTTTTGAAGAGGAAGAACTCGACGGCTGGGACTGCCCTTTTCGCTCAGCAGCCCCAGTGACACGTATTTTGAGAGGGATAAATTTAGAAAAAGCAGCCGCCTGTTTTTTCTCTTCCTGGAACCTCTCCGTGACCGAGTGAAGAGCGTCACCGAAGAGGCCCGCAGGCGAAACAGGAGCATTTAAAAGGAGAGACTTATCTTTTTCCTTCATCGATGTCTGACTCAACCATAAGTGCCTTTCTGTGGCCACCATGGCTGCCATAGATTGACCAATAGATTTAGCGGACTCTCTGGTGGCACGCAGAGTGAGATCAGCAGTCTGCCTAAGTTCGCTAATCATATCAGCCGAAATTTCACCCCCCTCAGAAACATCTTTGAGCAGGTCGGCCTGATAAGCCTGCATAATAGCCATCGTATGCAAACACGCAGCCGCCTGCCCAGCCGCCGAGTAAGCCTTCCCCACCAGCACAGAGGTATTCTTTAGTGGTCTAGATGGAAGAGCCGGCGCTTTAAGTGAAACCGAAGAAGCAGGAGAGAGATAGCTCGCGAGCGTCTCCTCCGCCTTCGGCATCGTCACATAACCAGCAGATTTAGCACCAAAAATGTTACCATAAGCATTTGACTGATTCGTGTAAATTCTGCTAGAAACCGGTCTAACCCAGGTCTTTGAAACCTCAGCATTAAGGTCTGGGAAGAACGGTAAGCACCGGCGAGAAGGTTGAGGTCGTGCAGACAGAAATCTATCATTTAGTTTGCTTTTAATTTTAGAATCCTGTCTATCAGCTGGCCACTCGATACTGAGCCTTTCAACAGCCCGAGATAACACATCCATCAAACCTTCTTCATTTGCAGTATAATGTGTCACACTAGTTTCCTCTGATGCAAAACTTTCGACATCCAGATCCTCAGAACTGGATAATCTTAATTCAACATCATCATATGCCTCCACCTGGGCAGAAGTAACCGCCGCAGCGCGTGCTTCCGAAGCCGGGTGAGAGGCACCGGATCCCGCCGGAAAAAGCTGAGATAGGGCGGGGCCCGTCTCAACATCGCCGGTGAGATCCATCTGCGAACCCCAAGTCAAGCGCCGCCGCTCTGCCTCAACAGAAGCGGGACCCGAGCCTTGGGGAGCTCGCAGCAAACCACTCTCCTCGAAGAGCGATCGCCGCGAGCGCAGAGTTCTAAGAGGAAAGCGTTCGCAATGCTTACAGTCGACTCCCTCAAGAGCCGACTGGGCATGCTGAACACCCAAACAAGCCACACATAACTCGTGTAAATCCCCACCCGTGATGTATCGAGTACAGGGGGGAACACACTTCCTATACTGCTCGCTCATATTGTTTTTTTATATATATATATATATATATATATATATATATATATATATATATAGTGATAAACTCCTGACAGAACAGACAAACACAATCGACAGATTCAGACACACGCACAGAGCTGCTGAAGTGACAAAAGCTGGCGTGTTGTGTGCTCAGGGGATATTTATAGCTTCCAGGTCTATGACGTCACTCGCCGTACGCTCATTCTCTCCATTGACTGATTTCATTCATGCTTCAGACGCGTCACGCTGGGGCGTTCCCACTGCGATTACACGCAGCGGTAGTCCCTGAAGGGGAACTGTCAACTCCTAAAAGTTAAATATACACCAAAGCATCTATCAAGGCTTAGATATGTGCCGAGAAACTATGGGGGAAAAAAACAAAACACAAAAAAAAACCTAGTAGATAAGAGAACATTAAGCAAAAAATAGTTAAAGTTGGCAAGTTATATAAGCTATCCGCCACAAGACGGCACCGCCAACATGGATCAGGTCCGGTGGTATGACATTTAAAATCAAAAACCAAATAACTTATGTGCAATCCATAAACTATATAATTTGGGGATGCGTGAATAACATCCAAGTAAAGCAGACAGATGCACTCGTAGTGTGAACTTTCCCTCAAGGCCAATCATAAGTAACGTGAGAGCTTAATACTGTCCTTAAATTATTTACAGCAGCTTGTACCTGTTGAAATTGCCATCCCAATTCGGACATGAGTGTTAGTTCACGACTTATTAGGAAAGTTTTGAAGGTAAAACGTCTCCGCAGCCTCAGGGGAACCGAAGATCCGTTCCACGCCGTTACGACTCACTCGGAGGCGAGCAGGATACAGCATTCCAAAACGCACTCCATGCTGGTAAAGTAGGCTCTTGATCTTGTTGAAAGCCGCTTGTTTCCTCGCCACCTCGGTGCTGAAGTCCTCGTACATCTTGATTTTGTGGCCCTTGTAAGACATGTCTTTGTGGGATTTAGCCCAACTCATGACAATTTCCTTAACGATGTATTGATGAAATCTGATAATCAGCGGACGTGGAGATTCCTCTGCGCGAGGTCTGGGCCTCAGGCTACGGTGGGCACGATATCCAGCTCAGGTGGTTCTGTAAGGGAGTCACCAAGGAGTTCAGAAAGAAGGTCAGTCATGAACTCCCTTGCGTTTTTTCCCTCAAGGCCCTCAGGAAGGCCTACCACTCGTATGTTTTGGCGCTTCGAGCGAGAAATCAGATCTTCTACGTTAGCTTTGAGCGCCGTGTTTTCCTTTTCCATGGTCGTCAGTTTTGATTGAACAGCGTTTACATCATGCTCGAGCTGAGTTATTCGGTCGCTATGGTCTGAGAGACCCGATTCCATCTCGCTTTTGGTCACTGCCTGTGTTGTCAGGGTCGCACCAATCGATTCAATTGAAGATCGGATTGGTTCCAGAGAATTGTTTAAAAGTGCAACGAACTCCCCAGTCATGTCTTTTCTGAATTTTTCGAGCTCTTTGACTAGAGATTCGATTGTGAGCTGTGCAGATACGGGCTCGTTTTCCGCCATTTTGCTGCTTTCTTAAAAGGCCTGTGTATGTTGAACCTGAGTCTGTTGTTTGCCTCTTGTCCTCGTAGACTTGCTCATTTTGAGTGAAAGATTCGGAAGGCGGAATGTTTCAAACATATAAAAAGGATTAAATGAATACGATGTGCTGATAAAATAAGGTGTATTCTGAAGAGATTACATGAAATAATGCGGAGCTTCGACACCGTGCGTCTCAACACCACATTACCAAACCGGAAGTCCGTGTGTCATGACTTTTAAATAACTACTTTAGATTCTAATAACAGTTTCTGGGGTTGATATGTTACAGTTAAAAATGTGTTATATGTAATGTGGAAAATGACGTGGAAAATTCAAAGAAGCCATATAGCTCATAAAAGCTGCAAATACTACAGGTAACAGTCTTTAAACACAACTCACCCAACCCTCTGCTAACTTGAATTTGCAATAGCTCCTGGGTTGTTGGGGCAGGGACACCTGACAGAACGCCATGTTGACGGGGATCATCAGGTCTCCTGGTTCTCCTTCTAGCAGACAACCGTCGAAGGAGGATGGCACGCTGAAGGTCTACAATGTAGCTGTAGTCCTTCTCCACCTTTAAGGAATACAACCTCCACTTCCTGGACTTCTTGTTGTACAGCTTCCCGTACCTGGCAATACAGAAAGGTGTATCAACTTAGTGAAAAGTTTGCACTACCATACATTGTTCTTTTATGCAGCATTCCCACATAAAATGCAATTATGATAATAAATCAGCACCAATTATATTTGTGGTGTTAAAATGATATCTGTATTTTTCACACCGTTTAATCTTTTTTGAGTCATCACTTAGACATTTATAGAATAAATAGGAGTACTAATAATTAAACATACTGGATTGTGCCATCAGCTTTTCTCTTGGCTGGTCTATGGATATGGTGGTTGTAATCTAGGCCAGCCAACATGGTCCGAGCAGCGTGTTGGGGAAAAGCTGAAGCGCTTGCTGGCATACATGAGTATATGGTTGTGAAACGACTCCAAATCTGCTGTTGACCTGAGTGCAAAGTAGGAAAAAATCATACAATATATTTTCTGTCTGGTAATGTCATTCATGGCATAGCAGCAACAATTACAGTAAAATGTTTTTTCACACAGTAGATTTAACTATTTACAATATTGAACTATATAATAAGTAGCTTATATACCTAAAATGCAGATACTTGGTCTACGACCTTCTGCCAGCGTTCATCCAGAATAATTTCGGTCAGCCTCTCATGTGCCACTGAACCACTCTCAATCCACTCCTTCTCTCTGCTCTCCAGCAAGTGGCCATGATGACACTCACCAAGGGCCCACGTGTGTTCTCCTGTGACATGGTGCAGGAGTCCCACCCACATGTCCTGTGGAAAAACATTTACAAATTGAATTTCAATTCTGAGCGCAGAATCAAGTCACAAAAAGCTTTTACACAGACAGCATGAGAACTTGCAATTTTTAGATTTTAAAATTGATGTTTGGACTAAAGCATTATATATGTAATCATATGCCATAACTAATAACAAATACACATAATATGACACAACATTTGTACACTATACACCAATTATATCAGTTATTGCATTTTTAACCCCATAAACAAAAATGAGTGATGACATAGGTTAGAAAAGCTTCAATGTCTTCAGAGTGTGGTGGACTCCGCAGTCTCTGTATTTCCCTTTGTCTGGAGGACAAAAGCTAGGAATCGAACGCATACTTCAAAATAACCCAAAACAGTATCCTGTCATAATCACAGTGTTGTATTTTGTCTGGAATAGATATCAGAAATGTGGATTGCTTCACAAAAACTATAAAGAAGACTATAGTAAAGATACTAACTGAAGAGGGCTGATATTTGGCTATGAGCATCAGTAGAAATTTCTGTCAAGTTTAGTTCATGACTGAGTGTCTCAAAGGCCTGCTGAAAGCCCCCCTCCTCCATGATAACAGAGTTCCTCAGTGTCTCCCTCTTGTCGATGTTGACCATGCAGATTATGTGTTTGGATTCATTTTCCATAGCTGTGCATGTGCAATACTGTGCACAGAATCCAGGACTGTCCATCCGAGCATCACCTTTTTTAAGGGAAAGCAAAAGGGCTAACTACACTGTTCAACAATTAGATACTCATTTTATGCAGATACCACTCCCTAAAAACACTGGGCAAGAGTAGATGAGGTTAGATCTATATAAGGCCCATATCTTTTTATCAGGGAAGTTTTTGTAAAACAAACTACACAAACATTTATACATCCCTTGAGAGTGGTGCCAATGGTCGTTGAGCCAAATAGCTAACCTGTGAGTCAATAGGGTCACATGAGGAGAGGTGTGAAAGGGATGTACACATACAAAGCAATCTTGAGATCTCTTTCTAGGAGGTTTAACCACCATTCACACCTTGACTCTTGTGACTGCAAGGTGGGTCAACGACCCTCTTGTAAAATATTCTGTACTCTTATTTAGTGGATATCCTGTGTGTGTGTGTGTGTGTGTGTGTGTGTGTATGTGAACTCACCTAGGTCCACAATAGGCCCTTTAGACTGTAGCTGGGCAATGATTCCAGCTCTCTTCTCATTCCAGAACTCCTGTATGGTGTCCACACAGTAGGAGTCTTGTATCCGGAAGAAAGACGACCTCTCCACCATCCCCATATTCATAAATTTAAAGAGAAGGGAAATCTTTGCATAGTTGTTGCCAGACAGCAGTATGTTACTGGCCAACATAAAGTCCCCAGCCAGCATCCCGTAATTTAAATTGGGCTGGGAAGACCATTTCCACACAGTGTGACCATGAGGACATATCTGAAGAAGACATATTAGGAAAAAGAAAGCCCATTACAAAAATATGTATATTACACATCTAAAACATTAAAATATGTTCAATACATGTTATCAAAACATCATGCAAAGTTCAGACTCACCCATTCCACAATTGCAGCTGTACCCCTGGAATGGATGTTGACCTCAAATGGTCTATGTGCCCCACACTCTACATTGGTGGTTGTGTCCTTAGCAGTACACGTGTTGACAGGTAGAACAAGATTGTCACATAGTTGGAGGAACGAACCCAAGCGCAGACAGCAAATAACTCAAAACAGGGTTTATTGATGACAAAACAGAAAACAAAACCCACGATGGTGCAAAACAAGACAAGTTAAACTAATAAAACACCTTTACAATACGAGACGGTCAACAGGTACTCACAGCTTGATACGATAGACAAGATTCACAGAAAGTTTGGCAAGGATCTTGACACAGTTTTGACAATGAACTGACAAAGGACAGCAAACACAAGGGGATAATATAGGGAGACACTAATGACAAGAACAGGTGAAACTGACTAGACAATAATGACAAGACAAGGATAACAAGGGGGCGGGGTTACGTAACGAGACAACACAAGCACATGGCCCAAACAACAGGCCATGCGCTTGTACACAAAACATGGTTCTGCCATGATCCTGCCACAAGCCTAGGAAAATCAAGTGCATGATGGCAGAATCATGACAGAACCCCCACCTTAAGGAGCGGCTTCCAGACGCTCCTCAAAGGGACACTAAGCACAAGACAAGACAGAACGAGACATGGACAAAAACCAACAAAACATAGCGAACATCAACAATGGCATACATGAATAAACTATAACAGGGTTCGGGTGAAACATCAAAAACAACATACAAGGCAGGGGAGGAGGGAAAACAGAGTTCATGGGGGGAGGTCCAGGGTGGATGGGAGGACTGGGGGTCTTGGGTCCACGGGATGAGTGCTGAGGACGAGGACTCTGGGCAGGTTTAGACGGAGAAACACGAGGAGAGGTCTTGGGGAAAACAGTCCGGTGCTTAATGACAGGGACGGCCGGAGAAACACACACAGGTACTGTAGATGACAGGACAGGAAACTCGACTGGGAAAACAGGAGGCAACAAAACAGGTGGGGTAACAGGCGGTTGAAGAGCAGGAACAGGTGCCAGGCTCTCAGCAACAGACCTTGAACCAGCACTCCCTGATGAAGAATCGGCCTCGGAACCAGCGCTCCCTGAAGTCGAATCGGACTCGACACTCTCCATCTCCAACTCAGTAACGTTAGAGGCGTCGACTGTAGCAGGCTCTGGAACAGTGCCTGCAGTAGCGGGCTCTGGGGCAGCGCCTGCAGTAGCGGGCTCTGGGGCAGCGCCTGCAGTAGCGGGCTCTGGGGCAGCGCTTGCAGTAGCGGGCTCTGGGGCAGTGCTTGCAGTAGCGGGCTCTGGGGCAGCGCTTGCAGTAGCGGGCTCTGGGGCAGCGCTTGCAGTAGCGGGCTCTGGGGCAGCGCTTGCAGTAGCGGGCTCTGGGGCAGCGCTTGCAGTAGCGGGCTCTGGGGCAGCGCTTGCAGTAGCGGGCTCTGGGGCAGCGCCTGCAGTAGCGGGCTCTGGGGCAGCGCTTGCAGTAGCGGGCTCTGGGGCAGCGCCTGCAGTAGCGGGCTCTGGGGCAGCGCTTGCAGTAGCGGGCTCTGGGGCAGCGCTTGCAGTAGCGGGCTCTGGGGCAGCGCTTGCAGTAGCGGGCTCTGGGGCAGCGCTTGCAGTAGCGGGCTCTGGGGCAGCGCTTGCAGTAGCGGGCTCTGGGGCAGCGCTTGCAGTAGCGGGCTCTGGGGCAGCGCTTGCAGTAGCGGGCTCTGGGGCAGCGCTTGCAGTAGCGGGCTCTGGGGCAGCGCTTGCAGTAGCGGGCTCTGGGGCAGCGCTTGCAGTAGCGGGCTCTGGGGCAGTCCTTGCAGTAGCGGGCTCTGGGGCAGCGCTTGCAGTAGCGGGCTCTGAGGCAGCGCTTGCAGTAGCGGGCTCTGGGGCAGCGCTTGCAGTAGCGGGCTCTGGGGCAGCGCTTGCAGTAGCGGGCTCTGGGGCAGCGCTTGCAGTAGCGGGCTCTGGGGCAGCCCTTGCAGTAGCGGGCTCTGGAACAACGCTTGCAGTAGCGGGCTCTGGAACAGCGCTTGCAGTAGCGGGCTCTGGAACAGCGCTTGCAGTAGCGGGCTCTGGAACAGCGCTTGCAGTAGCGGGCTCTGGAACAGCGCTTGCAGTAGCGGGCTCTGGAACAGCGCTTGCAGTAGCGGGCTCTGGAACAGCGCTTGCAGTAGCGGGCTCTGGAACAGCGCTTGCAGTAGCGGGCATTGGAACAGCGCTTGCCGAAGGACGGGAGGCTCCCCTCCTCCTCTTTCTCCTAGGTCGGGAAGCAGAGACCACAGCCGGAACTGAGATGGGTTGGGGAAGCCCAGCGGGAACTGTGTCGGGCGAAGGAGGGGCTTTCTCTGGCAGGATTGACTCCGTCGCCGAGGACTATGAAGGAGAGTCCCACGAGGACCGTCTCCCTCGTTTCCCTCGAAGACAGAAGGGGGTAGATGGAGTGCCAGGAGTCGTGGAGGAACCAGCCTGGTCCCCATGCGTCGCGACGCCTATCATTCGACCCTCGGGAATGATAGGTAGGCAGGCAGAAGGTGAAGACCTCGAGGATGCCGCCTCGGACTCCTCCCGGGAGAAATGGTCATACAGTCGAGAGAAGTTTGACAAGATCCACTCACCCTCGGGTGAGAATGGAAGGGTGACACTCTTCTTGTTGAGGGGGGAAGACAACCAGACTTCTTCAAGGGGGTCCGGACGATGCTTGGCAGAGAAGGACAAACGGTCTGCTGGGTTCTTCTTTGTTCGGTTCATTCTGTCACGTGGTTGGAGGAACGAACCCAAACACAGACAGCAAATAACTCAAAACGGGGTTTATTGATGACAAAATAGAAAACAAAACCCACGATGGGGCAAAACAAGACAGGTTAAACTAATAAAACACCTTTACAAAACAAGATGGTCAACAGGTACTCACAGCTTGATACGATAGACAAGATTCACAGAAAGTTTGACAAGGATCTTGACACAGTTTTGACAATGAACCAACAAAGGACAGCAAACACAAGGGGATAATATAGGGAATCATGATAAAGATATTCTGCAAGCAGCTTCAGACAATCGTGGTATGTGATATATGCTGGCTGGCCAATTATATCATCCTCAACCAGGACTTTAGAAGTCTCTGGGATTGGATGTATGTCTGCGATAGTTGTGTCTTTGGAGTTGTCTTCAGCATCGTGCACTGTGTCCTCCATGCTGATTGTTGGAAGTGCATCCAGAAAAATCTGAGTCTTCAGAGCACCGCCAGTCCTGTTGTAACAATTATTTCTAAAAACATCTCTCAAATAAATAACTACAATATAATAGCCATACAGTATTGAACCTACCGCACACAAATATGTGGCATATAATCTTCATCCTCACTGTCATCATAGTCTGTATCTATTTCCTTTGTTTCTTCTTCTTCAAAATGATGACACAGACTCTGTATCCATATCAGGACACCAGGTGTCATCTTCCCAGTCGATACTACGTATTAAAGGACAAATTTGAAGAGTACATTTACAGTAACAATAACATTTAAAACATCTGGTTGAAGTAATGAAGGAACCATGACTGTAGAGTGAAGTTTGGGAAATATTATATACAAATTTATCACTAATGTAAGGATTCAGGGCGGATCCAATCCGTGGGGAATTTGCATATCATAATTAATAATTATTCATACATGTTTGGATTAGATCAGTCTTACATGTTAATAAATCTCCCGATAAGGGAGGATCTGTCATTTTACCTGCATGCATGTGACTCCCTGAAATTAACCACAAGTTGATTGCAATTAATTACACGGACCACGTTTCACAAAACAGGTAAAATGAATTAGCTCAATTGTCAGGATAATATTTGTGGAATCCACAATATCATCTTACTTTATAGGATTTCAGGAAACGCAATTCTCTGGCCAGAAGAATTGGGTTTCCCGCCCTATAAACAACACATACTCTTTAAGGTATTTTTAATTTTAGTAAGCATGTAGCATAAGACCTTTTGCACTTAAGGGACTTGAAATTGAGCAAAGAGACAGCACATCAATCAAAATGAATATATAATTAATTTAATAGAGGCATGACTACTTATGTATTTACTACGATTACACGGGATATATGTATTTACAAACACATAGACATCAATGAACAATACAATAAGACATCAATGAACGAGAAATGCGTAAAGTTTGGACAATGGATAACTTACACGCGTGAGCGAGTAAGAGAGAGAGGAAAGGGGATGGGGAGAGAGAGAACAGAGAAAATTGGGAGAATTTCATTGGCAGGAAGACATTCACCTCTCCGATTACAACACGAAACATCATCTTAAAACTTCTTAGAAGCTCTATAAAGAGATTATACTTGCAAAAGTTATGTTATGGTCTCTCTGTATGTCGAGGCATTCCTGTACGGCCCTGTCTGGCCGCGTGAGCTGAGTCCTTTGTGTGTGAGGAAGCGTCACGTGGGCTGCTTGGCGCGCGTGTTGAACGGAGGTTTAAAGTCTTTAGTGTAACATTTCCAAAGGGAAATAAAGATCTCTACGGGGAAATCACGCGGAGTTAACGTTACATCTTTGCATGGCTGGCGAAGAAGCGCGTGCTTCGCTCGGTCCGGCGCGTCACGCGGTCACGTGCACGTGTTTCTCCTTCAAAGCGAGCGCGCGCTCGTTCAAAGGTCCCTTGTAGATGGATTTGCTGAAGAGATATGTCACGGGGTTTTCTTTTCAATCGTCGATTGGAATTAAACACAGAGACTTATCTACAACTGAAAAACACAAACTAAACTAGAAACAAATAAAAGAAAGGCGAAGAGCTCGCCCAGAGGCGAGACGTTACATTATGACACGAGGACAAGGGAGGAAGAGAGCGAGCGAAGGGGGAAAGCGTCATTTATCACTTTTGGAGAAATCCAGCCTCTTCCTGTTGGCTTGGCCAATTAGAGGGTTGGAAGTTTACAGGCGGGACTTTGCGTTTATGGCTCTTTGTCTCCAAAGAGAGACATTTGAAACCCTAATTTCGTCGGTTGTTTAAGAGAAGAATCTTCACAATTCTTATAATACTAATGTGTCGCAAAGTTTAGCAAAATGTAATGTCAATTAACAAATGGGGAACGAAGATTGGAGTTTATCGAGACCAAACTTGCCACAAATGGATTTGGTTAAACATTAGTTGGCAAAGTTTGAAACATTATCCCATTAGAGTTGTCGAGAAACATAGACCAAACCACAGAAAGGCAACTCATGAAATAGGGAACTTAGATACATCGTTCATACAATTCTCAAGTGGATATATAATAGCATATATATATGCATACAGGATTCATTTCTCCTCCTTGGTTAGAATTCAGAGAGAGCCACAGTTCTGTGAACATTCCTTTGGGTCGTAAACGCTGTTAACTAAGAACACCAGTGATGATAGTTTTTGGTCTCTTTTCACTCCAAAGATGGAAAACATAGTAAACTATATTTTACTGGATATTACTGTACGTATTCTGATTGATCACACCGAAAGCATTCGGGAGGTGTCCAGAACTATGTGTATAAGTTATGGAAATAGACAGTTATATTTAAAATGCATAATGAAGGTATTTATAATTCACTTTAAGCTACGATAGAATCACAGTCATTCCAATGTGACATGGGCAACTGGACACACATTAAAAAAAACACATCAAATATATCTGGTTAAATGTCTTTTAAAAAGAGAAGTTTCTTTAAACATAAAAACATAAAAATGTCTCGTAACTGGACACCACGCTCTGTCCTGAGTGTGGTCTTCACTTGTGGGGGATGCGTGTGTGTGTGCGTGTGTGTAAATTTACATTCCAGGCTTTTTGGGTCTTTAGCAGGATGTATTTAGTCCTTTCAGATTCACCCTTGCCCAGTCCTTACACTAATCAATACCTTGCATCCAATTTCTGAATGTTTTTCTCCTGAACGCTGCTATTGTCCAACTCCTCAACTCCAGCTACTGAGAAGTCATCATCTATGCAATTGACAATAAAACAGATAAACGTGTGGATTGTTGTAAAAACTGTCACTCATTCACTGAACGACACAACATACAAGTCTCAGCGGTCAGAAAGCGACTCCGCGACAATAGTGGAAACGGGGTGGTGGCCTTGTAAATCCACTTTTTGATGGCGTGGACGTTGATATGTCTTTCTCATAACTATAAAAACACACAAATCACCACAACAGCTACATCACCACATTTTTAAAATGTATTGTTTACAGATAAACAGAGTAACATACACTCAAACAACACCTTCTCACAACTGCATTGCAGACACAAGATAATATAACACACACACACACACACACACACACACAACATAGATTATATAACACACACAGATACAAGATAAAGACATCAGTAAACATATGTAGAGCATATAACAACAAACCAAACGTGAAAAAAACGGAGCAGGTAAAGTTCCCGGTGAACATAGGAACACAGTTTAGGCAGAGGGTAAAGCTAGGTATAAAAATATATCCTCGGCAAAGTGTACTAGCTGTTACACCTACATTTTTTTTTTACCTAAAGTTAGATTTGGCGAAATTAAACAAAACAGCTCTCAACTGCAGCTAGGCCTATTGATTATTTATCGTCTATACCCTGGCTCGATAACAGTATACCAGTGGACACCAAAGTTACACGATTAGCTTGTTGTTGTTGCCGCCATATTGGACACTCACACTCACACACGTTTGTCAGACTAGAGGGACAATTTTGGAAATTTTTTCACAAATCAGACTGGGTATACGGCTGCGGGGACACCGGGTTCCAGTGGTGCTAGAGCTACAAAAAACATATCAAAAATCATGAAAAAAATCAGCGAACCTATACACGACTTAAAATGAAAAGATTTTCTTTGCACAACTGAGATATCAAAAATGGCTCTTTTTCAGACTTTCTTTTGGTTTGCAAAGACTTTTCTGTAACACGGTCTATAAGGACAGTGTGGTGTACAAGTCAGTGATGTTATCATACACATACACCAAGTATAACCTGCTTTAAAGGGACTCATGGATTATAAGTGTCCACTTCAATGATGTATGCTAAGCTATGCTAAAAGTGGTACCGCCAGAACCGGAGATCGGATGAATGGATTCAAAAACGGTAAAACTCAACAGTTTAACTCTGGGGGAGTTGTAAAATGAGCCTATTTCCCAAAAAAGTGGAGTATCCCTTTAAAGTGTAAATTGCAGGTTAACCACCACAACCAATTAATGTGTAAATTAAAGTGCTCAATGTGTATATATGTAAACATTTCTGTCTTAAAATGCGTTAAAATAACATTTATTAGGGTTTCTTCAAAGGTAGCATGTTTTTTACCGGAACTGGGTGATGACGTCATAAAAGGGAGCGCGGGGGGTAATGCACTCACTCTGTGTGTGCGGGTTACGGGAGAATAAAACGATTCGTGGGACTCCCGCAAACTAGAAATATCTATGAATAAAACATAAAAACGAATACATTTTTATTCATCTGTTGCAGAAAAGCAATAAGAACAACTAAAACAAAATAGAAACGATTTACAGACCAGAGTTTCTATTCATAACATGTTTGCAGCGTTGAGCGATGTAGCCAATCACAGACATATGTGTTGATTTCTTGAACGCAATAATGGCCAATCAGAAGCATTTACGATAGACTCCCCTCACCGCTCAAAACGGACTTTTTGTTCAGTGCTGAATTCTGTATGCTGGCAAATCCTCTAATTATAACAAACATAGTGTATATATTATGATAATATATGTGAGATGACCTGATGTTAGCTTTAGGAATTATGGGAGCGCACTTTGCGCGCAGTAATGCCAGACCATGCACGCAGTAGCCCGCTTGCTTTTATGTTATAACCCCGATCAGGAGCATGTATGCTGATGTGTATGCTGGCGACACGTTGGCTAACTTGAAAGTATTTGGAGGTACAGAAAAAAAGTCTTTTTGAGGGTGGGAGCAGGACAAAACATACATGTTGCGGGCGGGAGAAAGTAATATAGAAAGTAGTTGATAACGTCAGTTATAACGACCCACGTATTAAAAAATAGTCGGGTTTAAACCGGGCTCATAATTACAGTTAATGTGTCGGGCAGGGCCGGACCGGGCTCGGACACAGCGGGCTCGGGTAGGGTCTTGCTTGATTTTTTTGGGCCCGATCTAAGCTCTACCTCGGGTAAGTTATGCTAACACTTACAGGCACGAATCAGCCGTTTGTCCTTGGGGAACTTGTGGAGCCTCTCCCCAGTTTTTGATGTAATCGTACATCCCGCACAAACACAATAGTTAACCATTTTTGCTAGCTAGGTCTCCAATATAACGTAACTCCAGGTCTGGAGCATAGACAGTAAAAGCTTGGAGTTGTTATGATGGTAATGGATGAACCCAAGCGCAGACAGTATGTAACACTCAACATTAATTTATTAACAAAAACAGGGAAAACAAAACCCACGAGGGGGCAAAACAAGACTGGAACAGGAATGACTAAACTAGACTGAGACTTGACAAATAACTAGACGATAAACAAAACAGCAAACAGATTCAGGATTTCTCTCTGGACAATACTCTTGATAAATACTTACAGGGACTCTCACAAAGTTTCACATGCAGATAAGAATCACAATGAACCAGCACAGGACAGCAAACACAAGGTGATAATAAAGGGAACACTAATGACAAAGACAGGTGAAGCTGACTAGACAATAATGACGAGACGAGGATAACAAGGGGGCGGGGTAACGTAACGAGACAACACAAGCACATGGCCCAAAACACAAGACCATGTGCTTGCACACAAAACAGGATTCTATCATGATCCTGCCTCAACACTAGAGAAAATCAAGGACACGAGGGCAGAATCATGACAGAACCCCCACCTTAAGGAGCGGCTACCAGACGCTCCTCAAGGGGACATCAAACATGGGACATGACAGACTGAGACATCGACACAAACCAACAAAACATGACAAATAACAGTAACGGCAAACACGAAAACACAACAACAGGGTTAGGATGAAACATCAAAAATAATAAACAAGGAAGGGGAGGCAGAGGCACAACAAAGTTCTTGGGGAACTGTCCAGGGTGGGTAGGTGGGACGGTGGTCTTGGGTTTACGGGATGTGGGCTTAGGATGAGAGATCCGGGCGGGTTTGGGTGGTGTAGTGTGAGAAGTCTTGGGGGAAACAGTCCGGGGTTGAACAGGGACAGGAGGTACAGTAGGCGACGGAGCGGGAATCACGACAGGGGAAGCTGAGGGTGGCGAGACAAGACTCTTGACTGGGGAAACAGCGGGAAAAGGAACAGGACACATAACAGGGGGTGTAGCAGGCGGCTGTGGAGCGGGAACCGAACTCTCTGAATCGGACTCAGCGCTCATGAAAACAGACTCGGGATCAGCACTCTCCGAAACCAAGCTCCTCGAATCAGTCACGGAAACAGCGCTACCAGCGGTTGAATCTGGAACTAGGCTCTCAGTAGTTGAGTCAGAAACAGTGCTCCCTGCCACTGACTCTGGAACCGTCCTCTCTGCAGCAGACTCAGGATCAGCCTTCTCAGCCACAGACTCGGGCATCGTGCTTCCTGCAGCAGGTCCAGGAACAGCTCTCACAGTAGCCGCGGCAGGTCGAGAACTCATAGCGGACACAGGGGGAGATAGGGACGGAGGACAGAGAGCCCTCTTCTTCCTCCTTGGCCGCGGGGCAGAGGCCATAGCCGAACTAGTAGCCGGTAATGAAGAATCACCGGGGTCCTTCGCTGGAACTGGGGAAACCACCACCGGCAAGGAAGACTCTGGAGAGGAGGATTCCGAAACTGACTCCCACGATAAATTTCTTCCTCGCTTACCGCGGAGGCTGACTGATGCGACAGGTGTCTCGGGAGTCGAGTGAGCTTGGTCCCCAAGCATAGCAACAGCAAGAACGTGACCCTCCGGGATCACGGGTAGTGTGGCAAGGGGTGACGACACGGTGGGACCCTGCAGCTCCTCTTGACACAAACAGTCCACCATGTCCCGGAACGGGCGGTGGACCAGTCTCTCCCGTTCAGCCAGAGGAGGGGGAACATTGAGACCCGCAATGAGGTAACGGTTGGTGAGGATCTCAGGTAAGAAAAGCCTCCTTGCTTCCACGGCCTGGGCATATCTCCTCAGGGACCTCTCTCCCTGGGGAGGGAAAGGAAGCTTGCCCAACTTGCTGTCGGCGATGGCCGACTGCCACCACAATTCCTGGTCAGTCGACTGTCGAATAGCAGGAAAAGACATACAGTCTGCTGGGTTCTGTTTTGGCTGGTTCATTCTGTTATGATGGTAATGGATGAACCCAAGCTCAGACAGTATGTAACACTCAACATTAATTTATTGACAAAAACAGGGAAAACAAAACCCACGAGGGGGCAAAACAAGACTGGAACAGGAATGACTAAACTAGACTGAGACTTGACAAATAACTAGACGATAAACAAAACAGCAAACATAGAATCAGGATTTCTCTCTGGACAATACTCTTGACAAATACTCACAGGGACTCTCACAAAGTTTCACATGAAGATAAGAATCACAATGAACCAGCACAGGACAGCAAACACAAGGGGATAATATAGGGAGAAGCTAATGACAAAGACAGGTGAAGCTGACTAGACAATAATGACGAGACGAGGATAACAAGGGGGCGGGGTAACGTAACGAGACAACACAAGCACATGGCCCAAAACACAAGACCATGTGCTTGCACACAAAACAGGATTCTATCATGATCCTGCCTCAAGACTAGCGAAAATCAAGGACACGAGGGGAGAATCATGACAGGAGTACCTTTTATGACGTCACCCCCAGCCTAGTGGAAGGGAGGGGGCGTGCTTAAAAGCACTGTAAAACGCACCAACTTTTCATATTATATTCAGCATGTTGGTATAAAAAAACGTAAAAAAACAATGGTCTTATCTTTATGTTTAGTAAGCACATTGCATTATCTTCGTGAAAAATGTTACCTGCAATTTACACTTTAAAGTAGGGCTGGGCGATATGGCCAAAAAATATTATCACGATAATTTTTTTATATCAGTCGATATCGATAATTATCACGATAAATGTCAAATCTTTATTTCTTTCAAGTTTAATGGCAGATTTTTGCTCCTAAGTGAAAGTGTAGAAACCAGTGTGTTAATTGTGGTTTTAGACTACTCTTTATTGTCTAAACATATCATGACAAACACTTGCCAAACATATATATATGTGGTTTGTGTTGCCTGACTTTGATGGCACGTATCTTCAGCACAGTTTGCAGTGCAGGCTGCAATATTAATACTACATGTTTTATCTCGAAACGCATATTTGTCAGTGAGTTGACAGTAAATCTGCATCCTAACTCAAGCTAATACTACTATGTTAAATTTATGTTCATTAACAAAAACGGTAACATCTGTTAAAAAAAATTAACCACATTTTTATTTGGTAAACTGTAATATTCTGACTGTTTGAGATTTATTAAAATTAACCATTGGTTATCCAGTATCAAGCATTTAGATTATGATAACCACAGATAAAACCAGGCATAGCCTATAGGACCTCACTATCATGGCAAAAATGTAACTTTATGGTTTCCATGGTATTTGTATGAAAAACGGTAGCCTAAATACATAATTAAATACTGTAATTATATTCCATTAGTCCTTTAATACATTGTCTACATTAATAATATAATACAATTCAATATGTATATCCCACATTTCATGGTGCAGTTAATATTACTAGGCTAACGTAACAGTAAATCCATGGTAAATGGATTCAGTATCAATTCAGATTGACTGTATCGTTGCGCACAGTGTTTCTCCTGTTCGTCAGCACTGTTTCATCTGCCTTTAAACTGGTTTAAATCACTGAGACATTTGTGTTCTTCGCTGAATTCAAGCGCTTCTCACTGGATCTCGTGAGCGAGGCCGATCAGAGTAAATGCGTCTGCTCTAGTGAGCTCGCGCTGCCGTTTGGACTTTGAGCCGAGCGGATAAATGCTCCGTGTGGCGCGCGGTTCAAATGAGTTTCGTTCCGCTTTTGGCGCTTAAACATTATCGAACATTTATCGAACTCTTGATATCGTTTTATCGAGAAAAATTATATCGTGATAATTATCGTTATCGTTTTATCGCCCAGCCCTACTTTAAAGGAACACTCCACCAGTTTTCATATTAAACTATGTTATTCCCTTAACTAAGACGAGTTGATACATACCTCTCTCGTCTCAGTGCGTGCACTCAATCGCTCTGACGCGCGGTGACACTTTGATAGCACTCGACTTAGCCCAGTTCATTCATTAGGATCCAAACAGAGATGAAGTTAGAAGTGACCAAACACCTCCACGTTTTCCCTATTTAAATACAGTTACACGACCAAGTATGGTGACACAAAATAAAACGTGACGCTTTTCTAAGCATGTAAAATGGATAACTATGGCGGAATTACCCGGAATTAACCCGGAATAGCACTTGGGAGCACTTCGACTCGGCACAGTAATATCATCACTCCAGGATCATTCAGGAGTGATGATATTACTGCGCCGAGTCGAAGTGCTCCCAAGGGCTATTCCGCCATACATTATAGTTACCCGCTTAGAAAAGGGCCACGTTTTATTTTGTGTCACCATAGTTGGTCGTGTAACTACTCGTGTAACTGTTTTTAAATAGGGAAAACGTGGAGGTGTTTGGTCACTTCTAACTTCATCTCTGTTTGGATCCTAATGAATGAACTGGGCTAAGTTAAGTGCTATCAAAGTTTCGCTGCACGTCAGAGCGGAGACGAGAGAGGTATGTATCAACTCGTCGTAGTTAAGGGAATAACATAGTTTAATATGAAAAAACAGTGGAGTGTTCCTTTTACAGGACAGCATTGTAAACATGTATAAATGAAAATAAAAGTGAATCCTGACATTAAAAGGCCCAGGCTAACCACATAGCAAAATAAACAAAACAAAAAACTGCCTGTGAGCAAAATAAAATGAAATGACCTAAACCATTTCTGAACACAAGACACCAACTTGTAAAACATGCCCTAGAAAGGTAAAGGCTCAGGGAAAAGGCTATCCAAAAGTGCTTTTAGCGTTTAGCATTTGAATGTCTTTTAAAGACATTCAAGGATTGTTTTTGGCGCTGTTCTGAGGCGACAAGCAGCTATAGCTCGTGTCTGTGTTGTGTTTTAAACGTCTTTTAGGGTTTAATTCCCCTTTGTGGTGTGCTGTTTAATGTTGTCTGAACATTGCTGAATATCTGTTGAATATCTGAGGGATGGAAGTCACTTTTTACGCCCTATTTTTATTGACTGTTTTAAACTTCGTTTGGAGCGACCAGCAGCACACGTTCCGATACACCCGCAAATTCCTATTGGGATTACAATGGTGCTATCCTGCCGTGACGGACTTCAACATCAATTCACTGGCTGGGAATTTGCCTCTGGAATTACTTACTGGTAGAAACATTGACTTTACAAAACAAGGCCAAACCAGGAAGCGGGGGAAAACGGGTGGTGTGAAACAGCGAACCAGGAAGCTATTGAGCAGGAAACGCATCCCCTTGCCTTCGGTTATACTGGCTAATGTGCGGTCCCTCAGGAATAAGATTGAGGAATTACGGGCAAATGTCTTACATCTGCGGGACTACAGGGATGCGTGTCTTATGGCTTTTACAGAGACTTGGCTCACGGAGTCGGATTCGGACTCGGCACTGGATATCAGCGGCTTTGGAGCCCCTCTACGGCTGGATCGGGACAGTGAGGTGACACATAAAACGCTGGGTGGAGGGGTCTGTCTATACATAAATCGGAGATGGTGTAGCAATGTTACTGTGAGAGAGAAGATTTGTCACCAAGCGTGAGCGCGCTGGGGCGGGCAGCCTGACTCATATGAGTATTCATGTGCGGCAGTTCACTGACAGCAACAGCTGGCTGTTTTGAATGAGACGACCCAGTTACTGTGAACGGGGAGCGCTTTATGAACAGTCTGTGCCGCGCGAGCAGCGCCGGGGACAGTGTGTCTGTTTGTGTGTCTGTGAGTAAGAGTGAGCGCTCGTGAGCGGGCACATGACTTACACACATAACCTGATTTATACGAGGTTGAACTGGCCGTGTGACAGAGCGGGCATAAGATGGACACAAGCGCAAATAACGCGGAGCATTATTAACCAATTGATCCATATGTAAGGCGCTCCGGATTATAAGGCGCACTGTCGTTTTTTGAGAAAATTAAAGGCTTTTAAGTGTGCCTTATAGTGCGGAAAATATAGCATTATAATAACTATACTCATGGCAAAGTTGTTGAACCAGATGAAGTCAGGAGAGCGTGACTGTGCAACAACACCTTGAGTGATAATTTTACTAGGAAATTATGTAGATTTTACATAGGCCAAATCTTCCCTGTTGTTTTAAAATGATCATGCAAACTACTGAACACATCAAAATACAAGCCACAAAGCATATGTGTCACAATGAAGAGAGATGACAAAAAGTTAAGCTTCTAACAAAGTTTATAACCATCGTACTACTGGAAAATTCCTGACTAAAAAAACATTTTTAATATACTCTAATGAACCCATAGATTCCAGCTCATTACATGAGTTATGTTGGGCAAACTTTGGGTCCATCATTCAGATTATACCTTGAGCTGAGTCTCGGAGAGGTGAGGCGATTCAAAAGTGCCAGAAGCCAACATTTCTTCATTGTCTAAAAACAAAACAAGACGACAACATAAACATGTTGGTATCAACTACACAGCAAGGAGGGTAGGCAATAAAAAGTTAATACATGTTTGAAATAACAGTAGGCGGTTATCTAAATGTATAAAAAAGCCTTTCACCAATACAATTACAAAATCCGCAACACGGAATACAACAATTTCAGTAGCCTTGGGACCCAATTTTCACAGTACCTTGCAATGTGGAAACATTAGGGAGTTGCTGTGATCCTGTATCCATATCGTCTATGTCATCTATTAAATGACATTGTAAAAATGTTATTACACAAACCATATATACACATACACCAAGTAGATTTAACAACATGTAAATCATGCATACCACCAATTTCGTCCAGAGATCTTCCTTGAATATCCTTCACAGTTCCCTTCTCCATAGCCATAAGCAGCTTTGAGATCTTAGCCAGCTGAATTGTTGATTGGGGCAGTCGATAGTACTCCCTATGCACCCTAATGTCATGGCCAAGAAAATCGGCCAGCTGGTCCAGTTCATTATCTTTCAAGTTAATGACTTGGCTTATTGTGGCGATCTGTTTGCGAAGGTTAGTTGATCTGAGGTTTTGAAGATCTTCAGCTCCACAAGCATCTGCAAATGGACCAAACTGCCCTCTGTAGTGACCATCACTACAAGGAGTAGCGAAGAGGTAATTGTTGTTTTCAGTTACTCCACACTCTTTCCTCTTACTAATGAGGAGTAACAGGTTAGCAGTCATATCAGGAGTCAGGATCACAGCAACCTTTCGTCCTTTTTTCCCCCTCAATTCTACTCTGGCGAATTGTTTGCAAAGTCTCTTCTCAACTTCTGTAAGCCCAGTGCTTATGTCATCGTTTAGTTGAGACATGTGGCACGGATGACTGTAAAAAATGTTGAAGATCGTGACTACACCTTCCCTCCTCCTCTTAAACAAAATGACTTGACAGGGGGTCACCTTTGCTAGTGCTGCATAAGTGCCTGCTGTTGGGTTATCGGCTAGTTTCTCCTTAGCCAATTCCACTTGCTGACCAAGATATAACTGTAGCTTCTGGACGTCTTTGGCCAGTGGAAGCCTGCTGCTCTTGTTGTATTTTGCCTCACTCAGGTTTGATAAGGCAGAATGGGAAACTAATTCAGACCACTTTGTTTCATGAAGTGCATGAAACCTCCTGATGGAATTGATCCCCTCTTGGTCCTCTTCCATGAGGACACAACACATGATGAGGTCACTTATCTTTCTGAGAGAATGCCCAATTTTCAGGGCCAAACTTGGGGCTTTGAATGTGTTGTTTTCGTGATCAAAACCTGAAACTCTCTTGACAGCACTAGTAAGAATAAAGAAGTTGCCTGGTTTTATTGCCTCTTCCATGTTATGGATTCTAGTTGTGTGGCGCAAAGTCACAAGTAATCTCCCAAGTTCCCTTTCTTTCTGTCTTATATACTCATGCTTTGATCGGTCATTCCCATCCTTTGGGACTGGGCAAACTGCATGAGATAATGATCATTCCTTATTGCAGTGGACACGTCATCCTTGTGCATTTTGCCCAGCACTGACCAAAGTTCACTTTAAATTGGCTGGGACATTGTAGACTGAGCAGATGCTATACCAATGACTCTCTCTCTCAACTCAGGTCCCTCTTCAACATTATTCTCGGGTCTTAGAGCACATCTTTTCATGTGTCGAGAAAGTTCGGCTCTGGATAACATACCCTTACAGTACAGGCAGTAATCATATGTCTCAGGGCTGCTGCTCTGTTTGGAACTCCTTTTCACTTTAAGACAGCTTGACCCTGTGGTTTTAACAATTGAGTTATGCTTGAAGTTGCCAAGGTTTCGGAATTTCTCACGAAGAACCTTTCTGTCCTTTGATGATTTGGGGAACTGGAGTGCCTGTGCGATTTCAGCATTTTCATTTACATGCCTCTCGAGATGACGTGCAAATTTTGTTTGAGGTTTTTCACATACAAAACAATAATTGACTTGGCTTTTAATGAATTTCGCTGATTTAGTTGGGGATTTACGTTGGCCAAGATAATCCACAGTACCCTTTTTGTTACTCGCATCTTTTGTTTTCTGCAGGTATGACTCTGAGCTTTCTGGTTCTGGTTCGGGGTCACTTTGGAGATCACCAGTAGTTTCTAGATCCATCAGGATATTCTTACAGATATCCTTTGAGTTGTCCTCTATATCCAGGGGTGCACATAACTGGTACGCAGGTACGCATGCGCGACATAAATCAGAAATGCGTAATGCCATTTGTGTTATTACGCGCCTTTGCGTACTTAAAGGGTAACTAACAAAAATACCCTGGGTTGCATTTTGGCGACAATCTACCCGAGGCAAACTTTCATTTAAAAGCATAATTAGAATGGAAACGCCACTTAAGTTTGTCCGTATTTTCGTTTTCGGTCAAATTGCCTTTTGAATGGGAGAGCTAGGGGCACGTATATGATAGCATCAAAAATCGCTATTTTTAAAACCCTAAGAAGGCTCGACACAACATGAAACTTTGCTGGAAGTATCACCAGGGGCTCTACACATGAACTCGACCATTGAGAACATTGTTTGTGTACACAGAGTTTTCTAAAAAGAAAGATAGTGAACAACTCACTGTAGCTGTGTCCGCCGGAACAGTAACACCTGCATTTTGTCAGTCAAAAATAGTCGATCTCCGAATGCGAACTGAACTGACTCTGAATTTTAGTATTGTTTCTTATATGAGGATCCTTTTTCAAATACAAGGTCAATATTGTTTTTCACTTACGACAAAACAACAAATTATCCGTGAATTTATATGGAACTAAGCTTTAGGAGGTTTCCATCTTTACTCTCTCCTCCCTGTTAAGTTGCATTCGGAGATCGACTATTTTTGACTGACAAAATACCGGCTGACACAGTCAAGTCAAGTCAAGTCAAGTCAAGTCATCTTCATTTATATAGCGCTTTTAACAATGGAGATTGTTTCAAAGCAGCTTTACAGAGATAAACATACAATTTACGGTAACAGAGATAGTTTTGGCTTTATAGCGATTTTTGAATAATGTTATTTCCAGCTAAAGTTGGTTTTGATTGATTCACTTCCCGCAGAATTATCATTTGTTATTACATTAGGGGCCACTAAGAAGACGGCGTTCTCTGTAAACACACTTTAAAGCGAACCTGTGACCTGATGGCGTTCACATGCGCATTAAAAATTGATTCTATAGTTAAATTCGTTTGAATATGTGCGCGCAGGTTTGTAATTTCCCAACAAACCATGCCTAAACAAACTACTTGTCTTGCCTATAAATTTGATAGAGAATTTTATTTTATCACTTCGAGGTACGCGAACCGGATTTCAACAACGCTTTATCTGTAGAGTGGGAAAGGGATCCTCCATAGGGAGAGGATAGTTGACACTTCAGCACTGCATTGTCATCGGGTCCAGGCGAATCTCCTTCGTCAGATCTGGATACGGCCTGGATCCGGCAGGCTGCAGGAAAACCTCGGGATAAGCAAAGACACTAAAGTTAGCATAGATGCCATTCTTCTTATGATGTAACGAGTACATCTGGATTTAAGGGAAGTGTTCCCAGTTCCGGCTGACCTAATCTATGCAGCCTAACATTGAATTATCGAAGTCTATAATGTATTATGTGTATGCTAGGTCAAAGAGATGTGTTTTTAGTCTAGCTTTGAACTGACAGAGTGTGTCTGCTTCCTGGACAATGGTAGGAAGACTAGTCCAAAGTTTTGGTGCTAAATAGGAAAAGGATCTACCGCCAGCAGTCGATTTTGATATTCTAGGTATTATCAACTGGCTGGAATTTTGAGATCGCAATAGACGTGAAGGACTATAATGTTTTAAAAGCTCACTCAAGTACTGCGGAGCTAAGCCATTTAGTGCTTTGTAAGTAATCAACAATATTTAAAAAAAATTATTATTTTATAAAAATTATATAATTAAAATTATATAATTATAAAATTAAATTGTTCTTTGTGAACATGACAGGACTGGGAGAAATAGTCTCTGAGGGAATGACATTACTAGTCAATGACTTAGAAAATGGTTCTACTGGAATTGATACCTCAGGAACGACTGGACCTGGAGCTTGAGAATGGAGAATTGTAGACTGTTCTGCACAGGCCTTTCTCTTCTTCCTCCTTCGACGGGCTGATACTGTGTGCTGGACAGCCTCTGTAGAATCTACAGCTAACTCAGCCAAACCAGGCAGAATAGCAGTGACCGTCGACTCAGCAGTGACTGAAACAGACCTAGCAGACTCTGAGGTAACAGGAACACTCTGGGTTGTTACTGGGAAAACAGAGGTTAAGTCGGCAGACTCAGAGATGGCTGGAACTGACGTAATAGTCTGAGGGAAGACAGCGGTTGATTTGAATGTGTCTTGAATAACAGATATTGACTCAGTTCTTAAAGTGACTGGGACTGACCTGGATGTCTGAGAGATGGTGATAGGTTTGACTGACTCTGGGGTAGCTGTGGTGGACTGAACTGTCCTATTCCGTCTGAATCTTAGTTTCTTAGTGGAAGCCAGAGGAGGATCATAAATGTGACGAGACAGGCGAGGAAGGGCAGGGTAGTTGTTGAAAGCAGATTCCGGTGGACTTGGCGGCATTCCCCACTTACTGCGATTACCAAGGTACCTAGAGAAACCCCAGAAATCCAGAATACGGAGAGAATCAATCTCCCATGCAGGCAAGGGGTCATCCAGGCAGGAGTTAAAAATGTCCTTGAGAGCAGCATCATTATAATCTAGCCCCACAGACATGGTCCAAAAGAATTGGGCAAAACCCCCCACCTCAAAACCATCCTGGCGAAGAGCAGTGAGACCACGATGACGAGCCATTCTCTCCTGGATGTTAGCAGGTGGCAGGATCTTGATGCTCATTCTGCTGAGTCCTGAACGGGCCAGTTCGTTCTGTCACGGGTCTATGAAGGAGGACTCAAATGCAGAACGAGTGTTAACAGGTTTATTGACAAACAGTAGACAAGATGTGGTGGGAGAGGTGAACAGTCCAGACAAAAGGCAGGGATGAGACACAAAGACAGCCGTTGCAGCAAAACTTGCAGAGCAGCAGCTGTAGCTAGCACAAGAAGACTGTAGGCTGGAGAGTAGTGTTTGCAGAGCAGAAAGAGACCTGAGAGTACTAGCAATAGCCAGACAGGAACCTCCAAGGACAACAGCAAGGCACTCAGGGATCTCAGGCTAAGCACCAGGCTTGCACCAAAGCACAGAGTGCAAGCAGCCAGGGACACTCTGCTAGCAGGACTGGAACTAGAGACTCAGGAGACAAGACAGACAGGACCAATGGCAGAACTAAAGCACTAACAAACTTCTACAAATAAAACATAATAGACTTAGGTAACAAGAAACTAGCTAAGTAGCACAGATTTAAACAGTAGCACAACATTCAACAAACTGGCCACACATGAGGGAAAGAGCACACACATAAAGGGAGTTAACAAGAGTAACAGGTGAGAACACTTAGACAAGGAACAGGTGAACACTCACGTAAACGAGGACTGAAACAAGGGAGCAGAGAACATGAGGAACAGGTGACAACACTCAGACAAACGAGGACTCAACTAGACAAGAGGGTGTGGTACAGAGAAACAAGGAGGCAGGAACAGAGGAGCACATGGCCAACACAAACACAACCATATGTTCAAGCACAACACAAACATAGAGACATGAAACAAAGACAACACAGACAAAGCTGCCAGAGCAAGACCCTGACAGAAATGGATTTATCGCGTTTTGGAAAAGAGCTCCTCATTTTTTAAATATAATTTTTTTACATATCATACAGCATATAGCATATAGGCTAGACAATTTAAATGTAAGTAAAACCTGCCTATTAAGATATATTTTAAATTTCAATACTCTGAATAGGCTACTGGATGGCAAGTCTGGAAATAGTCCAACCAGTAAAATATGTACATGTTTATATGAAATAGCTTGTCAACTAATGTAAGTTAAACTAAAAGACTTACTCATCCGAAATTGTATCCATGGCTGGATCAAGTCGCTCTTCAAAATACAAACGTTCATCGTCGGAGTCCCGCTCTTCTTCTGAGGAAAATGTGAACTCTTCGTCACTGTCCAGGATGAGCTGAAGAGCTTCCGAGCCGGTGTAGCGTGACATCTTCCAAACGCGCAGGAAAGTGAGTGAATCTTATGATGAAACTTGCTGCTTTTAAGGCATTTGCCTGGGGGCTGAAAGCGCACCCTGTTTATTTTATTTATTTAAAATAAAACACAAGGTTTTGACGTTAGTGTGAGTGTACACAAAAAAAGAAGACCCTCTATAGTTTATAATGATGTATTGATTTTATTTATATGACCATAAATGACGGAGTATTTTAAGTCTATGTTGCTGCTATGTGAAAAAAAAACAGCAAAACGTGCCGGCGCGTGTGCCGTCCCCAGAGGTTTAAGTGGGTAGTAGGCCTGTGGCCATCGTGAAACTGTAAATGGAATGATCATATGAAAGCAGTATAGCCTAGGCAGGCTATGCTATTGAAAATGTAAAACAATGTTTGAAGTCTAATAGTCTAATAATATAATATAATATAATATAATATAATATAATATAATATAATATAATATAATATAATATAATATAATATAGCTTTAGAAATGGTAAACGTGGTGTAGATTTTTTTTTTGTTGCAAAAACATTGATTAAAACCTACATGATAAGGCATGCACATTTTCTCATGTACACAGATTACAGATGAAGCATGAGGAACAATTTATAAACTATGTTCTATGTATTTTTTTAATACATTCCAATATGCAAGCCAAGCGTTCTTATAATGGTTTGGAGGAAAATGCTTAATGTGTAGGCTAATTAAACGCGTTGCGTTCATATTCTGGGCTCAGCTGATTGGCCTACTTTATTATGATTTTAGTATCATAACGATTAATAAATGCACGCACAATTATCCGTGAACTTGGTAAATGTTGCAGATATGTTTTACTATGCATGCACAAAAAAGTGCCTTTCAACTTGTGTGTGCAAAATTCTGAATTAAATGTGTGCAGCAATTTGTACAAATAGAGAGTCTGTATACGTTGTAGCCATTAAATAAGCCCATTTAGTTTAATATTTGTTAAAATATTATAATGTTTTTTTTTTCATCTATGTTGATTATGAAAGTGAACAGCATGAGTAAGATATAGCCTATATGTGTAGGCCTAATATATCGGGAGACATGCAGTTTTGGTCAGACAGGATTTTGACCACATTAAATTTTGTTTTGTAGAAAGCCTTTCTTAAAAATGAATTTCGTTTTGTATAAATTGTATCTTAATTTTAATAAATTTTTCATCAACCAATTGCCAGGATTTTAAAAAATGAGCAAATATAGCAAACAATATAATCATGAGCGCCGGCGCGGTCACTGCACTTATTGCATTGCTCTTGAACTGGAGCGCATCTCATCATAAATTAACCACAACTCAGCGTATGTCTCAAAGACATGAGAAATATAGAGAGCTTGAAATGTCTTTAAACAAAACAATTCAAAATGAAAAGAAATAGGCTACCCTTTGATTATGTTATCCATTTTGTGCATTTCTCTCTCTAGGCGCGTTCACTACGGAGATGGAGATCTTCAAATTCATATTTTGCAGCGGACACAGAAAACACTAGTTTATTAATAAAAATAAAATGCAATAAAAATCAATGCACGTGTGTCACCGGATTTACAAATGCACGCACACATTATGTAAAAATGACAAGATATTATGTTGAAAAAACATTATTAATAATACATAAGAATATTTGATTGAATGCTGAATGCTGTGCTTGGTTTAATTTAAATTTAAAACCTGAATTGTGATAATTAAAATAATTGAATATGATATATTGAGTGGCCAAGTTTTGCTCATTTATTAAAAGTAGCCTATTTATACATAATTGCGCAGCTCCTCTGTCAATGATCTAACACCCCCTCAGCACCTGCGTTAAAAATTCTCTGGCGCCGCCCTAAGAGATTTTTCAAAGTCTCTTTTTTGGGCTAAATTTGGACCAAATCAGACGGACCAAACAAAGACCAATTTTCAACGTCTATGTTTGGGCTAAATTTGGACCAAATCAGACGGACCAAACAAAGCCCAATTTTCAACGTCTATGTTTGGGCTAAATTTGGACCAAATCAGACGGACCAAACAAAGCCCAATTTTCAACGTCTATTTTTGGGCTAAATGAAGGCTATGACGGGCCGACTTGATTTAGCCCAAAAAACAACGTCTTAACCCTCTGGGGTCGGCAATCACGCCGGCGTGATCTGGTCGCTTTTTTTCTAATCAGTGCAAAAGAGACTCAAACTACTCGGTTGATTTTGATCTTACATATAAGTGTTCTACATCATTAGATCCTGTTAAGTTTCAAATTTATTTGTGGATACTCACAATAAAAACAAAGTGTTGTGCTTTTCACCAAATAAAGAAAAACAAACATGATGCGAGTTCTGCGTTCTCTCTGTCAGTGAAGTCCATTCTGAAACGCGTCCTAAGATTAACTGTAACTCCGCGATTACTTGTCACACAGGCATGAGAGATTTTTCTTTATGAAGCTTGAATTCTCTTCTTTTAAATGAAGTAATTTATATAAAAAACAAATATTCTCAGTTTATGCAGTCTGTATGAAAAGAGAGTGCTGTCAGTATTTTTTCCACAGCTCATTACACTTCATTACGCGTTAATCTGACACGCCCACTGAGGACGCGCGCTATTCAAACGCAAATGTCGAGGCAAGCCATGACAATGCCCACATCAGCTGTTCCACCGCGGCGGTAAAATGTGTGGTGTATTTGCTGCCTTTTACCGCTAAGAGGCGCTAAAATCATAGACTCTGAAAAGTGTTCGTTTATTCCGGTTTATTCTCTCTAATGCGTAATCTGCACTGTCTATGGTAATCTGCCGCACCGCTGATTCAGAGCGATTGAAAGCTGGTAGCAGATGAATTCAACAAGTGAAACGTAGTTAAAATAATTCATAATCACAATACTGAAATTAGGCTACTGAAATGTAATTGAATAAATAATGAAAACATTTCAACATAAAACATTGCAATAAAAACATTTAGGCTACATCAATGAGGCTTTACAACTTTAACAGCGTACAGACGGTAGCTCAGTGATCAACGCAACAACACAAGCTTCGAGGAGCTTCAATAGACCCGAGATCGAATCTCAATGTAGACTAGGCCTACATGTTGTTAACCGATGTTGGCCTACAGCGTTTATATTTTACCACCTTGATGCTTAAATAGCTAACTGTTTATAACTGTTTACTTATTTAAAGTCAAGAGTTTTGTTTAATAATCATTACAACATAAATTTGCTACATTCCTGTATAACCGCAGCCGCTGCACAAACGACAAAAACTGATGAAGGAAGATTGTCAGCCGATTTTATCAGAAAATGAAAATGTAGAAGCTCGTCTTTAGTCTGCTAAATTATTGTGTAATGTAAAAGAACACTAAAATTACTTAAGTTTGAAACCAAGTTCGAACATTTCAAGGTTTAAATAAAGTGTCGGGACAGTTTTTTTTTTTTTTTAAAACAGGGTTGCATCGTGTTTAGAGTTTATTTCTTTTGCGATGCAAAATAAGAAACACTTGGCTAATCTTATTCTTGCGACATTTTAAATTTGTATTGCCAAAGAAATTACAGCTAAATTAAACAATTAAAACAGTACAAAACGAAAATTGTCCAAAGAAACATAATTAAATTAAAAACATGCGTTTTTCTTTGCCTCTCTCGCGCTGGATCTCTTTTAAACAAGTTTATTTAGTCTCCCTCGCTGCGCACGCCGGGTCTCTCTCGAAATTAAACATTTCAGGGTAAAAACACATCATACAGCTGATAATACTGTATATGTTGCTGCGTGTCAGCCATACAAATCACGAAAAAATTATTTAGCCTTTAATTGTTGCTTCAAAGACACAGCATGCCTTGTTGAATTCACCTTACAATAACTTCAATTGAAATTTTGTGTGAAAAAAACTTTAAATAGGCTACAATAAATAAACTACAATATTTATAATTTAATAAGATATGGGGCCTACATTTGGACACAGATTTATCCTTACAATAATTTTGCCAAAATTTGGCTATCCGACATTCTCCATATGAAAGAGGAACATTAACACCTTTGTCCAGCAACTGTCCCTCCAACCCCCCACAGGCTATCGGAGTCTGAGGCTTGCTTAACACAAAGAGAAGTCGCAATTCACACTTAAATCGCTATTCTAGACAGTGTTGATAATGAAGGAATTAAATGATTTAAGTTACATGTAGCCTAGTGATATTTCTGTCACAAAAGTTTATTACTAAATATTTCATTATTTCAATAATTGATGAAATAAAACTGGTTTGGGCCAGCTTTTTCCAAGCAAAACTAAATATAATCTGAAAAAACGCATGTTAATTTGTTGTCATGAACAAAATGTTCAACTCAATATTAAAGTCTACAGGGATCTTTGGATCCTTACAACCAGGCATGCAATTTGTGAATTAAGTTTTTATTTTATTTTGTATTATTCAAATAAATATCGAAACACGGTGCTTCGTGGTAATGCTGCTAAATTAAATAACATTTATAGAATAATTATGAACTTAAATGAAACAATATCGCAACATTTCGACAAATACATTATTTGATCTGTTTTTACATTTTAATTCAGGGCGATTTAGCCTACATTTAATTAGAGCGAGATTTTCACCCTTGTCTTGTCATTTTCTCATTGGGAAGCGCTTACATTACATGTTTGAGTAGATCCTCTGTACCTCTCGTTTTCATATGGATTAGCCTACATAATCAGATAACATTTATTAGCCTAAATATTTAGACATTTAAAGGCTCTAGACATAGCCGATTTCTTATCGTGACTGAGCTGAAGTGGCTTTTGGTTCATTTTTGTGACGCGCAGTTCCCGGAGACAGAGACGACAGATATACTGTTTTTGTCGTTAGCCTAATATGAATACAAGTTTACAGTTTTGAACGATGTAAGCTACTCTACTCTTATCTGTATGACCAAAAAATTACGGAGTCGCCTATTAAGTTATTTTAGCTGTAATAATGAGAAAAATAAATTAATCTAAATGAACGCGCCGCCGCGTTTGTCGAACACTAACTCAACATGCCAGAATAAAACCCGACTTTAGAAAAATGCATAGGGCCACTCGGCGTGGTGTGCCAAAACACTTAATTATAAACTTCAATATTTCATTCAAAATAATCTCAACACGCTTTGTGAAATTTTGAAAAGCCGTTCATGCATTAAGGCCACTGGAACTAATGAACAACTGAAACGCTGGTTTTGATTTTATTGTTTGTCGTTTAAACGTGCCTGTTGCATATCTCTATTTTATATATTTGATATTGGTGAAGTAGCCTATAGCATTGATTAGCTGTGGAGGGAGGGGTGTGGGGATTAAAATAATTCAGCAGAAGCAGGGATGTTTAGACCAGAAGGAAATCCCAATCCCCCCTGGCAAATCACACTTTACTTAAAACCATGATTTTAAAAACTCTAGGTTGTAGGGAACAGACCTCTCTGCCATGCGCGCGCACGGTTTGGAGCACAATATCTGTCTCGCATGCACGCTCACTCTAGATAGATTACGGGATATTTTAACTAATTTGCGGTATAACTAGTCGATCACGAGTGGCTCAACAGGTAGATCTATAGATAAACTATATCTTTTAGGAATTTGACCGACCGTGTTGACACTTCAGCGTGAGAAATCGGGGGCGTGAGAGCGTGAGATTTGGGTCAATTGCGTGAGTCTCACGCTCAATGCGTGAGAGTTGGCAGCCCTGAAAAAAAAAATATATAGTATATACTGTATATATATATATATATAGGCGATATATAATTTATTTTTTTACAGAACTGCTTTTGAAATTACGATTGGTAATCCTATTATTATACAGATGCAAAGTCGTTCTGTTGGATACTATTTTGTTCCTTAGTGTAAAATGGAAATGCATGATAATTTTATTTTATAAATATAAGCAAAAAAACTGTATGGTGTAACAGAGTTTTAGAGCTAGACAAATCTAAATAAATATAAAATTTACAGCAGACCATGTTTGTGCGGGATTTGAACCCGTGTCATCTTGATGATGAACCGTAAGTTCTACCGCTCGGCTATGAATTTTCTCTCTGAGAAATACCCAAACGTCTGTTTCTCACATGAGCGAGAAAACGTTTTGTCTTTGCCTGTGAGTGTAGACCTATACTTTAGCCTTTTACAGTTTTAAAAGATTATATCTTATCTGTATGACCAACAATTACGGAGTAGGCTATAATTGTTTGTTGTAGGCTTATTTGGAAATTACCATAACTTGTAGTATTTCATCCTTAGGCTACTGTTAATAGACATTAGCCCCACTTACGTTTTGCTAAATGTCCCTTTGCGCCACCTGGCGGTCATTTCGCGAACGACTTTGAAATGCGACTGGTTTATTTTTACCGCGGTGGATGGCTAAAAATGGTATGTGGATGGCTAAAAGGTGTGACTAAAAATGTGCTTTTGGCTTTCATTTATATTTTGATTGTTTGTATATATATATATATATATATATATATATATATATGTGTGTGTGTGTGTGTGTAAAAATATTTATTTATTTATATACACTCACCTAAAGAATTATTAGGAACACCTGTTCAATTTCTCAATAATGCAATTATCTAATCAACCAATCACATGGCAGTTGCTTCAATGCATTTAGGGGTGTGGTCCTGGTCAAGACAATCTTCTGAACTCCAAACTGAATGTCAGAATGGGAAAGAAAGGTGATTTAAGCAATTTTGAGTGTGGCATGGTTGTTGGTGCCAGACGGGCCGGTCTGAGTATTTCACAATCTGCTCAGTAACTGGGATTTTCACGCACAACCATTTCTAGGGTTTACAAAGAATGGTGTGAAAAGGGAAAAACATCCAGTATGCGGCAGTCCTGTGGGTGAAAATGCCTTGTTGATGCTAGAGGTCAGAGGAGAATGGGCCGACTGATTCAAGCTGATAGAAGAGCAACTTTGACTGAAATAACCACTCGTTACAACCGAGGTATGCAGCAAAGCATTTGTGAAGCCACAACACGCACAACCTTGAGGCGGATAGGCTACAACAGCAGAAGACCCCACCGGGTACCTCTCATCTCCACTACAAATAGGAAAAAGAGGCTACAATTAAAGAGCTCACCAAAATTGGACAGTTGAAGACTGGAAAAATGTTGCCTGGTCTGATGAGTCTCGATTTCTGTTGAGACATTCAGATGGTAGAGTCAAAATTTGGCGTAAACAGAATGAGAACATGGATCCATCATGCCTTGTTACCACTGTGCAGGCTGGTGGTGGTGGTGTAATGGTGTGGGGGATGTTTTCTTGGCACACTTTAGGCCCCTTAGTGCCAATTGGGCATTGTTTAAATGCCACGGCCTAACTGAGCATTGTTTCTGACCATGTCCATCCCTTTATGGCCACCATGTACCCATCCTCTGATGGCTACTTCAAGTCACCATGTCACAAAGCTCGAATCATTTCAAATTGGTTTCTTGAACATGAGTCATGACAATGAGTTCACTGTACTAAAATGGCCCCCACAGTCACCAGATCTCAACCCAATAGAGCATCTTTGGGATGTGGTGGAACGGGAGCTTCATGCCCTGGATGTGCATCCCACAAATCTCCATCAACTGCAAGATGCTATCCTATCAATATGGGCCAACATTTCTAAAGAATGCTTTCAGCACCTTGTTGAATCAATGCCACATAGAATTAAGGCAGTTCTGAAGGGGAAAGGGCGTCAAACACAGTATTAGTATGGTGTTCCTAATAATCCTTTAGGTGAGTGTATATTGTCCTTGCATTCTTTCTTGTGTGACACCCCTGAATGAAAGGCTCATTAGTATGCAGTCTGCTCAGGTGAGAACTGCCTAATTATTCATGAGGGGGTTGGGTCGTTCCGCCCATCCGCATATTGCCTTTGCAAACAAAAAAATGTTTTTCACAATTTAAAACAATCTATTGTTTTATGTGAATGATTAGGCAGAATGATTTTCAGATCAATTTGAAGCAAAAACTCTAGGTGACAACATCCATTAGTCAAAAGGCTTGTGGACAGATATTTAGTATGTTATTTGTGGCCTTATATTAGACAATTTGTTTTTTAGTTTTTTCAATAACCACGCATAAACAATATTCTCTCAAAAATACAAATATGTACATACATGTTGCTCACATATTATGGTAGCCCTGTGTGTGCTATATAGAGTGTAATTTCACCTGTGCCATTAATATGTTTATAAGCAACTGAAAAAAGCAGAAATGTCAGAGCATGCCAAAACATCTCAAGGACCCCGAAAACACCTCAGACCCCAGAGGGTTAATGACGTCTGGTGCTGGGAGGGCATGCTCAGGGCTGTCTGGTGTGGGACTGGATGACTGAACTCTGCTCTCAATTCGATGTCTGTTGAAGAGAACACAGGACATGAAGGCACAGTGCTTTACAGGACCCCAGTATTTACCAGGCATTGCTTATTCAAGCAGGGACTCGCTTCTGAATAATTCTGTAAAGAAAACATTGGGTTCCAAGTCATGGGCGTGGTCACCACGCACTGCAACAGAGTGTTGGCCAGAAGGGAAGCTTGCACCACTGAGCTGTGTCTAAACAAGTTAAACAGAAAATGCACAGAAAATTATTTCTTTTTTCTAGATAAAACGATCTCAAGAGTTCGATAAATGTTCGATAATGTTTAAGCGGCAAAAGTGGCAAAAGCGGAACGAAACTCATTTGAACCGCGCAGCACACGGAGCATTTATCCGCTCGGCTCAAAGTCCAAACAGCAGCGCGAGCTCACTAGAGCAGACTCGTTTACTCTGATCATCTCGCTCACGAGATCCAGTGAGAAGCGCTTGAGTTCAGCGAAATGTCTCAGTGATTTAAACCAGTTTAAAGGCAGATGAAACAGTGCTGACAAATGGGAGAAACACTGTGATAGTCAGAATCTGAATTGATACTGAACCCATTTACCATGGATTTACTGTAACGTTAGCCTAGTAATATTAACTGCACCATGAAATGTGGGATATACTGAATTGTATTATATTATTAATGTAGACAATGTATTAAATGACTAATGGAATATAATTACAGTATTTAATAATGTATTTAGGCTACTGTTTTTCATACAAATACCATAGAAACCATAAAGTAACATTTTGCCATGATAGTGAGGTCCTATAGGCTGTGCCTGGTGTTATCTGTGGTTATCATGATCTAAATGCATGATGCTGGATGACCAATGGTTAATTTGAATAAAACTCAAACAGTCAGAATATTACATTTTACCAAATAAAAATGTGGTCATTATATATTTTTTTAACAGATGTTACTGTTTTTGTTAATGAACATAAATTTAACATAGTAGTATTAGCTTGAGTTAGGATGCAGATTTACTGTCAACTCACTGACAAATATGCGTTTCGAGACAAAACATGTAATATTAATATTGCAGCCTGCACTGCAAACTGTGCAGAAATGACAAATGTTTGAATGTTCTACCTCAGATTTGTGAAATGTTCACCTGTTTGGCAAGAGTTTGTCATGATATGTTCTGACAATAAAGAGTAGTTTAAAACCACAATTAACGCTCTGGTTTCTACAACTTTCACTTAGGAGCAAAAATCAGCCTTTAACCCTCTGGAGTCTGAGGTGTTTTCAGGGACCTTGAGATGTTTTGGCATGCTCTGACATTTCTGCTTTTTTCAGTTGCTTATAAACATATTAATGGCACAGGTTAAATTACACTCTATATAGCACACACAGGGCTACCATAATATGTGAACAACATGTTAATACATGTTTGTATTGTTGAGAGAATATTGTTTATGCGTGGTTATTGAAAAAGCTAAAAAATAAAGTTTCTAATATAAGGCCACAAATAACATACTAAATATCTGTCCACAAGACTTTTGACTAGTGGATGTTGTCGCCTAGAGTTTTTGCTTCAAATTGATCTGAAAATCATTCTGCCTAATCTATCACATAAAACAATAGATTGTTTTAAATTGTGAAAAACATTTTTTTGTTTGCAAAGGCAATATGCGGATGGGCGGAACGGCCCAACCCCCTCATGAATAATTAGGCAGTTCTCACCTGAGCAGACTGCATACTAATGAGCCTTTCATTCAGGGGTGTCACACAAGAAAGAATGCAAGAACAATATATATATAAATAAATAAATAAATATGTATACACACACACACACACACACACATATATATATATATATATATATATATATACACTACCGTTCAAAAGTTTGGGGTCAGTGAGAATTTTATTTTTATTTTTTGGAGGAAAGAAATCAATACTTTTATTTATCAAGGAATAATTAATTTGATCGAAAGTGACAGTAAAGACATTTATAATGTTACAAAAGATTCTAACCCTAACCCTATTAATCAAAGAATCCAAAAAAAAAAAAAACTGTACAACTGACAGACCAACAACTGTTTCAACATTGATAATAATAATAAATGTTTCTTGAGCATCAAATCCTCATATTATACTGATTTGTGAAGGATCATTTGACACTGAAGACACTGACACTGGTGATGCTGAAAATTCAGCTTTGATCACAGGAATAAATTACACTTTACTATATATTCACACAGAAAACAGCTGATTTACACTGGAATAATATTTAATACTATAACTGATTTTTGTTGTATTTTTAATCAAATAAGCGCAGCCATGGTTAGCAGAAGAGAATTCTTTTAAAAGTATTTAAAATCGTACCGACCCCAAACTTTTGAACGGTAGTGTGTATATATATACAAACAATCAAAATATAAATGAAAGCCAAAAGCACATTTTTAGTCACACCTTTTAGCCATCCACATACCATTTTTAGCCATCCACCGCGGTCAAAATAAACCAGTCGCATTTCAAAGTCGTTCGCGGAACGACCGCCAGGTGGCGCAAAGGGACATTTAGCAAAACGTAAGTGGGGCTAATGTCTGTAGCCTAAGGATAAAATACTACAAGTTATGGTAATTTCCAAATAAGCCTACAACAAACATTTATAGCCTACTCCGTAATTGTTGGTCATACAGATAAGATATAATCTTTTAAAACTGTAAAAGGCTAAAGTATAGGCCTACACTCACAGGCTAAATGAAAAAGGGTATTTTGGGTATCTCAGTGAGTAAATTCATACCGAGCGGTAGAATTTAGGGTTCATCATCAAGATGACACAGGTTCAAATCCCGCACAAACAAGGTCTGCTGTATATTTTATATTTATTTAGATTTGTCTAGCTCTAAAACTCTGTTACACCATACAGTTTTTTTTGCTTATATTTATAAAATACAATTATCATGCATTTCCATTTTACACTAAGGAAAAAAAATAGTATCCAACAGAACGACTTTGCATCTGTATAATAATAGGCTACCAATCGTAATTTCAAAAGCAGTTATGTAAAAAAATTAATTATATATAGCCTATATATATATATATATATATATATATATTTTTTTTTTTTTTTCAGGGCTGCCAACTCTCACGCATTGACCCAAATCTCACGCTCTCACGCCACCCCCCCGATTTCTCACGCTGAAGTGTCAACCCGGTCGGTCAAATTCCTAAAAGATATAGTTTATCTATAGATCTACCTGTTGAGCCACTCGTGATCGACTAGTTATACCGCAAATTAGTTAAAATATCCCGTAATCTATCTAGAGCGAGCGTGCATGCGAGACACATATTGTGCTCCAAACCGTGCGCGCGCATGGCAGAGAGGTCTGTTCCCTACAACCTAGAGTTTTTAAAAACATGGTTTTAAGTGAAGTGTGATTTGCCAGGGGGGACTAGGATTTCCTTCTGGTCTAAACATCCCTGCTTCTGCTGAATTATTTTAATCCCCCCCCGTAATTTTTTGGTCATACAGATAAGAGTAGGCTTACATCGTTCAAAACTGTAAACTTGTATTCATATAGGCTAACGACAAAAACAGTATAGGCCTACAGAGGATCTACTCAAACATGCAATGTAAGCGCTTCCCAATGAGAAAATGACAAGACAAGGGTGAAAATCTCGCTCTATGTAGGCTAAATCGCCCTGAATTAAAATGTAAAAACAAATCAAATAATGTATTTGTCGAAATGTTGCGATATTGTTTCATTTAAGTTCATAATTATTCTATAAATGTTATTTAATTTAGCAGCATTACCACGAAGCACCGTGTTTCGATATTTATTTGAATAATACAAAATAAAATAAAAACTTAATTCACAAATTGCATGCCTTGTAAGGATCCAAAGATCCCTGTAGAATTTAATATTGAGTTGAACATTTTGTTCATGACAACAAATTAACATGCGTTTTTTCAGATTATATTTAGTTTTGCTTGGAAAAAGCTGGCCCAAACCAGTTTTATTTCATCAATTATTGAAATAATGAAATATTTAGTAATAAACTTTTATGACAGAAATATCACTAGGCTACATGTAACTTAAATCATTTAATTCCTTCATTATCAACACTGTCTAGAATAGCGATTTAAGTGTGAATTGTGACTTCTCTTTGTGTTAAGTCAGCCTCAGACTCCGATAGCCTGTGGGGGGTTGGAGGGACATTGCTGGACAAAGGTGTTAATGTTCCTCTTACATATGGAGAGTGTCGGATAGCCAGCCTGATGAGCAGGCAAAATTATTGTAAGGATAAATCTGTGTCCAAATGTAGACCCCATATCTTATTAAATTATAAATATTGTAGTTTATTTATTGTAGCCTATTTAAAGTTTTTTCACACAAAATTTCAATTGAAGTTATTGTAAGGTGAATTCAACAAGGCATGCTGTGTCTTTGAAGCAACAATTAAAGGTTAAATAATTTTTTCGTGATTTGTATGGCTGACACGCAGCGACATATACAGTATTATCAGCTGTATGATGTGTTTTTACCCTGAAATGTTTAATTTCGAGAGATACCCAGCGCGCGCAGCGAGGGAGACTAAATAAACTTGTTAAAAAGAGATCCAGCGCGAGAGAGGCAAAGAGAAACGCATGTTTTTAATTTAATTATGTTTCTTTGGACAATTTTCATTTTGTAGGCCTACTGTTTTAGTTGTTTAATTTAGCTGTAATTTCTTTGGCAATACAAATTTAAAATGTCGCAAGAATAAGATTAGCCTAGTGTTTCTTGCATCGCAAAAGAAATAAACTCTAAACAAGATGCAACCCTGTTTTAAATTAAACAATTTAAACCTTGAAATGTTCGAACTTGGTTTCAAACTTAAGTAATTGTAGTGTTCTTTTACATTACACAATAATTTAGCAGACTAAAGACGAGCTTCTTCATTTTCATTTTCTGATGCAATCGGCTGACAATCTTCCTTCATCAGTTTTTGTCGTTTGTGCAGCGGCTGCGGTTCTACAGGAATGTAGCAAATTTATGTTGTAATGATAATCAAACAAAACTCTTGACTTTAAATAAGTAAACAGATATAAACAGTTACCTATTTAAGCATCAAGGTGGGAAAATATAAACGTAGGACAACATCGGTTAACAACATGTATAATACATTGAGATTCGATCTCGGGTCTATTGAAGCTCCTCGAAGCTCGTGTCGTTGCGTTGATCACTGAGCTACCGTCTGTACGCTGTTAAAGTTGTAAAGCCTCATTCATGTAGCCTAAATGTTTTTATTGCAATGTTTTAAGTTGAAATGTTTTCATTATTTATTCAATTACATTTCAGTAGCCTAATTTCAGTATTGTGATTATGAATTATTTTAACTACGTTTCACTTGTTGAATTCTTCTGCTACCAGCTTTCAATCGCTCTGAATCAGCGGTGCGGCAGCAGATTACGCATTAGAGAGAATAAACCGGAATAAACGAACACTTTTCAGAGTCTATGATTGTAGCGCCTCTTAGCGGTAAAAGGCAGCAAATACACCACACATTTTACTGCCGCGGTGGAAAGGCTGATGTGGGCATTGTCATGGCTTGCCTCGACATTTGCGTTTGAATAGCGCGCGTCCTCCGTGGGCGTGTCAGATTAACGCGTAATGAAGTGTAATGAGCTGGGGAAAAAATACTGACAGCACTCTCTTTTCATACAGACTGCATAAACTGAGAATATTTGTTTTTTATATAAATTACTTCATTTAAAAGAAGAGAATTTAAGCTTCATAAAGAAAAACCTCTCGTGCCTGTGTGACAAGTAATCGCGGAGTTACAGTTAATCTAAGGACGCGTTTCAGAATGGACTTCACTGACAGAAAGAACGCAGAACTCGCATCATGTTTGTTTTTCTTTATTTGGTGAAAAGCACAACACTTTGTTTTTATTGTGAGTATCCACAAAAAAAATAGAAACTTAACAGGATCTAATGATGTACAACACTTATATGTAAGATCAAAATTAACCGAGTATTTTGAGTCTCTTTTACACTGATAAGAAAAAAAGCGAGACAATCGCGCCGGCGCGATAGCCGACCCCAGGGGGTTAAACTAGAAAGAAATAAAGATTTGACATTTATCGTGATTATTATCAATATCGACTGATATAAAAAATTATTGTGATAATTTTTTTTGCCCATATCGCCCAGCCCTACTTCAGAAATCCTGACTTCTCACTATAGAAATCTAAACATATTAGTGATTCTGAACCTACCACCATGTCCTCCGCTTCCATATGAAGTCAAACATGAAGATCGAACATGCATTGTGGTACAGTTTACGTCTATGTTCAGCTTCAGCTGCATCAATGAGCTCCCCTCTATACTCCACCACAAAGTCTCCTTGATTGAAAACAGCTAAAGTGAAGATACCACGACCTGCAGACACAACCTTATTAGACACAGGGCTTGCAGACTATCCATTGGATACAACTCAATTTTCAATTCTACATGTAGAATAATGAATACATGTCCAAGTGTAGAATACAGTAACAGACCCACTATAAACTAAAATATTATTAAAATACTATTTAACAACTTAAATTTATATTAATGTTTGTAAAATCAATAGTCATAAACTGAAAACAATTAGTCATAATATCAATTCAAGAACCAGTGACGTGTAAGCATTTATTAGTTCCTTGTTTCAGGTGAAGAGATGTCAGTTTCGCTTTGTTATCACGGATGTCCAGTATGAGGAAGTGTACACATGACGCGTCATGCAGAAGAGGTCACGCTGGACCACGTGAGATGATTGACAGCTGTACAGCGAATGATGTAGCTTTGAGGTCAAATATGACGTGATCCAGGAACAGGAGAAACACATCTCGCTCCGTTCGCTGTTTGAGCTCTTTAGATCGCATATTTCAGTGGTAAATGAATATAAATGTTATTCTGTATGACGAAATATTTTACAAACATGCGAGAATTAATCATTATTTCTCCAAATATGCGCACTATTGGACTAAAAGCCCTGGCGGATGCTGTATATTGCATGTACACTCACCGGCCACTTTATTAGGTACCCCATGCTAGTAACGGGTTGGACCCCCTTTTGCCTTCAGAACTGCCTCAATTCTTCGTGGCATAGATTCAACAAGGTGCTGGAAGCATTCCTCAGGGACTTTGGTCCATATTGACATGATGGCATCACACAGTTGCCGCAGATTTGTCGGCTGCACATCCATGATGCGAATCTCCCGTTCCACCACATCCCAAAGATGCTCTATTGGGTTGAGATCTGGTGACTGTGGAGGCCATTTTAGTACAGTGAACTCATTGTCATGTTCAAGAAACCAATTTGAAATGATTAGAGCTTTGTGACATGGTGGAAGTAGCCATCAGAGGATGGGTACATGGTGGCCATAAAGGGATGGACATGGTCAGAAACAATGCTCAGGTAGGCCGTGGCATTTAAACGATGCCCAATTGGCACTAAGGGGCCTAAAGTGTGCCAGGAAAACATCCCCCACACCATTACACCACCACCACCAGCCTGCACAGTGGTAACAAGGCATGATGGTTCCATGTTCTCATTCTGTTTACGCCAAATTCTGACTCTAACATCTGAATGTCTCAACAGAAATCGAGACCCATCAGACCAGGCAACATTTTTCCAGTCTTCAACTGTTCAATTTTGGTGAGCTCTTGCAAATTGTAGCCTCTTTTTCCTATTTGTAGTGGAGATGAGTGGTACCCGGTTGAGTCTTCTGCTGTTGTAGCCCATCGGCCTCAAGGTTGTGCGTGTTGTGGCTTCACAAATGCTTTGCTGCATACCTCGGTTGTAACGAGTGGTTATTTCAGTCACTGTTGCCCTTCTATCAGCTCGAACCAGTCTGGCCATTCTCCTCTGACCTCTGGCATCAACAAGGCATTTCCGCCCACAGAACTGCCGCTCACTGGATGTTTTTTCTTTTTCGGACCATTCTCTGTAAACCCTAGAGATGGTTGTGCGTGAAAATCCCAGTAGATTAGCAGTTTCTGAAATACTCAGACCAGCCCTTCTGGCACCAACAATCATGCCACGTTCAAAGTCACTCAAATCAACTTTCTTCCCCATACAGATGCTCGGTTTGAACTGCAGGAGATTGTCTTGACCATGTCTACATGCCTAAATGCACTGAGTTGCCGCCATGTGATTGGCTGCTTAGAAATTAAGTGTTAACGAGCAGTTGGACAGGTGTACCTAATAAAGTGGCCGGTGAGTGTATGTGAACACAAATAAACCGGAGAAGACGTGAATGAATGCTTTATGAGTGATGATTTCTATTCAAAATAAGGAACGTTACAGATTTATTATTTTGCACTCCTGGCATAAATTAAGAAATTAATGTCACTGCAAACCAGTTTAATCATAAACAGTGGTCAAATATCGAAGCTGGAGTCTTTAATCTTTCAAATGATGTTGTGTTTGTCCAGATCAAATAAGAGTGTGATGTTTAAATGAGTAATAAAGGTAGAACAGCGATAATCTGGGATCACCGGTGATCTTTGATGAGTAAGGGGTTTAAAACATTTTTTTCACAAACATTTTTTATCATAGAGAATGTTTAAATACTAATATCAGCTTACGAGGGAAACGGAGGCGGAGTTAGTGGAGCTTCAGAGGCTGCTCCTGCTGGAGATGATTCGGGAGAGGTCTGTGCCCCTTTACCGATCAGTAGACTTGTAGTCAAGACCGCCTAATCCGACACCAAGACACTACCAAGACCCGAGGGTATCGAGACCAAGACCAAGACAGACCAAGTCGAGACCAAGTCGAGACCAAGTCGAGACTAAGTCGAGACCAAAAAACAGACTAGTGTTGTTGAAGCTAAGCAATGACTTGTAAGAATTTGTTTTGCATTGCCTGCCTATCTCTGCCGATTTCGAAGTCTCCAAATGAATCCATTCAGCAACTTTTAAATACATAATTATATTTTTAAAAACGAAATTATAAGCTTAAGTGCAGGATCCGAAAGTTGGTTGTTTTGTCGCTATGGTTACACACACACACACACACACACACACACACCGTTAGCGGTGTGCTCAAAGTCATCTGTCAGTTGTGCAGTTACCCAAAATCTCCTGAATGAAGTTAAAACCCATCATGTCACTGATATGTGTTTTACTAAATATTAATACATCAAAAACTGTACATGATATGTGTTTTTTAAATCAAGTGATCAAAGTGCTCGTTGCCGCTGCGATCAGTGGCGGGGATACGGTGTTTTCTCGTGTGGCTCGCGCACACCGCACTGTCGCACTGATATTGTAGTATTGTATTGCTAAATCCCCCGACCTAGACAAGACCGAGAGGTCCGAGACCAAGACAAGACCAAGACCAAAGACCGTCAAGGCCGTGACAAGACCGAGACCACGTAAAAGTGTTCTCGAGACATACATCACTACCGATCAGAGCGCGCGCTGACACGGAGTAAAGCCTTGTTAATACTCGACGTGTCCGCACGAGCGCGAAGGTGCGCGCGGCAAAAATGACACGTTCGGTGCGCAAGACCGACAAGACCGCATTTCGCTTGGCTGTGTGCACGGCTTTTTTTGTAACGACTTCAAGCCGAATCTGCCCGAGCATGTACGTCTCACCGCGCGTCTAAATTGCAAAGTTCATTGCAAAGTTTTTTTTGTTACGGTTTTGTTTACTGTGTGTGATTTATTTAAAGGGATAGTTCGGCCAAAAATTATATTTAACACATGCATTACTCACCCTCAAGCCATTTGAGATGCATATGTCAATCTTGTTTCAGACGAACACATTTTCAGTTATTTTAGAAAATGTCTTAGACCCTTCAGTGGATATAATGTGAAGCAATCGGGTCCACCTCCTTCAAGTCCCAAAATGTGCATACATCCTTCACAAAAGTAATCCATCCGGCTCCAGGGGGATAAACGAAGGCCTTCTGAGGGTAATCCGTGCGGTTTTGTTGTAAAAATATACATATTTAAATCTTTATAAATGAAAAAATCTGACTTCCGGCAACGATCGACCCGCGCGTTCACGGGTGATGGAAGTCGGCGTACGAGGTAGGACGTAGCGTAGGAACCGTCGTGACATAGAACGAACGCGCCTGCGCAGCCAGAGAGCAGAGCAAAACAACGTCTACGTCACGACGGTTCCTACGCTACGATGTATGCACATTTTGGGACTAAGACATTTTCTAAAATAACTGAAAATGTGTTCGTCTGAAACAAGATTGACATATGCATCTCGAACGGCTTGAGGGTGAGTAATGCATGTGTTAAATATCATTTTTGGCGAACTATCCCTTTAATGGAAAGCACATTCACTTCTAGTTGTCTTGCTGTTAATTTTAAATAAACGTAGAGCAAGTAGCTAATCAGTGTCTGCTCGTTTATTCAAACTAAGTTGTTCTATAACAGACGAACGTCGCTCTGCATACGTCATCTCCTTCCTTGCTCTGATTGGTTTTAGGTCTATCCAATTGCGCCCAGAGGCATTTGAGCGACGTCCGTTGGTGACGACCCTTTGGAAATGATTTGTCTATGAAGCTTTGCCAGACCATAACGCAGTTACAACTGAGAATGGTCTGGTTTTAACCAGGCTAGTGTAACCCATCAGTCTAGCCTACAGTGTGTCAAAGTCACTTACCTTTGACTGGATTAATATATTTGATTTCTAACATTGAACTCTTGTCTCTTCCTGCAAGGATGTGATTAGTGGCATCCTGAAGGAGAGTAGTTCTCCGTGGCATGACTGAATTTGCTAAGGAAATTAAGAACAAAAATGTAAACACCAACACATCTTCTCACATCTCAACACTACTTTTCATCTCACTAATACCATAGATATTGAAACAGTTTCAATTGAGTTATATGCTTTCATAACATTCACAAAAGATATTGATATACTGACAGCAGGGAAATTGTATACATTCTGTGAGGAGACATACACCGACAAACAGGTGGACAAAAGGGTCTAATTTCAATGCCCTAAAACATTAGCCCCCGGTTTCACAGACAAGGCTTAAGCTAGTCCCAGACTAACATGCATGTCTGAGCTGTTTTAACTGAAAGCAACTTGCATTGACAGATCTTAAAATATGTCAGTCATAGTTTTGTCTCAAGATGCACACCAGTCATTTTTTTTTTCTAAGGCACGTTTAAAAAAGCTGCTAAAATGTCCTAATTGAACTAAGGCTTAATCCTGGCTTAGTGTAAACCCAGTCTGTGAAACAGGACTTTAGATCTCTTAGAAATGTAATGTGCTTCACTAATACAGCTATAAGGGTAACACTTTACAATAAGGTTCATTAGTTAACTACATTAGTTAACATTAACTAGGAATGAACAATACTTCTACAGCATTTGTTAATCTTTGTTAATGTTAATTTCAACATACTAGTACTTTATTAAAATCTAGTTAACATTAGTTAATGCACTGTGAACTAACATGAACAAACAATGAACAGCTGGATTTGTATAAACTAACGTTAACAAAGATTAACAAATACAGTCAAAAATATATTGCTCATGGTTAGTTCATGTTAGTTAATACATTAACTAATGTTTAATAAATGAACCTTATTGTAAAGTGTTACCACTATAAGAGTGCAAAAAACAATATAATGCAATTTAAAAATGTAAAACTTTAAAATATTATGTAAACAAATATCTCCAGTGTATACTGAAGAATATGTCCTGTCATCCATGTTACTCTTGTCAATCCTGTTACTGTCATTAATTTCTTAAAAAGTATAACTATAAGTTTTTCCATTGTAACCCTATCTATATTGTATTTTTGACAAAGCCCTATTTTTTATATTTCTCTTGTAAATGTACAGATCCCAGCGAAAAGAGGGACTAAAATACTGCTCATATGTGTGAAAACTATAACATAGTTCTACTTAAAACTATTGTATATAGTAATGCATGCGTCTGTAAAAGGCATGACAAAAATATCAAAACATGAGGTAGATAAATAGTCATAAAATAAAAAAGATGGCACAATACAATTTCTTGTAACTTTTAAGCTGTCTTTATTTCATGGATATTTTAAACAAATCGATAAAATGTATTTTATTTTTTTAATTTGTCAAAGTTAAAGGCATTGAATTCGCGGAACGACCCGTTTTACTGTTAAGTTTAACTTTGTATTGTCTTTATTTGTATGTCGCTTTGGACAAAAGCGTCTGCTAAACACCATAACCATAACAATACTTGTCATTGGAACCTATTAAAACATTTAGTTATTGATTTCTTACCTGCTCTCCACGACGTGCATTTCCAGAACTCCCGGGAAAATTAATCAGCTGATGACAGTCGTACCTCTCTCCTATCCAGCCAATCAAAATGAGTTTTCAAATATGAGCATGCGTAGTGTTAAATTAGCGTCTAATTTCGCGCGTTGTGTATAATTTCCCGTGCCTGTGTGTCGCAACAATCAGGGACCACGACAACAGATAGGGGGCAGTGGCGGACACACAAATATACAAAATATGTCAGGTTTTTAGTACACAAAGACTTTTGAGAAAAACACTTTTTGGGTATTAAAACATGCTGAGAAAAGGTTTTATAAGGTTTATTTTTATGAGGACAGCCAACTGTCCTCCCATACCAGAGGGTCCTCATTGCTCTTTGAAATGTCTTGAAATCTGTCCTTCTATGCCCCTTAACAAACACACACAGACACACACACAACAGAAATTCGGCATCTCTTCTTTTACTTTTATTTGTCTACAGGCCAGTTTTGCCCGGTCCAAAATTGCAGCGACGAAGAGCAACAAATAAGTTAACCAAAGCAGTCAACGTGGCGTCAAATGACCTACATCAATTTAAACAGAAAACAAAGTCAACAAAAACAAATATGAACCAAAAGTTATATACTATAGCTTATTAATTAATGAAATAAGCTTCTTGACAAGTCTTCTCTTAAATGTATTTGAAAACGAAATAAAGCAATGCCAACTTACCCATTATAGAGTACTTTGTCTGTAAACATGCCACGCGCGTCAAACGCTGCCAGTATGAAAGCAAAACGCGCGTGTCCTGCTTCCGCTCACCGTACGCACTGCTAACGCGGGCAGTGTGAAACCGGCGTTAGAAGGCAGCGCCAGTGTTTTCAAAGATGACGCAAGGTCGGGTGAAAGGTAGCTAGCTAGTGCTTCCTCAACCCGAGGCATCATCCCATATCCCTTATCTCTAACCCCCACGATGTTACTGTACTTTAAAATCGGGGGGTTAGACAGGCGCGCTGAAAAGGGCCTGTTCCAAGATTTACACAACTCATTGTGTAAATCAGGGAAGAAAGGAAGAGACCGGCTTGAAGGCTGCGTGCGTTGCTGCAGGAAGCGCTCATCAAGCTTGCTTTTAGGACGCGCTTCCGGCCGCTCTTGTGGCCAAGAAATATCGAGCTTGGCCACAGCCCGTGTTAAAACCTCCATTAATTCATCATAGCTGGGTGCAGGCTGAACAGTATCGTGTCTCTCATTAGGCTCCGCCTCCCCAACACTGAGCATGTCTAATTCCTCGGAATCAGAGAGGTGTAAAACGGGGTCATCATCCCGAACGGGAGAAGCCACGGTGCGGGCTCCCGAACGGGGAATTCGGGAACCTGAGCTTTCAGACGAAGAGTGGGAAAGTGCCTCGGCAGTCCCACTGTCGCCTACAAGATCTCTCTGCGATCCCCACGATCTAAGCCGCCACATTGCCTCGGCAGATGCGGGACCTGAACCGCGGGGAGAACGCATTTGGCCATCATCCGTAAACAAAGCCAACCGAGAACTTAGCACTCTCACTGATAAGGACTCACAGTGAACGCAAGCAGCACCCTCGAGAGCTGCTCGAGCGTGCTGGCTTCCCAGACAAGTTACACACATTTCATGTGTGTCCCCAGCCGTGAGATAGCGTGGGCAGGGGAACACACATTTTCTGAACTGTTCGGCCATGATGAGCTTTGGAATAACAGTGACAAACACCACCAAATAAAATAAGACTCACAGTTTCAAACACACAGAGCGCTTCCTGAATAGCAAAAAGCTGACATTTCTGTGTGCCGGCGTGCTTTTGTATACATCCGCTTATGTGTCACGGGTGACAAAATCGCTCGGCAAGCGGAACCCTCTTGAGAGTCCTAAGTTTCCCAGGGGAAGGTATTGTGTGCAACACGCCCCACTCCGGTGATGTAAACATGCCCGCACTGATTAGCGCTAATGCATTGCAGGTGTGAGAGAGAGAGAAGCGGCGCTCACACAGGCTTCCTGTTACGCAAGCCAGGATAAAAAGGGACCATTCAGAGAGTGTTGGTGGTTGACGTTCAGTGGGTTTGAAGTGCTCAGTGAGTTGGAAGTGTTTGAAGAGCGTAAAGGGTTGACTTGGAGCAGTGTTGGAGACAAGCTTCCTCAGGAAAACCGTCGGGGTGTGGAGATCGCCCGTTTGAGTTGGCTGGATCAGAGTGATCGTTTGTGGGAAGTCTGCTGGACTGAGCTATCGTCTGGATTGGTGCTGTGGAAGGAGAGAGAAGAGATAAGTGAACTGATTTCATCTTATGAGTATTTAAATTGCTGGAAGAGGACGCAGTAAATGTGGATCTGATTGTTGGAAGAGCTATGTGTTTCAGAGTGTGTTGAGGAGGAATTGAGAGAGAAATCCCTCGTGGAGCGAGCGCAACAAACTGAGTGGGGCCTCTGACCAGCCTTAACGTGTGAGTGAATTGCAGTGCTTTTGCCTTATTGATGCACATTGATTTGTGGCTGTGGAATTGAAGTGAACACAAGTGTGCTGTGCCTTTGCTGAGAAGTGGCCCTAGCCCCATTTACACGTTGTGGAAAGTTATTATATCTGCTCCCCATTGGAAGTCCAGTGTGATACAGCTGCACTGAAGAGGGTACTCTGTACTGTGAAGGTCCTTAATTGTTATTTACTGTTTGAGCTTAAAAGCCTACAGCATCACTGGAGAAACGATCTTTTAACCCATTGTCTCCTCACTGTGAATTGAAGAGAGTACTGTGCAGATCCTTACCTGTTCCACTTACTGTTGAGTCCAGACGCATGTAGCATCACTGGTAACGTGCCCTTTTTAATCCATTGTCTCCTTACTGTGCACTGAAGAGAGTACATTGTACTGTGAAGATTCTTACCCGTTTTACTTACTGTTTGAGCTCAAAAGCCTACAGTATCACTGGAGAAACGATCTTTTAACCCGTTGTCTCCTCACTGTGAATTGAAGAGAGTATTGTGAAGATTCTTACCCGTTCTACTTATTGTTTGAGCCCAGAAGCCTACAGCATCACTGGTAACGTACCATTTTAATTCATTGTCTTCCTGCTGTGTACCGAAGAGAGTACGTTGTACTGCGAAGATCCTTACCTGCTCTACTTACTGTTGAGTCCAGAAGCACACTGCATCATTTGGGAAGCAACCTTTTAATTCACTGTCTCCTTACTGCGAGCTGAAGAGAGTACTGTGTACTGTGAAGATTCTTACCTGTTCTACTTACTGTCCGAGTCCAGAGGTATACAGCATCACTGGTAAAGTACCCTGTTTAATCCATTGTCTTCCTGCTGTACATTGAAGAGAGTATTTTGTACTGTAAAGATCCTCACCTGTTCTACTTACCGTTTGAGTCCAGAAGGACGCAGCATCATGGGCGAAGTAAACCTTTAACTCACTGTCTTCCTCCTGTGGACCGAAGAGTACCGCGCACTGCGAAGGATCCTTACCTGCTATACTTACTGCCCGAGTTCGGAAGTCTGCAGCACTGCTGGGAAAAAGTAAGCCTTCAAACCGTTGTTCCATTACGGTGTGCCGATGAGAGTTCTCGGTACTGTTAATATCCTTACCTGTTCTACTTACTGTTTGAGTCCAGAAGCATGCAGCATCGCTGGTGAAGCCGTCTAGTGATTCGCTGGCTCGCCCCCCTGTGAACCGAAGGGAGAGCTGTGTACTGTGAATAACCCTTACCTGTTATTCTCACTATCTGAGTCTGGGAGTCTGCAGCACCGCTGGTGAACGGAGTCCCTAAATTGCCGCCCAGGGGACACCGTGACAGTTGCGACACGCCCGCCCGTGACAGAAGGATATCTAGAGGACAGTGAAGGCTATCCAATTGATGCCCCTTGTTTTATCGTTCAATAAAGATTGTTTCTCCTTTGAAACTTACCTGTGTCTCCGTAGTCCTCTGTTGTGTGCCTGTGGTGTCGGCTCCCCACGGTGGTGACTCAGTAAGAGAGGGGGGGGCGGTTGGTCATCCGAGCATTCCTCCCCTCGACCTGTGTGACATCAAGTGGCGTAGTCGGCAGGATACACACCGTGAGTTGTAGCGGCCACAGGTACGCGATGGCGGACGAAGAGGCACCCGCGGCTCGTCCACAAGTCATGCCGATCTTCATGGGAGCTCCTTGGGCGCAGCACTATGGAGGACAGGGGTCGGAGTTAAGTTTGCAGGATTGGAGGGCGCAGACGGAGTACCTGGCTGGACTACAGGGACTGAGTGCCGCGCAGAGAGTACAGTTTGTGTTGGGCTCATTGGAAGGAGAAGCAAAAAGGGAAGTACTGGCTGCACCGGAAGCCACACGGGCTACTGCGAAAACTATCTTTGATTTCTTGTTTGGATTGTATGGAGACTCTACCCCAGTGGCCACTCTTCGTGCCCAGTTCTTCAACTATCAACAAGGACCTACGCAGACACTTCGGGCATACTCCTTAAAGTTACGGGAGCAGTTTGGCCGGCTGAAGGGGCGACTGGATCATGGACTGGGTGAAGGGGATGCCTTGCTACGAGACCAATTCGTCTTGGGGCTGCGTGAGGGGCCGGTGCGCCAGGGCATACGACTCCAGCTTCGACGAGACCCCACTATGACCTTTGAGGCTCTGCGACAAGAGGCCTTGGCGTTGGAAATAGACCAGGGAGACGTAACTCGTACCCCAGTTTGTGTGGCAGCAAGTAGTGCTAGTGGACCTGCTCCTGCCGAACCGGACGATTGGAAGCAGAAACTGAGGACCGAGCTGCTAGAGGATGTCAAGGGACAGATGGCGGAATTATCGCGGAACCTGCTGGGTGAACTTCGTCGAGGACGAGTCGAGGGCGGAGCAGTGGCGAGAGGGAGGTCGTATTCGGAGGAGGGGCGAGGCCCTGTGCGCCGCCCCCTACGTCCTGTGGGCCCCCGGTTCCAGTGGGATGATCAAGGAAGGCCCATCTGTATCAATTGCGGAGATCCGGGACATATCAGCCGCCAGTGTGGGCTTCGCCGGGGTTCTCAAGGGGGTTTTTAGTCCCACCGGCCACTGTGGGTCAAGTGGCCGGGACCCCTTTGTGTGACCCTCCTTTTCCTGCTGCACGAGATAACTGGGTGGGACATTGCCCCACCGTGGAGGTTCAAGCTAATGGAGTCACGATAGACTGTCTGGTTGATACAGGGTCTCAAGTTACGTTATTCTCAGAGAGCCTGGCCCAGGAGTTGTTCGCAGATCATCGGCTCCAAGCAACAGAAGCTTCCAAGCTGACCTTACGGGGGGCTAATGGTCTGGACATCCCGTATACTGGGTACATCGTGGTAGACTTTCTTGTCCGAGGGGTCCCCGTCCCACAAAAAGGGGTAGTTATCGTCCGAGATCATTGCTTGGGCATTCATCGAGCACTGTTAGGGATGAACGTTATACTGGATTGCTGGGAAGAATTGTTTCGGGACCGGCCGGCTCGGACGTCTCAGTCACCGGTGAAACAGGACTGGGACCGAATTCTGGCCGATTGCCGAAGAGTGCACACAGCTAATCACATGGAAGAAAGAGAAGACATCGGTCGAGTTACCTGTCGGTACGCTCTGTCTATCCCAGCCCAGAGTGAGACCGTTCTTTGGGTCCGTGTACCCGCAGGACCCCGTGAGGCAGGTACCTGTGTCCTGGTAGAGCCTCATGAAGATTGTCAGCCAGTTGAAGTGGCTCACGGGCTGGCGGTTGTTCGCCGTGGGCGAGTCGCAGTCAAAGTACGGAATACAAATCCTTACCCTGTGCTCCTTCGCCGACACCAACGTCTGGCCCGAGTTTCCTCAGTACGTCCTGTCCAGGTGCATGAACACCAAGACGTCTGCTTCAGACAGGTGAGCCCTGCGGTGGTGGAAGTTGCTGTCCGTCCCGTCGAGGTAGAACTGGGTTCGGTTGGAAGAGGAGTGCCGGCCCATTTGATGGGAGAGTCCCTGAAGGGTGAGAACCTGGAAGAGGAACAAGTGGTACAGCTTCAGGAGCTGCTGAAGAAGTGGCAACATGTGTTTTCAACACACGAAGAGGATTATGGCTGCACAGGGGTGGCGAAGCATCAAATACCCACTGGTGAGGCGACACCTAGTCGGGAGCGCTACCGTCCGGTGCCCCCCACTCTTTATACCGAGGTCCGCACCCTGTTGAAAGGGATGCTGGAGGGAGGAATCATCCGGGAAAGCAGTAGTCCGTGGGCTGCGCCCATCGTTCTGGTGCAAAAGAAGACGGGAGCTTTGAGGTTCTGCGTTGACTATCGCAAACTCAACAGCGTAACGAAGAAAGATGCATTTCCATTGCCACGGATTGAGGACTCGCTCACCAGTCTCACCCAAGCGGCGTGGTATTCAACATTGGATCTGGCGAGTGGATACTGGCAGGTGCAGGTGGACGACCGAGATAGGGAGAAGACAGCTTTCACCACCCCGTTTGGGTTATTTGAATGGGACCGTATGCCATTCGGTCTGTGCAATGCTCCTGCGACCTTTCAACGCCTGATGCAGCGCTGCCTAGGAGGACAATTAGTCGACTCAACGCTGGTCTACCTAGACGATGTGATCGTTTTCTCCCCTGATTTCCGCACCCATCTGCATCATCTGGAGGAAGTCTTCAGGGCCATGGAGAGATATGGGCTGAAGCTTAGGCCAGACAAGTGCCAGTTGCTGCGGAAGGAGGTGCAGTTCTTGGGACATCGCGTCAGTGCTGCAGGGATCTCCCCTGACCCGGAGAAGGTGGCGGCGGTCCAAGGATGGGAGCCACCCCGAACAGTGAGACAGGTGCGGTCATTCCTGGGGTTCGTGGGATATTATCGGCGCTTCATAAAGGGATTCTCTGGGCTTGCAAAGCCATTGAACCAACTCTTGGCTGGTACTGGACGTGCCCGTGGTAAAGGCTCCCCCTCAGTACACTGGGATTCCACCTGTGAGACCGCCTTCCAGAACCTTAAGCAGGAACTTCTGAAGGCCCCTATCTTAGCCTATGCAGACTTCACCCGGCCGTTCCTCTTGTATACCGACGCCAGCAACGCAGGATTGGGGGCCGTGTTGGCCCAAGAGCAGCAAGGAGTGGAGAAAGTAATAGCCTACGCAAGTCGAAGTTTACACCCCGCCGAACGAAACACGTCAAATTATAGCTCCTTTAAAATCGAACTGCTGGCGATGAAGTGGGCCATGACGGAGAAGTTTAAGGACTACTTGTGGGGAGCCAAGGTAACGGTGATTACAGACAACAATCCCTTAGTACACTTGCAGACCGCTAAGTTGGGGGCAGTAGAGCAGCGCTGGGTGGCACAGCTAGCAAATTATGATTACCAGCTCAGATATCGTCCCGGCAGAGAACACGTGAACGCAGATGCCCTGTCTAGACTCCCAGCCACCCGGAGAGACGATCAAACACCCCTCTGTACCCCTGGTACTGAAGACGAGTTGCTGGTGGCAGTGGTGGAAGCCCCTGGGGCCCCGGAGCCTGTTCCGTCCAGTTGGGGGTGGGACCCCGGACGGTGGAGAGGGCTGCAGCAGAGAGATGCAGATCTGGGTCAGCTCCTGTTGTACCTCAGACAGGGAAACATGCCGAGGGCAGAGGAAAGGCGGGCTCAGACGGTGGGGGTACGACAGCTTCTGGGGCAGTGGAAGAGGCTGCAACTCCGAGAAGGAGTAATCTGTCGTTTAAGGCGGGATCCCTGCACACAGGAGATCATACATCAGGTTGCTGTACCGGAGGGCCAAGTTTCGGAGCTATTGACTGCATATCACACCCATACGGGCCATCAGGGCCAAGAGAGGACACTGTCCCTGCTGAGGAGGTATTTCTACTGGCCTAGGATGGAAAAAAAGGTCGAGAAGTTTGTTCAGAGTTGCCCACGGTGTACATTGTTCAAGCGCAGGAAGGAAGTCCGAGCCCCATTGGTTCCCCTACGACCTAAAGCACCTCTGCATATGGTAGGGATAGATTTCCTGACTCTGGGTCGGCCGACGGACCGATTTCAAAATATTCTGGTCATGACCGACTTATTCACCAAATATGCTTGGGCTGTCCCCACCGTCGATCAAACGGCAGTTACCACAGCCAGCGCTCTTTGGAGAGCAGTGATACAACCTTTTGGCTGCCCAGAAACCCTACACTCAGATCAAGGTCCAAATTTCGAGTCCCGGGTCATCCAGGAGCTGAGCCACCTTTATGGGTGCCGAAAAACCCATACGACCTCATACCACCCTCAGGGTAACGGGGGGTGCGAAAGATTTAACCAGACCTTGTTGGGGTTATTGGGGACCTTAGAGAGTGAACAACAGGGCCAATGGGCCGAGAATCTTCCCTCGCTGTTACAAGCCTATAACAATAGTGTGCACAGTGTCACAGGGTATGCTCCTTCCTACCTTATGTTTGGGCGCCATCTCCGTTTGCCTGTGGACTTGCTCCTGGGGACCGAGGCTGCAGAAAGAGGGTATAGTACCACTGACTGGGTGAATCGGCACCACCACCAACTGCTAAATGCCTATCGACGAGTCTCAGACCATCTGAGTGCAGCCGCTGCCAAGAATAAACGGCTATATGACCGGACTGCCCGGGAGGCCCCGTTGTTGCCTGGGGAGCGAGTGCTGGTAAGGGACAACCGGCGCCCCGGGAAGGGGAAGCTCAGCGATCGCTGGGAGTCGACGCCATATGTGGTGGAACAACGACAAGGGCCCGATGCTCCCGTCTACTCTGTACGGCCCGAAGGGAAGCCAGGACCAATAAGGGTGCTCCATCGAAACTTGCTCCGTCCATGTCCGAATTACCCGCAGCCAGTGGCTGAGACCCCGAGTGCGCCACCCGCTCCAGAGGTACCCATGGTGGGGTGGGCTGTGGTCCCGAGGGACCATGAAGTTGAGGCCAGAGCGGCTCCGCCCTCGCCACCCCGACGATCTCAGCGGGACACCCGAGGACAGCCACCTGCGAGGTATGGCGAATGGGACTGAGGAAACGCCGGTTCTAGGGACTAGAACCGATTGGCAGGGGGGGATGTCACGGGTGACAAAATCGCTCGGCAAGCGGAACCCTCTTGAGAGTCCTAAGTTTCCCAGGGGAAGGTATTGTGTGCAACACGCCCCACTCCGGTGATGTAAACATGCCCGCACTGATTAGCGCTAATGCATTGCAGGTGTGAGAGAGAGAGAAGCGGCGCTCACACAGGCTTCCTGTTACGCAAGCCAGGATAAAAAGGGACCATTCAGAGAGTGTTGGTGGTTGACGTTCAGTGGGTTTGAAGTGCTCAGTGAGTTGGAAGTGTTTGAAGAGCGTAAAGGGTTGACTTGGAGCAGTGTTGGAGACAAGCTTCCTCAGGAAAACCGTCGGGGTGTGGAGATCGCCCGTTTGAGTTGGCTGGATCAGAGTGATCGTTTGTGGGAAGTCTGCTGGACTGAGCTATCGTCTGGATTGGTGCTGTGGAAGGAGAGAGAAGAGATAAGTGAACTGATTTCATCTTATGAGTATTTAAATTGCTGGAAGAGGACGCAGTAAATGTGGATCTGATTGTTGGAAGAGCTATGTGTTTCAGAGTGTGTTGAGGAGGAATTGAGAGAGAAATCCCTCGTGGAGCGAGCGCAACAAACTGAGTGGGGCCTCTGACCAGCCTTAACGTGTGAGTGAATTGCAGTGCTTTTGCCTTATTGATGCACATTGATTTGTGGCTGTGGAATTGAAGTGAACACAAGTGTGCTGTGCCTTTGCTGAGAAGTGGCCCTAGCCCCATTTACACGTTGTGGAAAGTTATTATATCTGCTCCCCATTGGAAGTCCAGTGTGATACAGCTGCACTGAAGAGGGTACTCTGTACTGTGAAGGTCCTTAATTGTTATTTACTGTTTGAGCTTAAAAGCCTACAGCATCACTGGAGAAACGATCTTTTAACCCATTGTCTCCTCACTGTGAATTGAAGAGAGTACTGTGCAGATCCTTACCTGTTCCACTTACTGTTGAGTCCAGACGCATGTAGCATCACTGGTAACGTGCCCTTTTTAATCCATTGTCTCCTTACTGTGCACTGAAGAGAGTACATTGTACTGTGAAGATTCTTACCCGTTTTACTTACTGTTTGAGCTCAAAAGCCTACAGTATCACTGGAGAAACGATCTTTTAACCCGTTGTCTCCTCACTGTGAATTGAAGAGAGTATTGTGAAGATTCTTACCCGTTCTACTTATTGTTTGAGCCCAGAAGCCTACAGCATCACTGGTAACGTACCATTTTAATTCATTGTCTTCCTGCTGTGTACCGAAGAGAGTACGTTGTACTGCGAAGATCCTTACCTGCTCTACTTACTGTTGAGTCCAGAAGCACACTGCATCATTTGGGAAGCAACCTTTTAATTCACTGTCTCCTTACTGCGAGCTGAAGAGAGTACTGTGTACTGTGAAGATTCTTACCTGTTCTACTTACTGTCCGAGTCCAGAGGTATACAGCATCACTGGTAAAGTACCCTGTTTAATCCATTGTCTTCCTGCTGTACATTGAAGAGAGTATTTTGTACTGTAAAGATCCTCACCTGTTCTACTTACCGTTTGAGTCCAGAAGGACGCAGCATCATGGGCGAAGTAAACCTTTAACTCACTGTCTTCCTCCTGTGGACCGAAGAGTACCGCGCACTGCGAAGGATCCTTACCTGCTATACTTACTGCCCGAGTTCGGAAGTCTGCAGCACTGCTGGGAAAAAGTAAGCCTTCAAACCGTTGTTCCATTACGGTGTGCCGATGAGAGTTCTCGGTACTGTTAATATCCTTACCTGTTCTACTTACTGTTTGAGTCCAGAAGCATGCAGCATCGCTGGTGAAGCCGTCTAGTGATTCGCTGGCTCGCCCCCCTGTGAACCGAAGGGAGAGCTGTGTACTGTGAATAACCCTTACCTGTTATTCTCACTATCTGAGTCTGGGAGTCTGCAGCACCGCTGGTGAACGGAGTCCCTAAATTGCCGCCCAGGGGACACCGTGACAGTTGCGACACGCCCGCCCGTGACAGAAGGATATCTAGAGGACAGTGAAGGCTATCCAATTGATGCCCCTTGTTTTATCGTTCAATAAAGATTGTTTCTCCTTTGAAACTTACCTGTGTCTCCGTAGTCCTCTGTTGTGTGCCTGTGGTGTCGGCTCCCCACGGTGGTGACTCAGTAAGAGAGGGGGGGGCGGTTGGTCATCCGAGCATTCCTCCCCTCGACCTGTGTGACATATGCCTTCACACACTACGTCATCACGCAACGCCAATAGGATTGGATTCGGTTTCATTCCTAAATTCAGACGCGCTACGCTGAAGGGCGTTCCCCTAGTGTCGTAACCGACGCAGTTCGAGTTCCCTCAAATGGGAACAGGTTTCAAAGTTTGCAAGTATTTTAAAGCGATACTGTTATCATCTCAGTGTAAACTACAGAAACGTGAAATTGTGAAAACGGTGACGCCATGCACATGCGTATTACATGTTCAGTCTATAGACGCATAGTGTTTTTATACAAAGTGACATCGCCATCTACTGGCCTGGCATGAATAATACAGTGTTGTTGTTGTTTTCACGGATCTGTGTGAACGGGGATCGTTTTGGACCCTGACTCATTGTATGGACAAAAATAGTTGAAAAAAATCTTCAAATTACAGTAAAACTTCAAATAATAGCCGAGTCCCAAATAGACGCCGGTCTCTTTTACACGCCTGGTGTGGCTGCAGGTTTGGGTAAATAAAGGCCGGTCTCAAATAGAGGCCGGGTCTGTTTTTTAGTTTCGGGTTGTATTTAATCCTCTAAAACCGTCAGATCGTCCGCTTTTTGGCGGCCGCCAAAGCAAATTGTTGTCCCTCCAAAGCCTTTTTTGATCAATGAGTGATGTAGAATCCGAATAGAATGACTGCTGCGCCTGACAGGGCGCGTTACGAGCAGAGAGAGAGAGAGAGAGAGAGATAGAGCGAGAGAGAGAGAGAGCGCCCCGGCCGCGCGCCCACTCTCACGTCTTCAAACAACACGAGCGCTGTCTTGCTCTCTCCCTCGCGCATATTAATCAAAATCAATTGACACGATAGTAAAAGGTCGGAAGACCGCAGTTTCACGTGGAGCATTTGGAGATTTTTAGAGATTAGAGACAGGCCTATACACTCAATGAACAACATCTCAACACTAAATTATAAAGGCCTGTCTCATATAGACGCCTGTCTCAAATACAAGCCGGTGCAGTTCGACGATTTGGGAAAATAAAAGCCCGGGCTACTATTTGAAGTTTTACGGTATCTTCGTTTGTGTTTAGCAGAAGAAATTCACATACGTTTGGAACAACATGAGGGAGAGTGATTTTTAACTATCCCTTTTTAACAGCACCATCCAGAAGTTTTTGTCCCGCATGTCAAACTCGCACACGTCATGCACCTCCAGCGCCTCCACATCCAGCAACGAAAGCAGGTTGGTAATACTCGAGAGACACTGTGTGATGTTAGGCTGTCTCTGACTGTGGATCTTGTTTTACTTGAGGGTCTTGCGCCACAGCAGGGGGTCTGACGGCTCCAGCTGGAAGACCCTGAGCATCACAAAGAGCACGTGGATGCAGAACGTCCCTCGCCCACAGCTACAGGTCTGATCTCACACACAACACAAGGGAAATCATATTATGAGGAATAACTAAGTATTAATGTAAGCGACACAATTATGTTAAGGTATATATACTAGATTAGGCAGTGGGGAAACAGAACCATTTTTAAAAAAATCTTTAGGCAACCAATTTTCATAAATACCAGGGCTTCCCCCTTGACTACCGATTTTTCGAGTCGATTAGTAGACGTTCATTTAGGGATGCGCGGTATACCGGTACTGCAAAAATACCGGTATATATTATATTTCAAACGGTGCAATATCATAATTTTGTTCAATTAGGTATTTGATGTGCTGCTGTTTCGAACTTCACCGCTAGGCGGCAGTGCGCTACCTAAACTGCCGCGGGTTATGCGAAACCGGCAAACGGTGACAACGGAGGAACACGATGGATCAAACGAAGCTCAATCGAATTTCTACACGCCCGACATTAATAAATAGAGAGAGCAATATGAGTGAAATAAGGCATTACTTTGCCTACAAAAGTAAAGAAACAGATCTCAATGCACCACTCTGCAAACGTTGCTTTAAATAATGTGTTGCCATGGGAGGCAACACATCAAATCTGCCTAAGCACTTGTCAGTTGCTCATCCTGACTTGTTCAAAGAGTTCAGAGATCGACAGGTGAGTCCATCATTCAACTAATAGAGTTACTGTATGTAAAGTTCCTACTACTTTCATGTTTCAAATGATAAGCCATATTTGAGGTTGATGGATGATAGGCAAACATTTGGATTTACTGCCCGACATACTGTAATTACCACAAGAACCCGCAGTTAACAATCTGTCCGGCACAGACTGTGTCACTTCGCAAATTCCTGTGGAGTTTTTTTTTCTGCGACTAACCGACTAATAACATTTGTCAACTAACGTTTAGTAAGCCCTTCAAATACCATAGATTGATTTACTGAAACCAACCATAGTACGATGGCAGTAAAGCATGGTTTCCCCTGTGGTGTCCCAACACACTTCAGACTCCATGAAAACGGTTGACAATCTCAGTTTTATTTCCTTTACTGTACTGATGAATGACGACACTAAAATATGTATTTGTCTCAGGGAACCAATTTCCTACTAGCTGTTCTAGTTCCATGCCTAGTTCTATTATGTGTTTATTCTCACATAATGCAATCCTTTTAACTAAACAATATCATACATGACTAGTGCATTGTTCAGGACATACACACGTTGGATATTGGGACATAGCATACCTGTGGACCAATGAACACCCGGAATCTGTTGTCAGGACTGTCTCCGCCAATCAAGAATGAGTTGGATTAGGGCTGGATGATTAATCTAAAAATAATCAAAACCGAAATTCAGAGCCTATAATCGACGTAATTTTACCCTATTAATATTTCCGCCCACTGTGTGTTAATGTACTTTCCCCTTAAAACATTACCGCGTTGTGTAGTCACGTAACTCCGCCCCGTCCAGTCTGCAACATTGAAGCAACATGAGAATAGAACATGAGCCCCTTTCACACAGCGCGTTGATCCCGGGAAATTGCCAGAACAAACACCTTCTGTGTGAACCATGCGCGTAATTTGCACTGGGGTTACGGGGGTCATGACCCCCTCAAAAATCAGATCCAGCTAATATAACCCCCCCAATATCATCATTCAGATTAAAAGAAATATTAAATATTCCGAATGAATACTTTTTTTCGTTTTCTTTATTAAATTCATTTGCCAGTAAGAAAGATAGTATCATTAAATAATCTGTAATGTACCCCCCGCCCACCGCACCGAGCACTTGGTATTACCCAGCCAACCCGCTTTCTCTACCAAGTTTGTTCACTATTTTGCGCAGTCGCTGGGATGAATGGTAGAAAGCTGACAACTGATGGAAAGATGAAAAGGACACTGAAAGGCAGCCAGACAACAATTTTTTATTGTTGGTCGACACCAGCCAAAAAGATGAAAAATTCTGACCAAACGGAGGTACCCCATTGCTAAGTTAGCTGAGCGTTTCTCAAAGTATGGGGCGCGGCCCAGTGGTGGGGAATGAGACATGAAAAGTGGGGCGCGACAAACAGGTTTTGTGCCCATCTTTTTAATTACTTTATTTATTGACCATACACTCAAAACAAAACAAAGACACATTTAAATGTAAGCCTTACTTAACCTTTTCACACGTAATAATAATAATAATTCATTACATTTATATAGCGCTTTTCTAGGCACTCAAAGCACTTCACATGGAAGGGGGGATCTCCTCAACCACCACCAATGTGCAGCTCCACCTGGATGATGCGACGGCGGCCATAGTGCGCCAGAACGCCCACCACACACCAGCTTACTGGTGGAGAGGAGACAGAGTGATGAAGCCAATCAGTGTATATATATATATATATATATGGGGATTATTAGGAGGCCATGATGGACAGAGGCCACTGGGCAAATTTGCCCAGGATGCCGGGGTTACACCCCTACTCTTTCGAAAGACATCCTGGGATTTTTAATGACCACAGAGAGTCAGGACCTCGGTTTAACGTCTCATCCGAAGGACGGTGCTCTTTGACAGTACAGTGTCCCCGTCACTATACTGGGGCGTTAGGACCCACACAGACCACAGGGTGAGCGCCCCCTGCTGGCCTCACTAACACCTCTTCCAGCAGCAACCTGGTTTTCTCAGAAGGTCTCCCATCCAGGTACTAACCAGGCTCAGCCCTGCTTAGCTTCAGTGGGCAACCAGTCTTGGGCTACAGGGTGATATGGCTGCTGGTAAGTTTAAAAGTTTTTCAAGGCGACCGTCATTGATCGTATTATCACTTTATGGTTCCCATGGAGACGCGTCCTTCATTGCTTGTCACACCGCAGCCACAATAGCTGAATGACTGATGATCTGCTTTTATTTCCTTTTTTATTCAAAATTTCTCAAATATAGCTATAGCAGGATATATCTGATATTCCGATTGTCAAATATGTGCAAGTGGATGTGTTTTGTTTTCAAACACCTTTATAACGATCGCGTTAGTTGAGCTGTTTGCGCAACGTATTTTAGGTATCGTATTAAAATACCTAAAAAAAACATACATTTTTAGGAATTTACCACCTCCGGCTCAATTTGAGACTATTATTATTATTTATTTTATTTTATTTTTTGTTCTTTTTGCATGGAGTTTGCAAAGTGATAAAATGAATCAAAGCACAACTAACGTTAGTCCACACTTGTATTTTCTCAGTTTCTGAATTTGATGTTATCAGAGGCTAACATTTATGCAAACACAAGTTTTATCTACTTTTGAGTCTTATTTCATGCAAAGTGATAATATAATTGCACTTTCATTTTCTCTATTTGAAAGTTTTTAATGCTGTTATTTGATGTTAAGTTTTTAAAATGTGATGATGTTAATAAAATACATTTTAACAGTTAAACTTAAAGCCTAGTTTATTAATATTTTGTTGGGGTGATTGGGGACAGGTGGGGCTCGGAACCCCCTCAGAATGGCAGAAAAAGTTTGAGAAACACTGAGTTAGCTGATGATTTGTTTTGTTGACTGGAGTTGGCTGGCTAGATGTTCTATATGTTGCCAGTGTCCTATATGAGGTAAAGCCATAGGGTTCCAGGGACTGTGTAGAACCAATGTCACTGAATTGTAACTTAAGTTGCTGTTTGCTCCAATAGTCACACATTTTGGGGGGGATTGCATAATTTACTTGTGACTAGAGATGTCATCCATTGACAGCTAGCTGCTATGGGCTAGTTCAGAGGTTACGCCACTCATTTTGAGCGTGCACACCTGTACTGTACACACATACAATAAATTGACTACATTTGTGGCACACTTGAAACAAAATGTCTTCAAAAGTATGTAGAAGGTGGTTACATTTATTTCCATTCCAGTAACTTCACACATTACATTTCCGTTTGCACTTGTAGGCTATGCTGGTTTAATTTCTTTGTTCCTACTATTTAGTTTATTTTCTTGTACTGCTATTTCTTATCCTGAACTGCCACCTACTGGATAGAAAAGGCAACAGCCTAGTAATTATGTGAATAAAAATCTACATGTTTGAATGGCCCAAAAAAGGATAAATCATAGGTGGTATTCCACACATTACCTTGGTGTTAGGGTTGCCTACTCTGCACATGTCATTGAAAGTGAGTAGTAACTTCAGTCATTTGCATTAATCGTGCTAAAAATCTGACACCAGACACTATGCTGACCCAAATGGAAAATTATAATAAAAAAGAGACACGTTGAACTTTAAAGTCTATAATGTTGGTTTGGCTGTTAATTGATTCACTCATCTGCCAAACTTGTTTTTAAGATATGTTCATAGCAAAAATGGATGCATGTGATTAATTTAGATTAATTAATAAGAGTATATAATTAAATTGTTTTTTTTATTTAATCGATTGACAGCCCTAAATATTATTATTATTATTAGGGCTGGACCCGAATATTCGAGTATTCGTTCGGTGGGTTGGTATTCGATTTGAAAATGTAACATTCTAATATTCGGGGGGGGGGGGGGGGGGGGGAATATTGAAACATATTCAATATTCTCATTGAATATGTTTTACACTATAAAATCTGGTGAAATATAATACTTAACATATAACTTCGTTATAGCTACTTATAGCAACCTAATAAATATATTAGCTTCTTCTTGGTCTACTAAAAGTGTTCCTGCAATGGGAGTATTCTCTGGCTAGAGCGCAGAACAGCGGAGTTTGTATCATGGACAGAAGTGCATGCCTGAGCTTGTGTTTTAGGTTAAGCTGCGTTGCTTTGACATTGTGGAAAATAGAATAATAGAAACAAAATGTATATCCTTTTTACCCGTTATTATCAATCTAAATTAATTTACTGCGAAATATAAATTGAAATTTGTGATGTTATTGAAATTGTTATTGTTATTGCTACCGTGTTCTTTATTTAATCTATTACAGTTCATTCATTTATTTTTCGTTTTTCTTTATTTAAATTTCGTTTTTCTATATTTAAATTTCGTTTTTATTTATTTAAATTTCGTTTTTATTTATTTAAATCTACCCTACTTTGTAAGTGAGAAAAATATTATAAGACTATACCTTATTAAAAATATTGCTTAAGTTAAAAGACCTGTGTGTGTGTTTTATATCACTAGTGCGTGCGTGCAGTGTCTGTTCTCGGAGCATATAAGCCCTGCTCCCATGAGGTGCGCCGCTTATTTAAATCTACCCTATTATGTCAGTAATTTGTTAGTGAGAAAAATATTAGACTACCTTATTAAAAATATTGCTTAAGTTAACAGACCTGTGTGTTTTATATCACTAGTGCGTGTAGTGTCCGTTCTTGGAGCATATAAGCCCTGCTCGCGTGAGGCGCGCCGCTTATTTAAATCTACCCTAATTTGTCAGTAATTTGTTAGTGAGAAAAGCAATATTTTTAATAAGGTAGTCTAATATTTTTCTCACTAACAAATTACTGACAAAGTAGGGTAGATTTAAATAAAGAAGCGCACGCGGCCGCGCGCCTCACGCGAGCAGAGCTTATATGCTCCGAGAACAGACACTGCACGCACTAGTGATATAAAACACAGGTCTGTTAACTTAAATATTAGACTACCTTATTAAAAGTATTGCTTAAGTTAACAGACCTGTGTGTGTGTGTGTGTGTGTGTGTGTGTGTGTGTGTTTTATATCACTAGTGCAGTGTCTGTTCTCGGAGCATATAAGCTCTGCTCGCGTGAGGCGCGCGCGCTTCCCGCTTGTGCTGTTCTGTAGTTTATTAAAAGTTGATTAATTCTGAACGTGTCGCGTCTCGCCTGTCTATCTTTATTGCACCAAATACGACACTGCACTCCTTGTGAAGTCGTTTGGATGAACGGTTCTCGAAATAATCAAAATGCAAACGGACAGACAGACATATAGAGATTCCGAAGCTTCGAATATTCGATGTTCATTACTACCGAAGCTTCGAAGCTCAAAAAATGGTATTCGGACCAGCCCTAATTATTATTATGATTATTTTGTAGCAATCTTAATGTGCTAGTAAGTGGGCAAAAGGTGTTTATAATGCTTTCCAACTTTTTGGTGAGGGAACATGCATTCTCCAAAACTGATTACTGATTGTGCAAAATACATTTGATGCATGTAGGTGCCAATACAGTGATGCAATTGATCAATCTTTACGTTCTTGTTGTTGTTTTTTTCATAAGATATACGAACACACAAAAAATCAATTAAATGGAAGCTGCCACTGCTGGCTAGTGTTTAAACACTTAATTTAACTACTGTGTCATTATGGCATAAATAGTCAAGTGAACAGCTGCATTTACGTTAAGTAGCCTAAATCAGTAAAAGTATCACAATGTATTTCTAATACAGGAACGGAAAATTAGTATGTTACCTTTACACAAGAAAATTATTAAATAAATTAAAAATATGCCGCGAGTTTAACCCACCCAATGGTAGACGCAAAGTTACGCCCTTGGTGTGAAATCAAACACGACCCGGGATTGATGCCAGGTTGGGGACATAGTAACATTGCCGTGTTCGGTCCCTCCCGGAACGCGCGCTGTGTGAACAAATGCCGTGTCGTAATGATGACGCTGAAGCTGGGATCGTTCGCTAGTGAAACTGTACGTAATGCGCTAGTTTATGATCGAATCAGAGAAAAAACAAGGCAATCTTCATGACAAGAACAAAGTGAATAAAAGTAATACAATTAACATAAAAGATTAATACAAGACAAAGATTATAAAATACGTTCAGGTGATACTTTTGTAAATGCATCAGTTAAACATATCTTTGAATAAATACGGTGTTAATAACTAGTTCTTCCAGCGTTTCATCATGACTTTGACTCATGCTCGCATTAAAGGGGTGGTTTACTGCTTTTTTTTCTTTGCATGATTGTGTTTATGGGGTGCAATATAACATGTCTTCGTGTGTTGTTTTTTTTAAAAGCCTTATTTTTCATAAATTTCACCAGGGACGTGCACAGGAATTTTGTGGGGCAGTTGCTCTGACCAGTTAACCCCCCCCCCCCCAAAAAAAAAACTCACGGGCTATATGAAGGAATATATTCAGTTGAATTTTGCCCATACAAATTGCCTTATCTGATCGTGTTTATGTCCAAACGCAATGCCTCATATTATGGTCTTATTATTATTTATAAAGATTGCAAACGTCAAAGATGACAGGTTTATGATATACAACTTTGTAAACAGTATACAAAATGTATTAACAATATGTTAAATGTCACCAAAATACACATGAGAAAAAGAGTTCCTCATATTATTGTTTATTGTTTTTTAATTATTATTATTTTAATTATTATTATTTAAATAAATAATCTGGATTGAATTGACAGTTGAGGGGAAAAACTCGCTTCTAATAAAATAATAAAAAAAAACGCTTAGATTTCGGAAAAAATACAATCCTTTTTTAGCCTTTTGGCTTCCCGTACATTCAATTGTGCTTTTTGCTAATCTGGGCAACTACGCATGATTTGTAGTATGATTGCGTAAAGGGATCAGGAATTCCGGTAAGGAACAGAATCGACTGCTACACCCAGTGCCGATCCTGACCTCCCTGGGGCCCTAAGCCTAATCCTGCTAAGGGGCCTCTACCCGACCCGTGATGTCGTGAGCTATGTAAACCATTTGCCATTGCCACAATCACACCTGACACTTCAGCGCTCCCATACAATCCTCCCTCCTTTAAACAAAACAGTAAAAGAATAAGTACAACAATATAGAACAGAATTTATTTAATAGAGTATTAAGATAAGCGAATATTATTAAGTAAGTGAATATTAACGTAAACATAAATAAGAAGAAAATAATAAAATATAACCCTGAGCTTTGGCTTTTGGGATTAACTTTGGTTCTTTCTACAGCCTGGGCATTTTCGGCATCAGTATGATTTTTAAATTTTTTATTATGCATGTTGAAGCAATTCTTGATTTATGGTTATTTACTGAGGGATGTGCATCCATATTGACCAATATGTCCAGCTAATCAACATTTAAATTCAATATAGCCTATAAATCAATAGTCAATCAATGTCACATTGTCAATACATTGCTTTCTATCTTGCATAATTAGGGCAGTTGTTTAGAGTTTTTAACTACACTGAGACTAGATAATCAGTGTCTTGTTTTAAAAGTATAATGTGTACTTTGATTGGGAGTGCCATCATTCACGTGCATGTATTGTACAGTATGTCTGGTCTCCACATATTTCTGCTTGAAAAATGCGAGTTTCATTTCGGCAACGCGCATATGAACGCACGATGACGCGGTTGTTTTCTGAGCTGCAGTAAACAAACACCGTTGCACTTTGTCGTTTATCAAAATCAAACGTAATAAATAATTGTATTTTACTCTCACTTTTGTCAGCCACAAAGTGATGCAAGAGATGCACTGCCTGCCCAGCTAGGTTAGCAAGACCGAAAAACATGAAACTTTGCTGACATCAAACTTAGAGTGGAGAGAACACAAGTTTACCTGATTGTTGTTCCCGCAATTCACTCTCATGGTTTTTTTCTTCTTCCTCTTTTCGTGACCAGAAGGATAGTTTCGCTTTATTTTGTCGTGGATGTTGTAGCAACACATTTGACGGCGCGCTGTGACTATGACACGCGCCTTAAGTAAGTTGCGTGGCCCTACGCCGGTCGCGTGCAGTCTATGGTCGCGTGCAGCGTTTGCCCTTCATACTGACTTTCACTTTCAGTGCCCGAATGGAAGTGAATGAGGCTTTGCGATTTTTTTTTTTAATCTAGGCCTGCGTGAAATTCTGCATCCATTGTACGATTTAATTTTTTTCTCGGAAGGGCAACTTGAGTGAGAAGGGCAACTTGAGTGAGAAGGGCATATGGGCAGTTGCCCGGGCAACCTGAGCAACCCCCCTGTGCACGTCCCTGAATTTCACCTTTGTTGTAAGCCGCTTTCTCCTCTGTCATTTGAACGACCAGTTGACTTCCTGATTCTATAAAACCACTCCCTCAGAAACAGGCAATGGGCTCAGATTGGTTAGTTGGGCCGGTGTGTTGTAATTGGCTAAACTGTGTAGTGCACGTTGTCCCGAAACTTCACGCCCATTACCTTAAGGGCGAAAGTTGCATGTGCTCCATGTAAATAATGGTGCTGTATCAGTTTGAGCCAGAATCAGACCCAGAAAGCGGTGATGAAGAGAGTCAAGCAGAACCTCCCCAAACACAGCTCTTACAAAACGTTTCTGAATGGTACATTTTTTTATTATTCTATTCTACTATTATTATATAAGAATTTCGAGACGCTGTTACTTGAAAATGCTACTGCTGCTTGTAAGCTTTTGAGATACGGCTTTCTCCTGATTAAAAATTTAATATAACTAAATAAATGAGTAATACCGTTTTTTAAAGTTATTGTTTTATCAATATAATGAACAACCGTTTATCTATTCAGCTAAAGTTTGCTGTTGCGATTACATATCATTTTTTTAACTTTATACACGTTTGTCTTATACACACAAAATAGCATCGAACTAACTGGCTACTGTTAGCATTGGTTTACGTTCTTGATCAAATCGAAAAATGACCTCAAAGTATACATGGAAAATACATTTACAAAATTAGTACATAATTACAAATTCAGGTCCAAAATGTAGACACACGAAATAGCATAACTAAGTGGCTACTAAACCCAGTGCTGGCTTTGTTTACATCCTTGATAAAAACTAAAACATTAGCCTATGTCTGAAATTATGCATGCAAATACATTTAAAATTAAAGCTGCAAGCAGCATTTATCGGGGTTCAAGCAGTTAAGGCCTTTTAAGGCCGTTAAGCACAAAAGCATCAAAGACATTAAGTTTTATGTAGTAAGCATGATTTACCATGATATACTACATTTCAGTGTGATTTTTCATGATTTACCATGTTCCAGTATGATTTACCATGTTCCAGTATGATTTTCCATAGTTTACCTTGATATACCATGTTATAGGATGATTTACCATGATATAGTACATTCTAGAATAATTTACCAGGATTCTAGCATGATTTACCTTTTTTACTATGATTTACCATGTTTCTAGCCAATGCTGAAAGCTGATAAAAAGATTAGAAATGTGTAATGCTGCTGCTCCATCTAGTGGACAACAGTGCTATTACAGCCTACTTATACAATATGCCATGTTTTTCATATCATTTAATCTACACACACTCATTCTGTTGTAGATAGAGACATTTGGAACTTCAGGAGCCAATTTGACTCAATTGTCACTTCAATAGATGATTTTTGACTAAATGTTTTTGTAAATGTTAAAATAGTGAATTTATAAAGTCTAAATATTAATTATAGTTGAGTAGTGTGACAAAATGACTTTTTTTAAACAGCAGGGGGCAGTAAAATACCACTTATTGGCTTAATAGGCCATTATGTTCATATAATGTTCACCTTTTTAACTGTTATACAGGCATATTTTGTCCAATCTGTCCGAAAATTTTCATGATTATTTAGAGTCATGGCCCACATGTTCAGACTTGTTTTTAATAACATCTGAGCATTCATTGAAGAGATATAGGCTTTCGGGGACGCTCAGTCAAGGCTACACATTGAAGTGACCCTATTATAGCCATCAAAATGCAGAAGTTCAACCTTTTCTGATAATTGTTGCTCTAGAGAGTCCAGAGAATTGTACTGCACTAGTTTTGAACATTATTATATGAAATTTATATGATCTTAGATGGAACAAACCATTTACAGTCAATACTGGCAATTTACCATAGGGAATACATGGTTTTTAAGATTTTTAACAGTTATAGCGCCAGCTATTGTCCGATCTCCATGAAACTTTGCATGCTTGTTAATGATGTTATGTCACAAATGCTCACCAATTTTTGTAAAGTTCTGAGTTTATATTTATGATTTATAGGCTTTTGAGTGTATTTTGCCACGCCCATTTTCTAAATGACCCTGTTATAGTGAACCAAAGGGCAAAGTTCAACTTTTTTTTGATAATTATTAATCTAGAGAGTTCAGAGAATTGTCCTAGACTGGTCTGGTTCCGATCGGGCGAAAAACCTAGGACTAGTTCGCAAAAGTAGGTTTTTAACATTTTCGTGAATATTTAATGAACGATTTGATTGACAGCAATGGTTCTAGAGGCAAAGTTGTTCAACATGAGGAGATCTATCAATTGATATGCATATTTTGGGGATGTGTGCAACACCACGTGATTACAGAGCCGTAGAACTCGTTAGCGCCAACTAGTGGCCGATTTTTTTCAAAACTCTTACAGACCTCTTGGGCCATGAGTCGAACATGCCCATCGAGTTTCGTTCCGATCAGCCTTCGTTAACCTCATCTCATAGGTGCTCAAACTTCATTGGCCGATGGCGGCCATGTTTTTTGAGTTACGGCAATGTCCTCATACACGTACATGGGGCCTTGTTCCAAGACACTGCATACCAAATTTCAAGTCAATCGGACTAACGGTCAGGTGGCCACACCCCCTTTTATGTTTTTTTAATGTTATAGCGCCACCTAGTGTTAGATCGACGCGGTTTTTTTACTGTAACCCCAGACTGTCCTCATACACATGTGTGTCAAGTTTGGTGAAGATATCTCATTTACTTCTCGAGTTATAGCCATTTTACTAAAATAGGCTCCTCCCACAACGATCATTTTGCGCCCCCTAGCAACAGGAAATCGAAATGTCAACTTTTTTTTGATAATTATTAATATTCAGACTCCAGAGAACATTTCTGCACTGGTTTGGTTCCAATCGGGCAAAAAACCAGGGACTAGTTCGCAAAAGTAGTTTTTTGACAAAATTCAAAATGGCGGAAAAATTTCCATACCGGAAATGAAATCGGAAATATACATTTTTTTCAGTATCCATTCAGCTTTCCAATGATATAAGACACTTGAGTCTACGACATACGGTCTAGGAGTTATGAGCCATTTCGCGCAATTGATTGTTATAGCGCCACCTATGGGCCAATCGGGCTCATAATTTGATAACCTCTCCTCGATTTTTGTACTACCATCTGACAAAGTTTCAGAGCTCCAGCATTTACGGTTTGGGCTGCACGATGCGTTTTAGGGGAGAATAATAATAATAATAATTAAAGCTGCAAGCAGCATTTAGCGGTGTTCAAGCAGTTAAGGCCTTTAAGGCCGTTAAGCACAAAAGCATCAAAAGACATTAAGTTTTATGTAGCAAGCATTTAACCATTGACATCATAGATGGAATAGACCATGTTTTAGCATGATTTACCATAATATACCAAATTTAGTGTGATTTTTCATGATCTACCATGTTCCAGTATGATTTACCATGAATCTAGCATGATTTAACATAGTTTACCATGATTTACCATGTTATAGGATGATTTACCATGATATACCACATTCTAGAATGATTTACCAGGATTGTAGCATGATTTACCATGATTCATCACATTGCTAGCATGATTTGCCATGATACACCATGTAATAGTATTTTTTACTATGATTTACCATGTTTATATCGTGATTTACCATGATTTACCACATTGCTGCATTGATGTGAAGTGCCAATAAAAATGAAGTGATAAACTCTGACAAAAAATGATTGTGTTATAATAGTTAACATGGAAAAACTGGTTTGCTTTAGTGCTTTGATTTACTGTTGAAAAGCAAGTGTGTCAAAATGAGAGTGAGCCAATAAGTGGTCTTCTACTGCCCTCTTCTGGCCATTCTACTTATTAATAAAGTGTTTTCACAGGTGCTTTTCACACACACACACACACACACACACACAAAGTCATTATGAAAATATATTTTAATGATCTATAAGCATTTAATGTCTTTGCAAGCTATTAATCAGATTATTCAGAATTTATTCAGAAACATGGGACTACACACACACACATTCTATTGTAGATTAAACTGTCTCATTCAGGGTTCACATTTGTCAATGTGACAATGAATTTTGACTAAATGTGATTGTAAATGTTAAAATAGTGATTATGTTAATTCTAAAAATGAATTATAGAACAATGATAGTCAGCATTATGACAAAATTACTATTTTAAACAGCAGGGGGCAGTCAAACACCACTTATTGGCTTAAAATGCCACTATATTCATATCATTTTCAACTTTTTAACTGTTATAGAGGCAAATTTTGTCCGATCTGTCTAAAATTTGTCAAGCTTGTTTAGAGTGATATATCCTGACCTTTTTTTAAGAAGATCTGAGCATTCATTGAAGAGATATAGGTTTTTGGGGACATTTGGTCAAGACTACATATTGAAGTGACCCTATTATAGCCATCCAAATTAAGAAGTTATACCTTTTCTGATCATTATTGATCTAGAGAGTCCAGAGAATTGTACTGCACTGGTTTTAAACATTATGATATGAAAAGTATACGATCATAGATGGAAAAGACAATTTACAGCCAATACAGGCAATTTACCATAGGAAATGTATGGTTTTAAAGCTTTTTAACAGTTATAGCGCCACCTATGGTCCGATCTCCATGAAACTTTGCATGCTTCCTCACCATGGTATGACACATATACTCATCAATTTTTGTCAAGTTCTGAGTTTTCATTTATGATTTATAGGCTTTTGAGTGTATTTTGACACGCCCCTTTTCTAAATGACCCTGTTACAGTGAACCAAAGGGCAAAGTTCAACTTTTTTTTGATAATTATTGATCTAGAGAGTCCAGAGAATTGTCCTAGACTGGTCTGGTTTTGATCGGGCGAAAAACCAGGGACTAGTTCGCAAAAGTAGGTTTTTAACATATTCGTGAATATTTAATGAACAATTTGATTGACAGCAATGGTTCTAGAGGCAAAGTTGTTCAGCATGAGGAGATCTATCAAATGATATGCATTTTGGGGGGATGTGTGCAACACCACGTGATTACAGAGCCGTAAAACTCGTTAGCGCCAACTAGTGGCCGATTTCTTTCAAAACTCTTACAGACCTCTTAGGCCATGAGTCAAACATGCCCATCTAGTTTCGTTCCGATTGGCCTCCGTTAACCTCGTCTCATTGGGGCTCAAACTTCATTGGTCGATGGCGGCCATGTTTTTTGAGATACGCCAATGTCCTCATAGACATACATGGGGCCTTGGACCAAGACACTCCATACCAATTTTCAAGTCAATCGGACTAACGGTCAGTCCTTTATATGTTTTTTTCATGTTATAGCGCCACCTAGTGTTCGATCGTCGCGATTTTTGTACTGTGACCTCAGATTGACGTTATGCACACCTGTACCAAGTTTGGTGAACCTACCTAATTTACTTCTGGAGTTATAGCCCTTTTAGTAAAATAGGCTCCTCCCACAACGTTCTTTTTGCGCCCCCTAGCGACCGAAAATCGAAATTTCAACTTTTTTTCGATTATAATTTATATTCAGACTCCACAGAACATTTGTGCACTGGTTTGGTTCCGATCGGGCGAAAAACCAGGGACTAGTTCGCAAAAGTCGTTTTTTGACAAAATTCAAAATGGCGGAAAATCTATAATGACGGAAATGAAATCGGAGATATACGTTTTTTAAGTCAGGAGTCCAGCTTTCCAATGATATAAGACACTTGAGTCTACGACTTACGGTCTAGGAGTTATGAGCAGTTTTGCGCAATTGGTTGCTATAGCGCCACCTATGGGCCAATCGGGCTCATAATTTGATAAGCTCTCCTCGATTTTTGTACTACCATCTGACAAAGTTTCAAGTCTCTAGCTCTTACGGTTTGGTCTGCACGATGCGTTTTACGGCAGAAGAATAATAATAATAATTAAAGCTGCAAGCAGCATTTAGCGGTGTTCAAGCAGTTAAGGCCTTTAAGGCCGTTAAGCACAAAAGCATCAAAATACATTAAGTTTTATTTAGCAAGCATTTAACCATTGACATCATAGATGGAATAGACCATGTTTTAGCATGATTTACCATGATATACCAAATTTAGTGTGATTTTTCATGATCTACCATGTTCCAGTATGATTTACCATGAATCTAGCATGATTTACCACAGTTTACCATGATTTACCATGTTATAGGATGATTTACCATGATATACCACATTCTAGAAAGATTTACCAGGATTGTAGCATGATTTACCAAGATTCATCACATTGCTAGCATGATTTGCCATGATACACCATGTAATAGTATTTTTTACTATGATTTACCATGTTTCTATCGTGATTTACCATGATTTACCACATTGCTGCATTGATGTGAAGGGCCAATAAAAATGAAGTGATAAACTCTGACAAAAAATGATTGTGTTATAATAGTTAACATGGAAAAACTGGTTTGCTTTGGTGCTTTGATTTACTGTTGAAAATCAAGTGTGTCAAAATGAGAGTGAGCCAATAAGTGGTCTTCTACTGCCCTCTGCTGGCCTTCTACTTATTAATAAAGTGTTTTTACAGGTGCTTTTGCAATCATATGTAGACATTTGCTCACACACACACACACACACACACACACACACACACACACACACACACACACACACACACACACACACAAAGTCATTATGAAAAGATATTTTAATGGTCTATAAGCATTTCATGTCTTTGCAAGCTAGTAATCAGATTATTCAGAATTTATTCAGAAACATGGGACTACACACACACACATTCTATTGTAGATTAAACTGTCTCATTCAGGGTTCACATTTGTCAATGTGACAATGAATTTTGACTAAATGTGAGTGTCAATGTTAAAATAGTGATTTTATAAAGTCTAAATAAGAATTATAGAATAATATTAGTTAGTAGCATGACAAAATGACTATTTTAAACAGCAGGGGGCAGTAGAATACCACTTATTGGCTTAACATGCCATTCTTCATATCATTTTCACCTTTTTAATTGTTATAGAGGCATATTTTGTCCGATCTGTCTGAAATTTTTCACGCTTGTTTAGAGTCATGTGTCACATATTCTGACTTGATTTGAAGAAGATCTGAGCATTCATTGAAGAGATATAGGCGTTTGGGGACACTTGGTCAAGGCTACATATTGAAGTGACCCTATTATAGCTATCCAAATGAAGAAGTTATACCTTTTCTGATAATTATTGCTCTAGAGAGTCCAGAGAATTGTACTGCACTGGTTTTAACATTATTATATGAACATTATATGATCATAGATGGAAACCCCCATTCACAGCCAATACAGGCAATTTACTATAGGAAATACATGGTTTTAAAGCTTTTTAACAGTTATAGCGCCACCTATGGTCCGATCTCCATGAAACTTTGCATGCTTCCTCACCATGGTATGACACATATGCTCATCAATTTTTGTCAAGTTCTGAGTTTTCATTTATGATTTATAGGCTTTTGAGTGTATTTTGACACACCCCTTTTCTAAATGACCCTGTTACAGTGAACCAAAGGGCAAAGTTCAACTTTTTTTTGATAATTATTGATCTAGAGAGTCCAGAGAATTGTCCTAGACTGGTCTGGTTTTGATCGGGCAAAAAACCAGGGACTAGTTCGCAAAAGTAGGTTTTTAACATATTCGTGAATTTTTAATGAACGATTTGATTGATAGCAATGGTTCTAGAGGCAAAGTTGTTCACCATGAGGAGATCTATCAAATGATATGCATTTTGGGGGGATGTGTGCAACACCACGTGATTACAGAGCCGTAAAACTCGTTAGCGCCAACTAGTGGCCGATTTCTTTCAAAACTCTTACAGACCTCTTAGGCCATGAGTCGAACATGCCCATCGAGTTTCGTTCCGATTGGCCTCCGTTAACCTCGTCTCAACTTCATTGGTCGATGGCGGCCATGTTTTTTGAGATACGCCAATGTCCTCTTACACATACATGGGGCCTTGGACCAAGACACTGCTTACCAATTTTCAAGTCAATCGGACTAACGGTCAACCCTTTATATGTTTTTTTTTATGTTATAGCGCCACCTAGTGATCGATCTTCGCGGTTTTTTTACTGTGACCTCAGATTGAACTCATTCACATATGTACCAAGTTTGGTGAAGCTATCTCATTTCCTTCTTGAGTTATATCCATTTTAGTAAAATAGGCTCCTCCCACAATGCTCATTTTGCGCCCCCTAGCTACCGAAAATCGAAATTTCAACGTTTTTTCAAGAAGTATTGATAGTCAGACTCCACAGAACATTTGTGCACTGGTTTGGTTCCGATCGGACGAAAAACCAGGGACTAGTTTGCAAAAGTTGTTTTTTGACAAAATTCAAAATGGCGGAAAATCTATCATGACGGAAATGAAATCGGAGATATACGTTTTTTAAGTCAGGAGTCCAGCTTTCCAATGATATAAGACACTTGAGTCTACGACTTACGGTCTAGGAGTTATGAGCAGTTTTGCGCAATTGGTTGCTATAGCGCCACCTATGGGCCAATCGGGCTCATAATTTGATAAGCTCTCCTCGATTTTTGTACTACCATCTGACAAAGTTTCAAGTCTCTAGCTCTTACGGTTTGGTCTGCACGATGCGTTTTACGGCAGAAGAATAATAATAATAATAATAATAATAAAAATCAGTACAATTACAATAGGTTTTCAGCACTTCGTGCTTGAACACCTAATAACTAGCAGCATTTAGCGGTGTTCAAGCAGTTAAGGCCTTTAAGGCCGTTAAGCACAAAAACATCAAAAGACATTAAGTTTTATGTAGCAAGCATTTAAACATTGACATCATAGATGGAATAGACCATGTTTTAGCATGATTTACCATGATATACCAAATTTAGTGTGATTTTTCATGATCTACAATGTTCCAGTATGATTTACCATGAATCTAGCATGATTTACCACAGTTTACCATGATTTCCCATGTTATAGGATGATTTACCATGATATACCACATTCTAGAATGATTTACCAGGATTGTAGCATGATTTACCATGATTCATCACATTGCTAGCATGATTTGCCATGATCCACCATGTAATAGTATTTTTTACTATGATTTACCATGTTTCTATCGTGATTTACCATGATTTACCACATTGCTGCATTGATGTGAAGGGCCAATAAAAATGAAGTGATAAACTCTGACAAAAAAATGATTGTGTTATAATAGTTAACATGGAAAAACTGGTTTGCTTTAGTGCTTTGATTTACTGTTGAAAATCAAGTGTGTCAAAATGAGAGTGAGCCAATAAGTGGTCTTCTACTGCCCTCTGCTGGCCATTCTACTTATTAATAAAGTGTTTTCACAGGTGCTTTTGCACTCATATGTAGACATTTGATCACACACACACACACACACACACACACACACACACACACACACACACACACACACACAAAGTCATTATATAAATATATTTTAATGGTCTATAAGCATTTAATGTCTTTGCAAGCTATTAATCAGATTATTCAGCATTTATTCAGACTACACACACACATTCTGTTGTAGATACAGATATTTGAACTATGTGATGGAAAAAAGAAATGTTTACTGCAATTGTCTTTCAGGATTCATATTTCTCAATGTACTACAATAGTCAGTTTACCATGGTTTGTCTTAGTTTACCTTGATGTTACCTTGTTGTGACCGAATACTACACAATAATTTATCATGATATACCACATTCTAGAATGATTCAGCAGGATTGTAGCATGATTTACTATGATTTACCACGTTGTTAGCAATTATGTGAAGTTTCAGAACAGTAAAGTGAATTGAAAGACAAAATATGATTGTGTTATTATAGTAATTGTCACATAAGGTTATTTTTTAGTGTCTGAATATATGAATGCAAAAGCACATGTGAAAAGACTATTAATAAGTATAATGTCCAGCAGAGGGTAGTAGAAGACCACTTATTGCTATAGTACCACTTTTATTTTGAACTACTTGGTTTAATCAGTATCAGGGTTTCCGCGGGGTCATAAAAAGTCATAAAACGTCTTAAATTTAATAATAAGAATTTTAGGCCACAAAAACGTCCGGTTTTTCCATACAAGGTCATAAATTACATTTAGCCACGTCTTAAATTGATATGCTCATTCATTCATTATCACGATATAATGTTTTCTCTATAAAACGATATCAAGAGTTCGATAAATGTTAGATCATGTTTATGCGCCAAAAGCGGAACGAAACTCATTTGAACCGCGCACGCCTCATGGAGCGTTTATCCGCTCGGCTCAAAGTCCAAACGGCAGCGTAGCGCGATCAAGCTCACTAGAGCAGACGCGTTCTTTTACTGTCTATGGTTAACTTTTATCAGTCTCGATCACGAGATCCAGTGAGAAGCACTTGAATTCAGCGAAGAACACAAATGTCTCAGTGATTTAAACCAGTTTAAAGGCAGATGAAACAGCGCTGACGAACAGGAGAAACACTGTGCGCAACTATACAGTCAGAAAGCTTTTCCATCTACACATTTACATCCTTTACCATGGTTTTACTGTAACGTTAGCCTAGTAATATTAACTGCACCATGAAATGTGGGATACATATTGAATTGTATTATATTATTAATGTAGACAATGTATTAAAGGACTAATGGAATATAATTACAGTATTTATGTATTTAGGCTATAGCCTACTGTTTTTCATACATTTCATAAAGATACGTGCCATCAAAGTCAGGCAACACAAACCTGTTTCAAGACTTGAAACAATATCCCCCATTAGCACATGCAGAAACTAAGAAATTAATTTTGAAATAAAGATATTATTTTTGTTAAGGAAAAAATACAAATGTTTGAATGTTCTACCTCAGATTTGTGAAATGTTCACCTGTTTGGCAAGTGTTTGTCATGATATGTTTTGACAATAAAGAGTAGTTTAAAACCACAATTAACGCTCTGGTTTCTATCAAATGATATGCATTTTGTGGGGTTGTGTGCAACACCACGTGATAACAGAGTCGTAAAACTAAAAGTTAAAACTAAGAAAGCCTTCAAAGTTCAAAGAAATAAAGAATTGACATTTATCATCATAATTATCGATATTGACTGATATATTATCGTGATAAGTGTTGTGTTGTTCCTGTGTTATTGATACTTAGGAAAAGGGAGCCTTCAGTTTGTTACTCTTAAGAAAATGGAACCTTTAAATAATTAAACTTATTACTTTTAATGAAAGTCAATAAAAAAAAGACTTTTGAAAGGAAGTTATTTTTCGTAATTCGAGTAGGTCATAAATTTAAATCATATTGGTCATAAAAAGGTCTTAAAAGGTCTTAAATTTGACTGACTAAACCCTGCAGAAACCCTGAGTATTGTGCGCTAAAGCAAACCATTCTTTCAATGTGAATACCATTATGCATGCTTACACACACACACAAACACACACACACACACACACACACACAATTGTGGGTTATGATATTGTGAAAATCTCTTTTTGTGGTCCTTAAGCATTTCAGATATTTATTTGTGATGTAAAAATATTAAACTTTCTAATAAATCATTATTTAATATTATATTATAAGCATTTGTTTGTTAGCCATTGCTGAAAACTGGTTAAAAAAGATTAAAAATATCTAATGCTGTTGCTCCCTCTAGTGGACAACAGCGGTTTTACAGCCTACATAAACGGTTGAAATGAATGACAGGAAATTCGTTTTTTTTTACTTATATCTCGGGAACGAGAAAGTGAAAAAATCTGAAACTCAGAACTTAGATAGGGTTAGAGGAGCCCTCTTGAACAAGACCATCCCCGTGTTGCTGAGTGATTGCTGTCGGGAGTAATGTCTGTTGAAATGCATATCTTTGTGGGCTTATATCTCGGGAATGCCTGGGTCAAATCGCACCATACTCGGATCGAAGCTAGATGAGGACGGGCCCTTTCCAACAAGCTCACCCACAAGGATATAGGTGGTCTAGGTCGGGAGTTACAGCCGTTTCAATTCGGGAGTCTCACGGATTAGCTATCCGCGGGGGGGCGTTCCCGTGCCCCGAGACGATAGATTTCGATTAAGAGCACCGAGAGGACCTTACCATCAAAATTTGAGCGTGCAGCGACTTTCTGTTTTCGAGTTATGAGTGAATTTGTACTTGGGGGGCGTGGCCCAACGTTATACTTTCGTTTTCAGCCTTCCTGTGACACAATTGTAAATAGTAATAAATAAAATAAATAAATGCAGTCCATAATACTCCAATAGATGCATTTTTTACAAAATGTGATTGTAAATGTTGAAATAATGATTTTATTTTAAGTCTAAATATGAACTATAACAATATTAGGGAGTAGTATGATGAAATGACAGCAGGGGGCAGTAAAATACCACTTATTGGCTGTTATAGCCATCCAAATTAAAAAATTATACCTTTTCTGATAATTATTGATCTAGAGAGTCCAGATAATTGTACTGCACTGGTTTTATATAAAATTATACGATCACAGATGGAAAAGACCATTTACAGCCAATACAGGCAATTTACCATAGGAAATGTATGGTTTTAAAGCTTTTTAACAGTTATAGCGCCACATATGGTCCGATCTCCATGAAACTTTGCATGCTTCTTTACCATGGTATGACACATATGCTCATCAATTTTTGTCAAGTTTTGAGTTTTCATTTATGATTTATAGGCTTTTGGGTGTATTTTGACACGCCCATTTTCTAAATGACCCTGTTACAGTGAACCAAAGGGCAAAGTTCAACTTTTTTTCGATAATTATTGATCTAGAGAGTCCAGAGAATTGTCCTAGACTGGTCTGGTTCCAATCGGGCGAAAAACCAGGGACTAGTTCGCAAAAGTAGGTTTTTAATATATTCGTGAATATTTAATGAACGATTTGATTGACAGCAATGGTTCTAGAGGCAAAGTTGTTCAACATGAGGAGATCTATCAATTGATATGCATATTTTGGGGATGTGTGCAACACCACGTGATTACAGAGCTGTCAAACTCGTTAGCGCCAACTAGTGGCCGATTTCTTTCAAAACTCTTACAGACCTCTTGGGCCATGAGTCGAACATGCCCATTGAGTTTCGTTCCGATTGGCCTCCGTTAACCTCGTCTCATAGGTGCTCAAACTTCATTGGTGATGGCGGCCATGTTTTTTGAGATACGCCAATGTCCTCATACACACACATGGGGCCTTGGACCAAGACACTGCATACCAATTTTCAAGTCAATCGGACTAACGGTCAGGTGGTCATAGCCCTATTTATGTTTTTCTTTATGTTATAGCGCCATCTAGTGTTAGATCGACGCGTTTTTTTTACTGTGACCCCAGACTGTCCGCATACACATGTGTGTCGATTTTGGTGAAGATATCTCATTTACTTCTCGAGTTATAGCCATTTTAGTAAAATAGGCTCCTCCCACAACGATCATTTTACTCCCCCTATTGACCGTAAATCGAAATGTAAACTTTTTTTCGATAATTATTGATATTCAGACTCCAGAGAACATGTATGCATTTGTTTGGTTTTGATCGGGCGAAAAACCAGGGACTAGTTCGCAAAAGTTGTTTTTTGACGAAATTCAAAATGGCGGGAAAATTTGCATACCGGAAATGAAATCAGAGATATACGTTTTTTTCGTCAGGTGACCAGCTTTCCAATGATATAAGACACTTGACTCTACGACTTACGGTCTAGGAGTTATGAGCAGTTTTGCGCTTTTGGTTGCTATAGCGCCCCCTATGGGCCAATCGGGCTCATACTTTGATAACCTCTCCTCGATTTTTGTACTACCATCTGACAAAGTTTCAGAGCTCCAGCCCTTACGGTTTGGTCTGCACGACGCGTTTTACGGCAGAATAATAATAATAATAATAATAATAATAATAATAATAAAAATCAGTACAAATACAATAGGTTTTCAGCACTTCGTGCTTGAACACCTAATAATAATAATAATAATAAAAATCAGTACAATTACAATAGGTTTTCAGCACTTCGTGCTTGAACACCTAATAATTAAAGCTGCTAGCAGCATTTAGCGGTGTTCAAGCATTTAAGACAGTTAAGACAGTTAAGCTCAAAAGCATCAAAAGACATTAAGGTTTATGTAGCAAGCATTTAACCACTGACATCATAGATGGAATAGACCATGTTTTAGCATGATTTGCCATGATATACAACATTTCAGTGTGATTGTTAATGATTTACTATGTTACAGTATGATTTACCATAGTTTACTATGATATACCGAGTTCTAGTATGATTCACCATGGTTTACCCTATTCTTGCATGATTTACCACAATTGAACACATTCTAGTAGCCTATGATGTAATATGATTCTAGCATGCTTTATCATAGTTTATGCATTACCATGATTAATCACATTGCTAGCATGATTTACCATGATACACCATGTAATAATATTATTTACTGTGATTTACCATGTTTCTATCGTGATTTACCATGATTTACCACGTTGCTAGCAATTATGTGAAGCTTCAGAACAGTAAAGTGAATTGAAAGACAAAATATGATTGTGTTATTATAGTAATTGTCACATAAGGTTATTTTTTAGTGTCTGAATATATGAATGCAAAAGCACATGTGAAAAGACTATTAATAAGTATAATGTCCAGCAGAGGGTAGTAGAAGACCACTTATTGCTATAGTACCACTTTTATTTTGAACAACTTGGTTTAATCAGTATTGTGCACTAAAGCAAACCAGTCTTTCAATGTGCATGCTTACACACACACACACACACACACACACACACACACACACACACAATTTTGGGTTATGATATTGTGAAAATCTCTTTTTGTGGTCCTTAAGCATTTCAGATATTTATTTGTGATGTAAAAATATTAAACTTTCTAATAAATCATTATTTAATATTATATTATTTATTATAAATATTATTTCCAACATAATAAATATCTTTAAGCATTTGTTTGTTAGCCATTGCTGAAAACTGGTTAAAAAGATTAAAAATTTCTAATGCTGTTGCTCCCTCTAGTGGACAACAGCGGTTTTACAGCCTACATAAACGGTTGAAATGAATGACGGGAAATTCGTTTTTTTTTTTTACTTATATCTCGGGAAGGAGAAAGTGAAAAAATCTGAAACTCAGAACTTAGATAGTGTTAGAGGAGCTCTGTTGATCAAGACCATCCCGGTGTTGCTGGGTGATTGGGGGCGGGAGTAATGTCCGTTTAAATGCATATCTTTGTGGGCTTATATCTCGGGAATGCCCAGGCCAAATCGCACCAAACTCGAATCGAAGCTAGATGAGGACGGGCCCTTTCCAACAAGGATCTAGATGGTCTGGATCAAGAGTTACAGCCGTTTCAAGTTGGGGTTCTCACAGATTAGCGATCCGCGCGGGGGGGGGGGGGGGGGGGGGGGGGGTTAGGGTTGGCTTTTGTGTGTATTTGACACACCCCTTTTCTAAATGACTCTGTTATAGCCATACGAAAAATGCAAAGGTTCATGATTTACCACAATTGAACATATTCTAGTATGATTTAATATGATTCTAGCATGATTTACCATGTTATAGGATGATTTACCATGATATACCACATTCTAGAACAGGGTATCTGCACACTTCTTAAAGCAGCGCTCAGTAAGAATTCCGTTTTTGTCAAACAGCGACCCCTAGAGTCGCTGTGGAGCACTTGTACTGTCGTGAATAGCACTCACGCAGAGATGGCTCGCACTCACGGCCGGATCCCCTCCCCCTGTACAGTGGGATGGACGCTGTAACGAGTGGAAATAAGGTACGGCCCCTTTAAGAGCTGCGCGCGCCCAACACCACATGTATACGGCGCCGGGTTATTTCTGTTTGATGCTCATTTTATCAGAATTTTATCAGATCTATTTTTTTGCCGTAAAGCAATTTGTTACCTCGCGAGACCTGATATCACACGATACTTCCTAACACTCAGGCCGGCGGCTCGCCGGCCCAAAGTTGCAAGGGTGGTTTTGCGGCTCACAGGCACCAGGGGGATGCGAGACGACCACCATTCAACACGAAATCAGTAATATAAACATTACAATGACTCCAAAGCTGTTCGGTTAAGGTAAAAAAGTTACTTAGTTCACCTTTAAAGTCAAATTTAAGGCTTTTTAAGACCTTTTCAAGACCTGAAGAAATCAAAATTAATACCTTACATTAGGGGTGCGCAATATTTTAAAAAAAATGTCTCAATATTTTCAAAGTTTTGTTGATGATAATTAGATGATATTTTACTGATTGTGTTTGTGTACTGGTACCATGGCTGGTTTAGGCCTGTTGTTGACAGCTGACTCACGAAGATATTCATATTTTTCATATTCTATGCAGTGGTCAGTTCACAGCAGTGAAAGGAATTAACATTTTTTTATTAAAGGGCAATATTTGCAACCTTAAATTGAGTTCCAGGGGCATTTTCACCCATATATGGACTTTCTTTTTTTTTTTTTTACTTAGAGGTATGCATCACCTTTTATGTCAAATTCTAACATTCAAATGAAATTATATTAGAATAATAACACAATACCACTGTTACCAGTTATATTAAATCATTAAATCAAAATCCATCTTTGCAGTGCAGAGGAGACACAGAAGCAGCATCAGAACTGGCATTAATATATTTATACTCCATTTACAATTGCATAAATAAAGCTATGATATATTCAATTCTTTCAATTATTAATTTAATATTTAAATATGAACTGATTTCTAATTGTAACATTTTAATTACAGGGTACTTTAAATGTGAAACTAAACCCGCCAGTAGGTGGCGGCAAGTCACTGTCTCAGGGAGTCATTCATTCAAACGATTTGTTCAAACGGCTGATTCATTCAGGAACTGCAAGTGATTGTTCATTGAATCGTTAAAATGATTCGTTCAAAACGCGGATTTCAGTCAAGAAATCATCGCTGTCTTTTGCATTGAGTCTCTGCTACGGTTTCATTTTGAAATTCTCGTCAGCGAAATAAAGGGAAAACAAACAATATTGACAATATTGTTTATAAAATGTAACAATGTTAATTTAACTGTTATAAAATAAATATCATATTTGCTATTGTGCACGGGAAAACAGCCCTCTTGCTGATGTAATATTGTATGATAACAACATATGATATATAAAATACAAAAACTTTATACGTCTATTAGGGAACATACCTATAACTGCACTGACATCACGCAGTGAAAGCAAGCATGAGAGACAAATGCGATGTCAGCTCGCAGTGCGCCCTCGTACATAGTTAACGTTAAAGTAAAACAATGATTACAATATCATAATAGACAATACACATCGCACACCACTACGCACATAAAGAATGAACTTACAATTGAACTGAAATTAACCAGCTTTCTTCTCCTCTCCTGCTGTTTCGTGTGCAGGAGACAGACATAATGCTGGCGCGAATGTGACGCGAAATGTCACGTGAACGAGCAAATCCACAAAGAACGAATAGTAAATAAAAAAGTACGCTAATTAGATAGTTTTAATTTGGAAAACATTTAGATATGTCTAAATCAAATTGCCATTGAAAATTTAAGACCTTTCATAAGTCAAAATAAGACTTTTTAAGACTTTTTAAGGCCATAAATTTTTAAAATCTAATTTAAGACTTTTTAAGACTTTTTAAGGACCCGCGGATACCCTGTAGAATGATTTACCGCAGGATTATAGCATGATTTGCCATGATACACCATGTAACAGTATTGTTTACAATGATTTACCATGTTTCTTCTTCAGAACCGGTGCCCAGTTAACCAATTCCCTGGAACCGTTAGTATGCCTGCTTAACGATTCCGCTTATCGGTTCCGCTCGTTGCAAATGTGTCATGACGTCACACACGAGCTGCGTTATTTTGATTCAGAACGCATCAAACATAACATCGAGGCAGAAGCGCTCGTTTGGTTATATTTCACGCGAAAAGACGACAATATATGAGGTGCCGTCTAGGGCTTAAATCAAACTTCATTCACGCACACAAATATGAAACACTTGCATATACACGTATACTAAGTAGTCAAACATACATGTATACTGCTGAATGCTCAAACAAATACATATGAAATGCACAACGACACACCTAAAGTCGCTCACGCATACATGCAAACTCTACACACACGAGATGCGCAAAACTCTCCAGGCACATACTCATCTGAGACGCGCGCGCGCACACACAACTTAAACTGGAATGTCACTGTTTCTGTCACTGCGACTTCACGAACGGGTGAACACGCGCACGCACACACACGTCACTTTTGAAGTAAAATTGAGGATGCAGTGCATGTAATGCATCCAGATATCAAATTGAACTGAATCGATAACATGATAATCGTAATCGAACCGAACCGTGAGACCATTGTAGGTTCACACCCCTAATACTCTGTGCTGTGTCAGCGAGTTAATAATAATTAACAAACAAAATAAGTTATAAGTTCAATAAGTTAATACAAACAAACAAATTTGTACTTATTCCCTCACCCAATGAGAATCGATAAGAGAATCGATAAGGAATCGAATCGATAAGCAATATCGATAATGGAATCGGAATTGTTAAATTCTTATCAATTCCCATCCCTAATCAAGTGTGTCAAAATGAAAGTGAGCCAATAAGTGGTCTTCTACTGCCCTCTGCTGGTCACACAAGTGCTTTTGCGTTCAAATGTAGACATATGCTTACACACACACACATGGGATATGTTATTGTGAAAAACTCTTTTAATGGTGTATAAGCAATTATTTAACATATTTCTTTGTGATGTAATAATATAAAACTATATTAAAACTAATAAAAAAATAGCTTTAAGCGTTTGTTTGTTAGCCAATGCTGAAAGCTGATAAAAAAGATTAAAAATGTCGGTAACACTTTACAATAAGGTTCATTTATTAAACAGTAGTTAATGTATTAATTAACATGAACCATGAGCAATACATTTGTTACTGTTTTTGTTCATCTTTGTTAACATTAGTTAATACAAATCCAGCTGTTCATTGTTAGTTCATGTTAGTTCACAGTGCATTAACTAATGTTAACAAGATTTTAATAAAGTATTTGTAAATGTTGAAATTAACATTAACAAAGATTAACAAATGCTGAAGGAGTATTGTTCATTCTTAGTTAATGTTAACTACATTAGTTAACATTAAATAAGAATTCGTCGCGGGGGGCGTTCCCGAGCCCCGCGACGATAGATTTGGATCAAGAACCCCGAGAGAACCTTACCTAGCGTGCAGAGACTTTCTGTTTTCGAGTTATGAGTGAATTTGTACTTGGGGGGCGTGGCCCAACGTTATACTTTCGTATTTTAGCCTTCCTGTGACACAATTGTAAATAGTAATAAATAAAATAAATAAATGCAGTCCATAATACTCCAATAGATGAATTTGGACAAAATGTGATTGTAAATGTTAAAATAATGATTTAATAAAGTCTACATTTCAATTATATATAACAATATTAGGGAGTAGTATGATGAAATGACAGCAGGGGGCAGTAAAATACCACTTATTGGCTGGTATAGCCATCCAAAATGTTACAGCCATCCAATTTACACTATTATAGCCATTCAAATGAAGAAGTTCAACCTTTTCTGATAATTATTGATGTAGAGAGTCCAGAGAATTGTACTGCACCGGTTTTAAACATTAAGATTTTATGATCATAGATGGAAAAGGCCATTTACAGCCAATACAGGCAATTTACCATAGGAAATGCATGGTTTTAAAGCTTTTCAACAGTTATAGCGCCACCTATTGTCCGATCTCCATGAAACTTCGCATGCTTCTTCACCATGGTATGACACATATGCTCATCATTTTTTGTCAAGTTCTGAGTTTTTATTTATGATTTATAGGCTTTTGTGTGTATTTGACACGCCCCTTTTCTAAATTACCCTGTTATAGCCATACGAAAAATGCAAAAGTTCAACTTTTTTTCAATGATTATTGATCTAGAGAGTCCAGAGAATTGCCCTAGACTGGTCTGGTTCTGATCGGGCGAAAATCCAGGGACTAGTTTGCAAAAGTAGGTTTTTAACATATTCGTGAATATTTAATGAACGATTTGATTGACAGCAATAGTTCTAGAGGCAAAGTTGTTCAGCCTGAGGAGATCTATCAAATGATATGCATATTTTGGGGATGTGTGCAACACCACGTGATTACAGAGCCATAAAACTTGTTAGCGCCAACTAGTGGCCAATTTCTTTCAAAACTCTTACAGACCTCTTGGGCCATGAGTCAAACATGCCCATCGAGTTTCGTTCCGATTGGCCTCCGTTAACCTTGTCTAATAGGTGCTCAAATTCATTGGCCGATGGCGGCCATGTTTTTTGAGTTATGCCAATTTCCTCATACACATTCATGGCACCTTGGACCAAGACACTGCATACCAATTTTCAAGTCAATCGGACTAACGGTCAGGTGGTCATAGCCCTTTTTATGTTTATTTAATGTTATAGCGCCACCTAGTGTTAGATCGACGCGGTTTTTTTACTGTGACCTCAGACTGTCCTCATACACATGTCTCTTGAGATTGGTGAAGATATCTCATTTACTTCTCGAGTTATAGCCATTTTAGTAAAATAGGCTCCTCCCACAATGATCATTTTACTCCCCCTAGCGACCGTGAATCGAAAATTCAACTTTTTTTCAATGATTATTGATATTCAGACTTCAGACAACATGTATGCATTTGTTTGGTTTTGATCGGGCGAAAAACCAGGGACTAGTTCGCAAAAATAGGTTTTTGACAAAATTCAAAATGGCGGAAAAATTTGCATACCGGAAATGAAATCGGAGATATACGTTTTTTACGTCAGGCCTCCAGCTTTCCAATGATATAAGACACTTGAGTCTACGACATACGGTTTAGGAGTTATGAGCAGTTTCGCGCAATTGATTGCTGTAGCGCCACCTATAGGCCAATCGGGGTCATACTTTCTGAGGCTCTCCTCGATTTTTGTACTACCATCTGACAAAGTTTCAGAGCTCCAGCCCTTACGGTTTGTTCTGCACGATGCGTTTTACGGCAGAAGAATAATAATAATAATAATAATAAAAATCAGTACAAATACAATAGGTTTTCAGCACTTCGTGCTTGAACACCTAATTAAAGCTGCTAGCAGCATTTAGCGGTGTTCAAGCATTTAAGACAGTTAAGACAGTTAAGCTCAAAAGCATCAAAAGACATTAAGGTTTATGTAGCAAGCATTTAACCACTGACATCATAGATGGAATAGACCATGTTTTAGCATGATTTGCCATGATATACAACATTTCAGTGTGATTGTTAATGATTTACTATGTTACAGTATGATTTACCATAGTTTACTATGATATACCGAGTTCTAGTATGATTCACCATGGTTTACCCTGTTCTTGCATGATTTACCACAATTGAACACATTCTAGTAGCCTATGATGTAATATGATTCTAGCATGCTTTATCATAGTTTACCTTGATTTGTCTTAGTTTACCTTGATTTACCATGTTATAGGATGATTTACCAGGATTGTAACATGCTTTACCATGATTAATCACATTGCTAGCATGATTTACCATGATACACCATGTAATAATATTATTTACTGTGATTTACCATGTTTCTATCGTGATTTACCATGATTTACCACGTTGCTAGCAATTATGTGAAGCTTCAGAACAGTAAAGTGAATTGAAAGACAAAATATGATTGTGTTATTATAGTAATTGTCACATAAGGTTATTTTTTAGTGTCTAAATATATGAATGCAAAAGCACATGTGAAAAGACTATTAATAAGTATAATGTCCAGCAGAGGGTAGTAGAAGACCACTTATTGCTATAGTACCACTTTTATTTTGAACAACTTGGTTTAATCAGTATTGTGCACTAAAGCAAACCAGTCTTTCAATGTGAATTCCATTGTGCATGCTTACACACACACACACACACACACACACACACACACACACACACACACACAATTTTGGGTTATGATATTGTGAAAATCTCTTTTTGTGGTCCTTAAGCATTTCAGATATTTATTTGTGATGTAAAAATATTAAACTTTCTAATAAATCATTATTTAATATTATATTATTTATTATAAATATTATTTCCAACATAATAAATATCTTTAAGCATTTGTTTGTTAGCCATTGCTGAAAACTGGTTAAAAAGATTAAAAATATCTAATGCTGTTGCTCCCTCTAGTGGACAACAGCGGTTTTACAGCCTACATAACCGGTTGAAATGAATGACGGGAAATTCGTTTTTTTTTTTTACTTATATCTTGGGAAGGAGAAAGTGAAAAAATCTGAAACTCAGAACTTAGATAGTGTTAGAGGATCTCTGTTGATCAAGACCATCCCGGTGTTGCTGGGTGATTGGGGGCGGGAGTAATGTCCGTTTAAATGCATATCTTTGTGGGCTTATATCTCGGGAATGCCCAGGCCAAAAGCCCCGCGACGATAGATTTGGATCAAGATCCCCGAGAGGACCTTACCATCAAAATTTGAGCGCGCAGAGACTTTCCGTTTTCGAGTTATGAGTGTATTTGTACTTGGGGGGCGTGGCCCAATGTTTTACTTTCGTTTTGAGGCTTCCTGTGACAATTAATTATAGAGGCAAATTTTGTCTGATTTGTCTGAAATGTTTCAATGCCGTTCAGAGTGATATTACACATGTTGTTGACATTTTTAAAAGAAGATCTGAGCATTCATTTAAGAGATCAGCATTTACAACCAATACAGGCAATTTACCATAGGAAATGTATGGTTTTAAAGCTTTTTGATAGTTATAGCGCCAACTATGGTCCGATCTCCATGAAACTTTGCATGCTTCTTCACCATGTTATGACACATATGCTTACCAATTTTTGTGAAGTTCTGAGTTTTTATTTATGATTTATAGGCTTTTGTGTGTATTTGACACACCCCTTTTCTAAATGACTCTGTTATAGCCATACGAAAAATGCAAAGGTTCATGATTTACCACAATTGAACATATTCTAGTATGATTTAATATGATTCAAGCATGATTTACCATGTTATAGGATGATTTACCATGATATACCACATTCTAGAACAGGGTATCTGCACACTTCTTAAAGCAGCGCTCAGTAAGAATTCCGTTTTTGTCAAACAGCGACCCCTAGAGTCGCTGTGGAGCACTTGTACTGTCGTGAATAGCACTCACGCAGAGATGGCTCGCACTCACGGCCGGATCCCCTCCCCCTGTACACCGGTACCTGTTCAGTGGGATAGACGCTGTAACGAGTGGAAATAAGGTGTGGCCCCTTTAAGAGCTGCGCGCGCCCAACACCACATGTATACGGCGCCGGGTTATTTCTGTTTGATGCTCATTTTATCAGAATTTTATCAGATCTGTTTTTTTGCCGTAAAGCAATTTGTTACCTCGCGAGACCTGATATCACACGATACTTCCTAACACTCAGGCCGGCGGCTCGCCGGCCCAAAGTTGCAAGGGTGGTTTTGCGGCTCACAGGCACCAGGGGGGTGCGAGACGACCACCATTCAACACGAAATCAGTAATATAAACATTACAATGACTCCAAAGCTGTTCGGTTAAGGTAAAAAAGTTACTTAGTTCACCTTTAAAGTCAAATTTAAGGCTTTTTAAGACCTTTTTAAGACCTGAAGAAATCAAAATTAATACCTTACATTAGGGGTGCGCAATATTTAAAAAAAAATGTCTCAATGTTTTCAAAGTTTTGTTGATGATAATTAGATGATATTTTACTGATTGTGTTTGTGTACTGGTACCATGGCTGGTTTAGGCCTGTTGTTGACAGCTGACTCACGAAGATATTCATATTTTTCATATTCTATGCAGTGGTCAGTTCACAGCAGTGAAAGGAATTAACATTTTTTTATTAAAGGGCAATATTTGCAACCTTAAATTGAGTTCCAGGGGCATTTTCACCCATATATGGACTTTCTTTTTTTTTTTTTTACTTAGAGGTATGCATCACCTTTTATGTCAAATTCTAACATTCAAATTAAATTATATTAGAATAATAACACAATACCACTGTTACCAGTTATATTAAATCATTAAATCAAAATCCATCTTTGCAGTGCAGAGGAGACACAGAAGCAGCATCAGAACTGGCATTAATATATTTATACTCCATTTACAATTGCATAAATAAAGCTATGATATATTCAATTCTTTCAATTATTAATTCAATATTTAAATATGAACTGATTTCTAATTGTAACATTTTAATTACAGGGTACTTTAAATGTGAAACTAAACCCGCCAGTAGGTGGCGGCAAGTCACTGTCTCAGGGAGTCATTCATTCAAACGATTTGTTCAAACGGCTGATTCATTCAGGAACTGCAAGTGATTGTTCATTGAATCGTTAAAATGATTCGTTCAAAACGCGGATTTCAGTCAAGAAATCATCGCTGTCTTTTGCATTGAGTCTCTGCTACGGTTTCATTTTGAAATTCTCGTCAGCGAAATAAAGGGAAAACAAACAATATTGACAATATTGTTTATAAAATGTAACAATGTTAATTTAACTGTTATAAAATAAATATCATATTTGCTATTGTGCACGGGAAACCAGCCCTCTTGCTGATGCAATATTGTATGATAACAACATATGATATATAAAATACAAAAACTTTATACGTCTATTAGGGAACATACCTATAACTGCACTGACACATCACGCAGTGAAAGCAAGCATGAGAGACAAATGCGATGTCAGCTCGCAGTGCGCCCTCGTACATAGTTAACGTTAAAGTAAAACAATGATTGCAATATCATAATAGACAATACACATCGCACACCACTACGCACATAAAGAATGAACTTACAATTGAACTGAAATTAAGCAGCTTTCTTCTCCTCTCCTGCTGTTTCGTGTGCAGGAGACAGACATAATGCTGGCGCGAATGTGACGCGAAATGTCACGTGAACGAGCAAATCCACAAAGAACGAATAGTAAATAAAAAAGTACGCTAATTAGATAGTTTTAATTTGGAAAACATTTAGATATGTCTAACTCAAATTGCCATTGAAAATTTAAGACCTTTCATAAGTCAAAATAAGACTTTTTAAGACTTTTTAAGGCCATACATTTTTAAAATCTAATTTAAGACTTTTTAAGACTTTTTAAGGACCCGCGGATACCCTGTAGAATGATTTACCGCACGATTATAGCATGATTTGCCATGATACACCATGTAATAGTATTGTTTACAATGATTTACCATGTTTCTTCTTCAGAACCGGTGCCCAGTTAACCAATTCCCTGGAACCGTTAGTATGCCTGCTTAACGATTCCGCTTATCGGTTCCGCTCGTTGCAAATGTGTCATGACGTCACACACGAGCTGCGTTATTTTGATTCAGAACGCATCAAACATAACATCGAGGCAGAAGCGCTCATTTGGTTATATTTCACGCGAAAAGACGACAATATATGAGGTGCCGTCTAGGGCTTAAATCAAACTTCATTCACGCACACAAATATGAAACACTTCCATATACACGTATACCCAGATAGCAAAAAATATCGGCACGGCTTCTTTTTGCCGCCGGCCCCAAACTGTCGGCTATAGGTGCGCCCCGCTGGCGGAGATGAGACGTTTGCCGCCGAATACGTCACTCCCATTTCTTGCGAGATGCCGCCGGCGAACAGCCGCCGGGCCGCCGACTTCATTCTCTCTGGCGGTTGCCGCCGTCTAAATGAACCGCGGCCGGCTGGCGGCAAGCCGCTTTGAAATCGACCAGCCATGTCATTGGCATGAGTGGAACTGACAGCATTTTAACTTTCACATTTAAAGCGATTATAATTATTATGTGAATTATATCAAAATTTTAGGTACCTAAGTCATTAGGGTTTATAACAGATTTGACTCAGTCTGATTCCATGATAAGGTTTAGGAAAATACATTTAAATTACGTTGAAACTCTGAAGCGATTCAGTGATAGGCCTATGTAAAATATATAGAATTATTTTATTCACTTAAGGTGACAATTCATTTCTTTGATTTATGCACAATTGAGATGCACAAATAGTCCAAAAAGAATTCATTTTGTAAAACTTACTTGGCAATAAATATCTTTCTGATTCTGATTAGGTTTTAAAATAAATATTTCATTCATGGTATGAACAATTTAGCAGAATAAATGGATGAAGTTAGACTTTTAACCAATGCCTGAAATCAGTGAACAGTGAAAGACATCTGCAACTTGACCAAAAGCTTGGGTATGCTTTAGATTTTTTTTTTTTTATTAATTTGCAACCATGGTAATATTAATAATAAACATGAAAATCCCTGTTTTGACCTGAAAGTTAAAGTGAAATATTTAGAAATATTTTGTCTCTCTGTCACCCCAGGAAATTTCGTTTATGTCTTTCATTTTTTTACAAGTTCGATTTTTTTATTTATTTTACCTTTTACAGGTATAAGGGATTAATTTGCAATTGCGAGTTTTGCAATCTGTACAAATGTTTAAGAAAGTATTAAAGCACAAACAGAGAAGTACCTCCACCGGCCGAGAGGGGCAGTACCTAAAAAACGGAAGCAGATAGATACTATTGGAACAGTGGCCACTCGTCACACGATTTCAGTATTTGGAGAGGATATCCTATCTAGTCATTGACTAGTACGATCTTTAAAGTAAGTACATTTTTCCTTTTTGTGTAACGCAATATTATGATCATTTTTTACATTTTTAGTTAATCTTTTTCAAATATGTTCTTGCCTTACTAGTCAAGCTAGTAAGTTAGCCTGTTTACAAAGTTTGCGTCATGTTTCTGACATAGCTAATGTTAGTTAGGCTAACGTTACTTAGTTTCTTCCTGGCGTTAGTTTTTTCTTTTCTTCTTTTAACTATATTTACGTATGTTTATGCAAGTGTGAGTACTACAGTATGTGGTTTAAGATAGTATTGGTCAGTCGAATAATTAACTAACTTACGTAACTAAATCCTGAAGGACAATTCTCCCGCCCACGTGGGGAATGGTAACGTTAGCAACATCTTTACGACAAGAAAGACTGATCAGTATAACTTGTGTTGTTTTCTAACTAAACATAATGATGTTTTGTTTGATTCCACAACCATGCTGCTAGTCTAGTTTAATTTACAGTGTTAGCTAACACATGCTGCTTCGCCTTTTTTACTCACTGAATTCAAGCATGTTCGACATGTTGAAATGTATCTAGCTACAGTAGATCGCCAAAGCTTTACATCTAGAAAGAAAGCTTTACATCTAGAAAGTTTAACTTTTGGTGTTTTCTTACAAAAATAACGATGTGTGTGTGTGTGTATATATATATGTATGTGTATGTATATATGTGTGTATATGTATATGATTGTGTTTTTCTGAACATGGTTTTCTGTTGATCCACTTGTGAAAATGACTCGTTTTTTGAAGGGGTGAGCATTTTAATGTTATTGATTTTGCCTGGAAATTAATCAAAAAGTATACTTTATGCAAAATGTTCTTCTATTTTAGATGGTTCACATTGTTCAGTTTATCAACGAGGAGGATCTGCCATTTGCAGTGGTTCCGCAAGAGAGCATGTGCCATTGGCCCCCATTTAACCTCAGCAAAAAGACGAAGGCAACAATCTAGCCATCCTCTGCACACCTCCACACAGCACCTGGGAGAAACATAATTTTAAGTTCATGAAGGGAGCAGGTAAATGGGTCTGACTTGTGTATTTGATTTTCCTGTATTTCATCTGTGTAATTTATTTTCTGTTTATTGTGGATAACTGACTCTTTCATTCATTATTCCCTACTCTAGAATCTTGTAAGTCTCAAGAAAAAAAACTCTAGAAAGATGCATCGATTCCAGAAAACCAGGAAAATGCTGAACTGGTATGTAAAATCTATTGCTGTGATGCTGGATTTGTGCTCCTGCCACTAAACTATACCATTTGTTAGATTTTCAAATTTCTTTTTCCTCTTTCTCGCAACCAGGTTTCTCCCCAGTAATCCAGACTCCACTTCACAGAGCCAAGAGTTTGAGTACAAGTAAGTGATGTTATTTTCTGAAGTTTTTTTGTCTTGGAAACTATTGCTTCTATTTGAAGTCGGCATGAACCGGAAGTTACAAACGACTTTTCTCCAGTGTTGTGACGTATTTAAAAGTGAAAAAGTATATTGAACGGAGGGCAGGGTTTTACTCTAGCGCTCCTCTTCTCCATCTCTGCTCATAGCACGGTTTGAGGGGAGTTGCCACGCCCTCGCGCCATAGCACATGACCGGAAGAGAAGAGAAGTCGTTTCGAGGGGGGAGGGAAGGGTAACGTATTTGATTAAAGATTATAAGGCTACATGAATTTTAAAAGAATAATGAAGTGCACAGATAAATCATTTATAATAAACACTACAATATTACATATAAAAATACGAATTGTAAAATCTTACTTCAAGAGCAGGTGAAGCAAGTTCAACAAACAATGTTGAAGACGTTTGCTTGCACTGAGCAATTAGGTACACATTGCAAACAGCACCTGTGGTTGTCGGTTTAATTCCCACTGGTGCTACCTGTACATGTAGTAGACCTAGATATAAAGTAAAATTTAACATTGTATACTGCATATATTACAGTCTGAATCCTTAGCCTTTCACATTTTTTATTTATTTATGAGAAGCTTCAGAGAAATGTAATTTGTAACACTTTTTTGGATTTTCAGCTTGGTGTAGGGGATAAAGCATGTTTTAGAGACATGTTCCTGAAGACCATTGTTCAAAGTAAGTTGGATATTTTTTTTAGATTTAAGTAGATGTGTACGTCCTATTGTCCTCATGCAATTCAAATTAAATGACAGATCTGTATTTTCTATATTAGCCATCCGGAAGGACCCGGCAACCCAGGATGCACTGATGAGGCAGTCCAGGTTAACGTTACGCGTTACCTGAAAGGAGCATCTGACCGTGAAGGCAGAAAAAGGCGCCGCACAGCTGAGAGGGACCCACTGCCGACCACTTAAAACTAGACTGACTACTGACACCCCAGAATCACTGACAACTGGAATCCTTTCTTTATCTTGCAGTCAGTAGAATCAAGACCCCTAAAGAAGTCAGAAGTGTCAGACTACACTCACTCACTGTGAAAATTACTTTCTTTTTTTCTTTTTCAAATAAAGCTTGTAAATCCTTGTGCCACAGGTCAGCATTGCCGTTATAATGGCCTATTCTACTCCAGAGCTTTACTATAAATTATTACCACTTATATTGTTAGAAATGGTTTGTAAATGTAGTTATACTTTTATTTATTTGGTATCTTGCACATTATTTGGTATCAAATATCCTCTTTACTTGTCATAATGTTTACTGGTAATTTTTTACCCTAGAGCTGTCCTTTTTAAATGAACACTTATTGTAAGTGTTGTAATTTGCTTGTAAGGCTGTTTAACCAAAATTGAATTGGAAACCTGCATGTTAGTATATTGATTTATTTATTTTTCTGTTATGTTTCAGTGATCTGAAACATCTTGTTTAAATGACAGTTACTGTACTTTGAAATGTAGAAATAAAAATGCCAATTGTAAATTTGTCTGGTTTGAGCCATCATTATTCTTGATAAACTGCATGCTATAAATAAAAAAATAAAAATATATATATATAGCCAGAATAAGCGGCGGCAGAGCGCTCGAAAATAGCGTTTGCCTGCGGCGGGCCGCGGAAGGACGGCCTTCAATATAAAGGCGGCGGAACGGCGGTTGGCCCGCGGGCCGGCCGCTTAACGAAGGCGGTAGGAAGGCGGCTGCCGCTTTTAAAAAGCGGCTGCCGCCGGCGGTGCGCCGTCCAACGTGTTTGCGATGTCGCCATTCTGACGCTTCTACTGCCGCCGGAGAACCGACGGTGGTCCGCCGACTCATTGCTATCTGGGTACCAAGTAGTCAAACATACATGTATACTGCTGAATGCTCAAACAAATACATATGAAATGCACAACGACACACCTAAAGTCGCTCACGCATACATGCAAACTCTACACACACGAGATGCGCAAAACTCTCCAGGCACATACTCATATGAGACGCGCGCGCGCACACACAACTTAAACTGGAATGTCACTGTTTCTGTCACTGCGACTTCACGAACGGGTGAACACGCGCACGCACACACACATCACTTTTGAAGTAAAATTGAAGATGCAGTGCATGTAGATGCATCGAGATATCAAATTGAACTGAATCGATAACATGATCATCGTAATCGAACCGAACCGTGAGACCATTGTAGGTTCACACCCCTAATACTCTGTGCTGTGTCAGCGAGTTAATAATAATTAACAAACAAAATAAGTTATAAGTTCAATAAGTTAATACAAACAAACAAATTTGTACTTATTCCCTCACCCAATGAGAATCGATAAGGAATCGAATCGATAAGCAATATCGATAATGGAATCGGAATTGTTAAATTCTTATCAATTCCCATCCCTAATCAAGTGTGTCAAAATGAAAGTGAGCCAATAAGTGGTCTTCTACTGCCCTCTGCTGGTCACACAAGAGCTTTTGCATTCAAATGTAGACATATGCTTACACACACACACACACGGGATATGTTATTGTGAAAATCTCTTTTAATGGTGTATAAGCAATTATTTAACATATTTCTTTGTGATGTAATAATATAAAACTATATTAAAACTAATAAAAAAATAGCTTTAAGCGTTTGTTTGTTAGCCAATGCTGAAAGCTGATAAAAAAGATTAAAAATGTCGGTAACACTTTACAATAAGGTTCATTTATTAAACAGTAGTTAATGTATTAATTAACATGAACCATGAGCAATACATTTGTTACTGTTTTTGTTCATCTTTGTTAACATTAGTTAATACAAATCCAGCTGTTCATTGTTAGTTCATGTTTTTTCACAGTGCATTAACTAATGTTAACAAGATTTTAATAAAGTATTTGTAAATGTTGAAATTAACATTAACAAAGATTAACAAATGCTGAAGGAGTATTGTTCATTCTTAGTTAATGTTAACTACATTAGTTAACATTAACTAAGAATTCGTCGCGGGGGGCGTTCCCGAGCCCCGCGACGATAGATTTGGATCAAGAACCCCGAGAGAACCTTACCTAGCGTGCAGAGACTTTCTGTTTTCAAGTTATGAGTGAATTTGTACTTGGGGGGCGTGGCCCAACGTTATACTTTCGTATTTTAGCCTTCCTGTGACACAATTGTAAATAGTAATAAATAAAATAAATAAATGCAGTCCATAATACTCCAATAGATGAATTTGGACAAAATGTGATTGTAAATGTTAAAATAATGATTTAATAAAGTCTACATTTCAATTATATATAACAATATTAGGGAGTAGTATGATGAAATGACAGCAGGGGGCAGTAAAATACCACTTATTGGCTGTTATAGCCATCCAAAATGTTACAGCCATCCAATTTACACTATTATAGCCATTCAAATAAAGAAGATCAACCTTTTCTGATAATTATTGATGTAGAGAGTCCAGAGAATTGTACTGCACCGGTTTTAAACATTAAGATTTTATGATCATAGATGGAAAAGGCCATTTACAGCCAATACAGGCAATTTACCATAGGAAATGCATGGTTTTAAAGCTTTTCAACAGTTATAGCGCCACCTATTGTCCGATCTCCATGAAACTTTGCATGCTTCTTCACCATGGTATGACACATATGCTCATCATTTTTTGTCAAGTTCTGAGTTTTTATTTATGATTTATAGGCTTTTGTGTGTATTTGACACGCCCCTTTTCTAAATTACCCTGTTATAGCCATACGAAAAATGCAAAAGTTCAACTTTTTTTCAATGATTATTGATCTAGAGAGTCCAGAGAATTGCCCTAGACTGGTCTGGTTCTGATCGGGCGAAAATCCAGGGACTAGTTCGCAAAAGTAGGTTTTTAACATATTCGTGAATATTTAATGAACGATTTGATTGACAGCAATGGTTCTAGAGGCAAAGTTGTTCAGCCTGAGGAGATCTATCAAATGATATGCATATTTTGGGGATGTGTGCAACACCACGTGATTACAGAGCCATAAAACTTGTTAGCGCCAACTAGTGGCCAATTTCTTTCAAAACTCTTACAGACCTCTTGGGCCATGAGTCAAACATGCCCATCGAGTTTCGTTCCGATTGGCCTCCGTTAACCTTGTCTAATAGGTGCTCAAATTCATTGGCCGATGGCGGCCATGTTTTTTGAGTTATGCCAATTTCCTCATACACATTCATGGCACCTTGGACCAAGACACTGCATACCAATTTTCAAGTCAATCGGACTAACGGTCAGGTGGTCATAGCCCTTTTTATGTTTATTTAATGTTATAGCGCCACCTAGTGTTAGATCGACGCGTTTTTTTTACTGTGACCTCAAACTGTCCTCATACACATGTCTCTTGAGATTGGTGAAGATATCTCATTTACTTCTCGAGTTATAGCCATTTTAGTAAAATAGGCTCCTCCCACAACGATCATTTTACTCCCCCTAGCGACCGTGAATCGAAAATTCAACTTTTTTTCAATGATTATTGATATTCAGACTTCAGACAACATGTATGCATTTGTTTGGTTTTGATCGGGCGAAAAACCAGGGACTAGTTCGCAAAAATAGGTTTTTGACAAAATTCAAAATGGCGGAAAAATTTGCATACCGGAAATGAAATCGGAGATATACGTTTTTTACGTCAGGCCTCCAGCTTTCCAATGATATAAGACACTTGAGTCTACGACATACGGTTTAGGAGTTATGAGCAGTTTCGCGCAATTGATTGCTGTAGCGCCACCTATAGGCCAATCGGGGTCATACTTTCTGAGGCTCTCCTCGATTTTTGTACTACCATCTGACAAAGTTTCAGAGCTCCAGCCCTTACGGTTTGTTCTGCACGATGCGTTTTACGGCAGAAGAATAATAATAATAATAATAAAAATCAGTACAAATACAATAGGTTTTCAGCACTTCGTGCTTGAACACCTAATTAAAGCTGCTAGCAGCATTTAGCGGTGTTCAAGCAGTTAAGGCCTTTAAGGCCGTTAAGCACAAAAACATCAAAAGACATTAAGTTTTATGTAGCAAGCATTTAAACATTGACATCATAGATAGAATAGACCATGTTTTAGCATGATTTACCATGATATACCAAATTTAGTGTGATTTTTCATGATCTACAATGTTCCAGTATGATTTACCATGAATCTAGCATGATTTACCACAGTTTACCATGATTTCCCATGTTATAGGATGATTAACCATGATATACCACATTCTAGAATGATTTACCAGGATTGTAGCATGATTTACCATGATTCATCACATTGCTAGCATGATTTGCCATGATCCACCATGTAATAGTATTTTTTACTATGATTTACCATGTTTCTATCGTGATTTACCATGATTTACCACATTGCTGCATTGATGTGAAGGGCCAATAAAAATGAAGTGATAAACTCTGACAAAAAATGATTGTGTTATAATAGTTAACATGGAAAAACTGGTTTGCTTTAGTGCTTTGATTTACTGTTGAAAATCAAGTGTGTCAAAATGAGAGTGAGCCAATAAGTGGTCTTCTACTGCCCTCTGCTGGCCATTCTACTTATTAATAAAGTGTTTTCACAGGTGCTTTTGCACTCATATGTAGACATTTGATCACACACACACACACACACACACACACACACACACACACACACACACACACAAAGTCATTATATAAATATATTTTAATGGTCTATAAGCATTTAATGTCTTTGCAAGCTATTAATCAGATTATTCAGCATTTATTCAGAAACCTAGGACTACACACACACATTCTGTTGGAGATACAGATATTTGAACTATGTGATGGAAAAAAGAAATGTTTACTGCAATTGTCCTTCAGGATTCATATTTCTCAATGTACTACAATAGTCAGTTTACCATGGTTTGTCTTAGTTTACCTTGATGTTACCTTGTTGTGACTGAATACTACACAATAATTTATCATGATATACCACATTCTAGAATGATTCAGCAGGATTGTAGCATGATTTACTATGATTTACCACGTTGTTAGCAATTATGTGAAGTTTCAGAACAGTAAAGTGAATTGAAAGACAAAATATGATTGTGTTATTATAGTAATTGTCACATAAGGTTATTTTTTAGTGTCTGAATATATGAATGCAAAAGCACATGTGAAAAGACTATTAATAAGTATAATGTCCAGCAGAGGGTAGTAGAAGACCACTTATTGCTATAGTACCACTTTTATTTTGAACTACTTGGTTTAATCAGTATCAGGGTTTCCGCGGGGTCATAAAAAGTCATAAAACGTCTTAAATTTAATAATAAGAATTTTAGGCCATAAAAACGTCGGGTTTTTCCATACAAGGTCATAAATTACATTTAGCCACGTCTTAAATTGATATGCTCATTCATTCATTATCGCGATATAATGTTTTCTCTATAAAACGATATCAAGAGTTCGATAAATGTTAGATCATGTTTATGCGCCAAAAGCGGAACCAAACTCATTTGAACCGCGCGCGCCTCACGGAGCGTTTATCCGCTCGGCTCAAAGTCCAAACGGCAGCGTAGCGCGATCAAGCTCACTAGAGCAGACGCGTTCTTTTACTGTCTATGGTTAACTTTGATCAGTCTCGATCACGAGATCCAGTGAGAAGCACTTGAATTCAGCGAAGAACACAAATGTCTCAGTGATTTAAACCAGTTTAAAGGCAGATGAAACAGCGCTGACGAACAGGAGAAACACTGTGCGCAACTATACAGTCAGAAAGCTTTTCCATCTACACATTTACATCCTTTACCATGGTTTTACTGTAACGTTAGCCTAGTAATATTAACTGCACCATGAAATGTGGGATACATATTGAATTGTATTATATTATTAATGTAGACAATGTATTAAAGGACTAATGGAATATAATTACAGTATTTATGTATTTAGGCTATAGCCTACTGTTTTTCATACATTTCATAAAGATACGTGCCATCAAAGTCAGGCAACACAAACCTGTTTCAAGACTTGAAACAATATCCCCCATTAGCACATGCAGAAACTAAGAAATTAATTTTGAAATAAAGATATTATTTTTGTTAAGGAAAAAATACAAATGTTTGAATGTTCTACCTCAGATTTGTGAAATGTTCACCTGTTTGGCAAGTGTTTGTCATGATATGTTTTGAGAATAAAGAGTAGTTTAAAACCACAATTAACGCTCTGGTTTCTATCAAATGATATGCATTTTTTGGGGTTGTGTGCAACACCACGTGATAACAGAGCCGTAAAACTAAAAGTTAAAACTAAGAAAGCCTTCAAAGTTCAAAGAAATAAAGAATTGACATTTATCGTCATAATTATCGATATTGACTGATATATTATCGTGATAAGTGTTGTGTTGTTCCTGTGTTATTGATACTTAGGAAAAGGGAGCCTTCAGTTTGTTACTCTTAAGAAAATGGAACCTTTAAATAATTAAACTTATTACTTTTAATGAAAGTCAATAAAAAAAAGACTTTTGAAAGGAAGTTATTTTTCGTAATTCGAGTAGGTCATAAATTTAAATCATATTGGTCATAAAAAGGTCTTAAAAGGTCTTAAATTTGACTGACTAAACCCTGCAGAAACCCTGAGTATTGTGCGCTAAAGCAAACCATTCTTTCAATGTGAATACCATTATGCATGCTTACACACACACACAAACACACACACACACACACAATTGTGGGTTATGATATTGTGAAAATCTCTTTTTGTGGTCCTTAAGCATTTCAGATATTTATTTGTGATGTAAAAATATTAAACTTTCTAATAAATCATTATTTAATATTATATTATAAGCATTTGTTTGTTAGCCATTGCTGAAAACTGGTTAAAAAATATTAAAAATATCTAATGCTGTTGCTCCCTCTAGTGGACAACAGCGGTTTTACAGCCTACATAAACGGTTGAAATGAATGACAGGAAATTCGTTTTTTTTTTTTACTTATATCTCGGGAACGAGAAAGTGAAAAAATCTGAAACTCAGAACTTAGATAGGGTTAGAGGAGCCCTCTTGAACAAGACCATCCCCGTGTTGCTGAGTGATTGCTGTCGGGGGTAATGTCTGTTGAAATGCATATCTTTGTGGGCTTATATCTCGGGAATGCCTGGGTCAAATCGCACCATACTCGGATCGAAGCTAGATGAGGACGGGCCCTTTCCAACAAGCTCACCCACAAGGATATAGGTGGTCTAGGTCGGGAGTTACAGCCGTTTCAATTCGGGAGTCTCACGGATTAGATATCCGCGGGGGGGAGGGGGGCGTGGGGGCGTTCCCGTGCCCCGAGACGATAGATTTCGATCAAGAGCACCGAGAGGACCTTACCATCAAAATTTGAGCGTGCAGCGACTTTCTGTTTTCGAGTTATGAGTGAATTTGTACTTGTGGGGGCGTGGCCCAACGTTATACTTTCGTTTTCAGCCTTCCTGTGACACAATTGTAAATAGTAATAAATAAAATAAATAAATGCAGTCCATAATACTCCAATAGATGCATTTTTTACAAAATGTGATTGTAAATGTTGAAATAATGATTTTATTTTCAGTCTAAATATGAACTATAACAATATTAGGGAGTAGTATGATGAAATGACAGCAGGGGGCAGTAAAATACCACTTATTGGCTGTTATAGCCATCCAAATAAAAAAATTATACCTTTTCTGATAATTATTGATCTAGAGAGTCCAGATAATTGTACTGCACTGGTTTTATATAAAATTATACGATCATAGATGGAAAAGACCATTTACAGCCAATACAGGCAATTTACCATAGGAAATGTATGGTTTTAAAGCTTTTTAACAGTTATAGCGCCACATATGGTCCGATCTCCATGAAACTTTGCATGCTTCTTTACCATGGTATGACACATATGCTCATCAATTTTTGTCAAGTTTTGAGTTTTCATTTATGATTTATAGGCTTTTGGGTGTATTTTGACACGCCCATTTTCTAAATGACCCTGTTACAGTGAACCAAAGGGCAAAGTTCAACTTTTTTTCGATAATTATTGATCTAGAGAGTCCAGAGAATTGTCCTAGACTGGTCTGGTTCCAATCGGGCGAAAAACCAGGGACTAGTTCGCAAAAGTAGGTTTTTAATATATTCGTGAATATTTAATGAACGATTTGATTGACAGCAATGGTTCTAGAGGCAAAGTTGTTCAGCATGAGGAGATCTATCAATTGATATGCATATTTTGGGGATGTGTGCAACACCACGTGATTACAGAGCTGTCAAACTCGTTAGCGCCAACTAGTGGCCGATTTCTTTCAAAACTCTTACAGACCTCTTGGGCCATGAGTCGAACATGCCCCTTGAGTTTCGTTCCGATTGGCCTCCGTTAACCTCGTCTAATAGGTGCTCAAACTTCATTGGTGATGGCGGCCATGTTTTTTGAGATACGCCAATGTCCTCATACACACACATGGGGCCTTGGACCAAGACACTGCATACCAATTTTCAAGTCAATCGGACTAACGGTCAGGTGGTCATAGCCCTATTTATGTTTTTCTTTATGTTATAGCGCCATCTAGTGTTAGATCGACGCGTTTTTTTTTACTGTGACCCCAGACTGTCCGCATACACATGTGTGTCGATTTTGGTGAAGATATCTCATTTACTTCTCGAGTTATAGCCATTTTAGTAAAATAGGCTCCTCCCACAACGATCATTTTACTCCCCCTATTGACCGTAAATCGAAATGTAAACTTTTTTTCGATAATTATTGATATTCAGACTCCAGAGAACATGTATGCATTTGTTTGGTTTTGATCGGGCGAAAAACCAGGGACTAGTTCGCAAAAGTTGTTTTTTGACGAAATTCAAAATGGCGGGAAAATTTGCATACCGGAAATGAAATCGGAGATATACGTTTTTTTCGTCAGGTGACCAGCTTTCCAATGATATAAGACACTTGACTCTACGACTTACGGTCTAGGAGTTATGAGCAGTTTTGCGCTTTTGGTTGCTATAGCGCCCCCTATGGGCCAATCGGGCTCATACTTTGATAACCTCTCCTCGATTTTTGTACTACCATCTGACAAAGTTTCAGAGCTCCAGCCCTTACGGTTTGGTCTGCACGACGCGTTTTACGGCAGAATAATAATAATAATAATAATAATAATAATTAAAGCTGCAAGCAGCATTTAGCGGTGTTCAAGCAGTTAAGGCCTTTAAGGCCGTTAAGCACAAAAGCATCAAAAGACATTAAGTTTTATGTAGCAAGCATTTAACCATTGACATCATAGATGGAATAGACCATGTTTTAGCATGATTTACCATAATATACCAAATTTAGTGTGATTTTTCATGATCTACCATGTTCCAGTATGATTTACCATGAATCTAGCATGATTTAACATAGTTTACCATGATTTACCATGTTATAGGATGATTTACCATGATATACCACATTCTAGAATGATTTACCAGGATTGTAGCATGATTTACCATGATTCATCACATTGCTAGCATGATTTGCCATGATACACCATGTAATAGTATTTTTTACTATGATTTACCATGTTTATATCGTGATTTACCATGATTTACCACATTGCTGCATTGATGTGAAGTGCCAATAAAAATGAAGTGATAAACTCTGACAAAAAATGATTGTGTTATAATAGTTAACATGGAAAAACTGGTTTGCTTTAGTGCTTTGATTTACTGTTGAAAATCAAGTGTATCAAAATGAGAGTGAGCCAATAAGTGGTCTTCTACTGCCCTCTGCTGGCCATTCTACTTATTAATAAAGTGTTTTCACAGGTGCTTTTCACAAACACACACACACACACACACACACACACAAAGTCATTATGAAAATATATTTTAATGGTCTATAAGCATTTAATGTCTTTGCAAGCTATTAATCAGCTACACACACACACACATTCTATTGTAGATTAAACTGTCTCATTCAGGGTTCACATTTGTCAATGTGACAATGAATTTTGACTAAATGTGATTGTAAATGTTAAAATAGTGATTATGTTAATTCTAAAAATGAATTATAGAACAATGATAGTCAGCATTATGACAAAATTACTATTTTAAACAGCAGGGGGCAGTAAAACACCACTTATTGGCTTAAAATGCCACTATATTCATATCATTTTCAACTTTTTAACTGTTATAGAGGCAAATTTTGTCCGATCTGTCTAAAATTTGTCAAGCTTGTTTAGAGTGATATGTCCTGACCTTTTTTTAAGAAGATCTGAGCATTCATTGAAGAGATATAGGTTTTTGGGGACATTTGGTCAAGGCTACATATTGAAGTGACCCTATTATAGCCATCCAAATTAAGAAGTTATACCTTTTCTGATCATTATTGATCTAGAGAGTCCAGAGAATTGTACTGCACTGGTTTTAAACATTATGATATGAAAAGTATACGATCATAGATGGAAACGACAATTTACAGCCAATACAGGCAATTTACCATAGGAAATGTATGGTTTTAAAGCTTTTTAACAGTTATAGCGCCACCTATGGTTCGATCTCCATGAAACTTTGCATGCTTCCTCACCATGGTATGACACATATACTCATCAATTTTTGTCAAGTTCTGAGTTTTCATTTATGATTTATAGGCTTTTGAGTGTATTTTGACACGCCCCTTTTCTAAATGACCCTGTTACAGTGAACCAAAGGGTAAAGTTCAACTTTTTTTTGATAATTATTGATCTAGAGAGTCCAGAGAATTGTCCTAGACTGGTCTGGTTTTGATCGGGCGAAAAACCAGGGACTAGTTCGCAAAAGTAGGTTTTTAACATATTCGTGAATATTTAATGAACGATTTGATTGACAGCAATGGTTCTAGAGGCAAAGTTGTTCACCATGAGGAGATCTATCAAATGATATGCATTTTGGGGGGATGTGTGCAACACCACGTGATTACAGAGCCGTAAAACTCGTTAGCGCCAACTAGTGGCCGATTTCTTTCAAAACTCTTACAGACCTCTTAGGCCATGAGTCAAACATGCCCATCGAGTTTCGTTCCGATTGGCCTCCGTTAACCTCGTCTCATTGGGGCTCAAACTTCATTGGTCGATGGCGGCCATGTTTTTTGAGATACGCCAATGTCCTCATAGACATACATGGGGCCTTGGACCAAGACACTGCATACCAATTTTCAAGTCAATCGGACTAACGGTCAGTCCTTTATATGTTTTTTTCATGTTATAGCGCCACCTAGTGTTCGATCGTCGCGATTTTTTTACTGTGACCTCAGATTGAAGATATGCACACCTGTACCAAGTTTGGTGAACCTACCTAATTTACTTCTGGAGTTATAGCCATTTTAGTAAAATAGGCTCCTCCCACAACGTTCTTTTTGCGCCCCCTAGCGATCGAAAATCGAAATTTCAACTTTTTTTCGATTATAATTTATATTCAGACTCCACAGAACATTTGTGCACTGGTTTGGTTCCGATCGGGCGAAAAACCAGGGACTAGTTCGCAAAAGTCGTTTTTTGACAAAATTCAAAATGGCGGAAAATCTATCATGACGGAAATGAAATCGGAGATATACGTTTTTTAAGTCAGGAGTCCAGCTTTCCAATGATATAAGACACTTGAGTCTACGACTTACGGTCTAGGAGTTATGAGCAGTTTTGCGCAATTGGTTGCTATAGCGCCACCTATGGGCCAATCGGGCTCATAATTTGATAAGCTCTCCTCGATTTTTGTACTACCATCTGACAAAGTTTCAAGTCTCTAGCTCTTACGGTTTGGTCTGCACGATGCGTTTTACGGCAGAAGAATAATAATAATAATAATAATAATAATAATTAAAGCTGCAAGCAGCATTTAGCGGTGTTCAAGCAGTTAAGGCCTTTAAGGCCGTTAAACACATAAGCATTTAAGACATTAATTTTATTTAGCATACATTTAACCACTGACATAATAGATGGAAAACACCATTTACAGCCAATACAGGCAATTTACCATAGGAAATATATGGTTTTAAAGCTTTTTAACAGTTATAGCGCCACCTATGGTCCGATCTCCATGAAACTTTGCATGCTTCCTCACCATGGTATGACACATATGCTCATCAATTTTTGTGAAGTTCTGAGTTTTTATTTATGATTTATAGGCTTTTGAGTGTGTTTTGACACGCCCCTTTTTATAAATGATCCTGTTATAATAAACCAAATGGCAAATTTCAACTTTTTTTCAATAATTATTGATCTAGAGAGTCCAGAGAATTGTCCTACACTGGTCTGGTTCCGATCGGGCAAAAAACCAGGGACTAGTTCGCAAAAGTAGGTTTTTAACATATTCGTGAATATTTAATGAACGATTTGATTGACAGCAATGGTTCTAGAGGCAAAGTTGTTCACCATGAGGAGATCTATCAAATGATATGCATTTTGGGGGGATGTGTGCAACACCACGTGATTACAGAGCCGTAAAACTCGTTAGCGCCAACTAGTGGCCGATTTCTTTCAAAACTCTTACAGACCTCTTGGGCCATGAGATGAACATGCCCATCGAGTTTAGTTCTGATTGGCCTTCGTTAACCTTGTCTCATAGGTGCTTAAACTTCATTGGTCGATGGTGGCCATGTTTTTTGAGATACGCCAATATCCTTTTATACATATATTGTACCTTGGACCAAGACACTGCATACAAAATTTCGAGTCAATCGGACTAACGGTCAGGTGGCCACACCCCCTTTTATGTTTTTTTAATGTTATAGCGCCACCTAGTGTTCGATCGTCGCAATTTTTTTACTGTGACCTCAAATTGAGCTCATACATAGCTGTACCGAGTTTGGTAAAAATATCTCATTTCGTTCACGAGTTATAGCCATTTTAGTAAAATAGGCTCCGCCTCCTGCGAACGTTTTTACGCCCCTTAGTGACAGTGAATCGAAATTTCAACTTTTTTTCAATAATTATTGATAGTCAGACTCCAGAGAACATTTCTGCACTGGTTTGGTTCTGATCGGGCAAAAAACCTAGGACTAGTTCGCAAAAGTAGGTTTTGGACAAAACCGGAAATAGCGAAAAAATTTGCATACCGGAAATGAAATCCTTGAGGCCTTTTTTGTTCGGCTTGAGCCAAGGATTCCAATGATATAAGACACTTGAGGCTGGGACAAAGGGTTATTGAGATTTAAGGAAAATAGTGCCATTTTTTTGTTTTTTGCGCTATAGCGCCACCTATGGGCCAATCGGGCTCATAATTTGATAACCTCTCCTCGATTTTTGTACTACCTACTGGCAAAGTTTCAGAGCTCCAGCACTTACGGTTTGGGCTGCACGATGCCTTTTAGGGGAAAATAATAATAATAATAATAAAAATCCTTACAATTACAATAGGTTTTCAGCACTTCGTGCTTGAACACCTAATAATAAAAATCAGTACAATTACAATAGGTTTTCAGCACTTCGTGCTTGAACACCTAATAATAAAAATCCTTACAATTACAATAGGGTTTCAGCACTTCGTGCTTGAACCCCTAATAAAAATCAGTACAAATACAATAGGTTTTCAGCACTTCGTGCTTGAACACCTAAAAATCAGTACAAATACAATAGGTTTTCAGCACTTCGTGCTTGAACACCTAATTAAAGCTGCAAGCAGCATTTAGCGGTGTTCAAGCAGTTAAGGCCTTTAAGGCCGTTAAGCACAAAAGCATCAAAAGACATTAAGTTTTATGTAGCAAGCATTTAACCATTGACATCATAGATGGAATAGACCATGTTTTAGCATGATTTACCATAATATACCAAATTTAGTGTGATTTTTCATGATCTACCATGTTCCAGTATGATTTACCATGAATCTAGCATGATTTAACATAGTTTACCATGATTTACCATGTTATAGGATGATTTACCATGATATACCACATTCTAGAATGATTTACCAGGATTGTAGCATGATTTACCATGATTCATCACATTGCTAGCATGATTTGCCATGATACACCATGTAATAGTATTTTTTACTATGATTTACCATGTTTATATAGTGATTTACCATGATTTTACCACATTGCTGCATTGATGTGAAGTGCCAATAAAAATGAAGTGATAAACTCTGACAAAAAATGATTGTGTTATAATAGTTAACATGGAAAAACTGGTTTGCTTTAGTGCTTTGATTTACTGTTGAAAATCAAGTGTGTCAAAATGAGAGTGAGCCAATAAGTGGTCTTCTACTGCCCTCTGCTGGCCATTCTACTTATTAATAAAGTGTTTTCACAGGTGCTTTTCACACACACACACACACACACACACACACAAAGTCATTATGAAAATATATTTTAATGGTCTATAAGCATTTAATGTCTTTGCAAGCTATTAATCAGATTATTCAGAATTTATTCAGAAACATGGGACTACACACACACACATTCTATTGTAGATTAAACTGTCTCATTCAGGGTTCACATTTGTCAATGTGACAATGAATTTTGACTAAATGTGATTGTAAATGTTAAAATAGTGATTATGTTAATTCTAAAAATGAATTATAGAACAATGATAGTCAGCATTATGACAAAATTACTATTTTAAACAGCAGGGGGCAGTAAAACACCACTTATTGGCTTAAAATGCCACTATATTCATATCATTTTCAACTTTTTAACTGTTATAGAGGCAAATTTTGTCCGATCTGTCTAAAATTTGTCAAGCTTGTTTAGAGTGATATGTCCTGACCTTTTTTTTAAGAAGATCTGAGCATTCATTGAAGAGATATAGGTTTTTGGGGACATTTGGTCAAGGCTACATATTGAAGTGACCCTATTATAGCCATCCAAATTAAGAAGTTATACCTTTTCTGATCATTATTGATCTAGAGAGTCCAGAGAATTGTACTGCACTGGTTTTAAACATTATGATATGAAAAGTATACGATCATAGATGGAAAAGACAATTTACAGCCAATACAGGCAATTTACCATAGGAAATGTATGGTTTTAAAGCTTTTTAACAGTTATAGCGCCACCTATGGTCCGATCTCCATGAAACTTTGCATGCTTCCTCACCATGGTATGACACATATACTCATCAATTTTTGTCAAGTTCTGAGTTTTCATTTATGATTTATAGGCTTTTGAGTGTATTTTGACACGCCCCTTTTCTAAATGACCCTGTTACAGTGAACCAAAGGGCAAAGTTCAACTTTTTTTTGATAATTATTGATCTAGAGAGTCCAGAGAATTGTCCTAGACTGGTCTGGTTTTGATCGGGCGAAAAACCAGGGACTAGTTCGCAAAAGTAGGTTTTTAACATATTCGTGAATATTTAATGAACGATTTGATTGACAGCAATGGTTCTAGAGGCAAAGTTGTTCACCATGAGGAGATCTATCAAATGATATGCATTTTGGGGGGATGTGTGCAACACCACGTGATTACAGAGCCGTAAAACTCGTTAGCGCCAACTAGTGGCCGATTTCTTTCAAAACTCTTACAGACCTCTTAGGCCATGAGTCAAACATGCCCATCGAGTTTCGTTCCGATTGGCCTCCGTTAACCTCGTCTCATTGGGGCTCAAACTTCATTGGTCGATGGCGGCCATGTTTTTTGAGATACGCCAATGTCCTCATAGACATACATGGGGCCTTGGACCAAGACACTGCATACCAATTTTCAAGTCAATCGGACTAACGGTCAGTCCTTTATATGTTTTTTTCATGTTATAGCGCGACCTAGTGTTCGATCGTCGCGATTTTTTTACTGTGACCTCAGATTGAAGTTATGCACACCTGTACCAAGTTTGGTGAACCTACCTAATTTACTTCTGGAGTTATAGCCCTTTTAGTAAAATAGGCTCCTCCCACAACGTTCTTTTTGCGCCCCCTAGCGACAGAAAATCGAAATTTCAACTTTTTTTCGATTATAATTTATATTCAGACTCCACAGAACATTTGTGCACTGGTTTGGTTCCGATCGGGCGAAAAACCAGGGACTAGTTCGCAAAAGTCGTTTTTTGACAAAATTCAAAATGGCGGAAAATCTATCATGACGGAAATGAAATCGGAGATATACGTTTTTTTAAGTCAGGAGTCCAGCTTTCCAATGATATAAGACACTTGAGTCTACGACTTACGGTCTAGGAGTTATGAGCAGTTTTGCGCAATTGGTTGCTATAGCGCCACCTATGGGCCAATCGGGCTCATAATTTGATAAGCTCTCCTCGATTTTTGTACTACCATCTGACAAAGTTTCAAGTCTCTAGCTCTTACGGTTTGGTCTGCACGATGCGTTTTACGGCAGAAGAATAATAATAATAATAATAATAATAAAAATCAGTACAATTACAATAGGTTTTCAGCACTTCGTGCTTGAACACCTAATTAAAGCTGCTAGCAGCATTTAGCGGTGTTCAAGCATTTAAGACAGTTAAGACAGTTAAGACAGTTAAGACAGTTAAGCTCAAAAGCATCAAAAGACATTAAGGTTTATGTAGCAAGTATTTAACCACTGACATCATAGATGGAATAGACCATGTTTTAGCATGATTTGCCATGATATACAACATTTCAGTGTGATTGTTAATGATTTACTATGTTACAGTATGATTTACCATAGTTTACTATGATATACCGAGTTCTAGTATGATTCACCATGGTTTACCCTGTTCTTGCATGATTTACCACAATTGAACACATTCTAGTAGCCTATGATGTAATATGATTCTAGCATGCTTTATCATAGTTTACCTTGATTTGTCTTAGTTTACCTTGATTTACCATGTTATAGGATGATTTACCAGGATTGTAACATGCTTTACCATGATTAATCACATTGCTAGCATGATTTACCATGATACACCATGTAATAATATTATTTACTGTGATTTACCATGTTTCTATCGTGATTTACCATGATTTACCACGTTGCTAGCAATTATGTGAAGCTTCAGAACAGTAAAGTGAATTGAAAGACAAAATATGATTGTGTTATTATAGTAATTGTCACATAAGGTTATTTTTTAGTGTCTAAATATATGAATGCAAAAGCACATGTGAAAAGACTATTAATAAGTATAATGTCCAGCAGAGGGTAGTAGAAGACCACTTATTGCTATAGTACCACTTTTATTTTGAACAACTTGGTTTAATCAGTATTGTGCACTAAAGCAAACCAGTCTTTCAATGTGAATTCCATTGTGCATGCTTACACACACACACACACACACACACACACACACACACACACACACACACACACAATTTTGGGTTATGATATTGTGAAAATCTCTTTTTGTGGTCCTTAAGCATTTCAGATATTTATTTGTGATGTAAAAATATTAAACTTTCTAATAAATCATTATTTAATATTATATTATTTATTATAAATATTATTTCCAACATAATAAATATCTTTAAGCATTTGTTTGTTAGCCATTGCTGAAAACTGGTTAAAAAGATTAAAAATATCTAATGCTGTTGCTCCCTCTAGTGGACAACAGCGGTTTTACAGCCTACATAAACGGTTGAAATGAATGCCGGGAAATTCGTTTTTATTTTTTACTTATATCTCGGGAAGGAGAAAGTGAAAAAATCTGAAACTCAGAACTTAGATAGTGTTAGAGGAGCTCGCCGGCCCAAAGTTGCAAGGGTGGTTTTGCGGCTCAAAGGCACCAGGGGGGTGCGAGACGACCACCATTCAACACGAAATCAGTAATATAAACATTACAATGACTCCAAAGCTGTTCGGTTAAGGTAAAAAAGTTACTTAGTTCACCTTTAAAGTAAAATTTAAGGCTTTTTAAGACCTTTTTAAGACCTGAAGAAATCAAAATTAATACCTTACATTAGGGGTGCGCAATATTTTAAAAAAAATGTCTCAATATTTTCAAAGTTTTGTTGATGATAATTAGATGATATTTTACTGATTGTGTTTGTGTACTGGTACCATGGCTGGTTTAGGCCTGTTGTTGACAGCTGACTCACGAAGATATTCATATTTTTCATATTCTATGCAGTGGTCAGTTCACAGCAGTGAAAGGAATTAACATTTTTTTATTAAAGGGCAATATTTGCAACCTTAAATTGAGTTCCAGGGGCATTTTCACCCATATATGGACTTTCTTTTTTTTTTTTTACTTAGAGGTATGCATCACATTTTATGTCAAATTCTAACATTCAAATTAAATTATATTAGAATAATAACACAATACCACTGTTACCAGTTATATTAAATCATTAAATCAAAATCCATCTTTGCAGTGCAGAGGAGACACAGAAGCAGCATCAGAACTGGCATTAATATATTTATACTCCATTTACAATTGCATAAATAAAGCTATGATATATTCAATTCTTTCAATTATTAATTCAATATTTAAATATGAACTGATTTCTAATTGTAACATTTTAATTACAGGGTACTTTAAATGTGAAACTAAACCCGCCAGTAGGTGGCGGCAAGTCACTGTCTCAGGGAGTCATTCATACAAACGATTTGTTCAAACGGCTGATTCATTCAGGAACTGCAAGTGATTGTTCATTGAATCGTTAAAATGATTCGTTCAAAACGCGGATTTCAGTCAAGAAATCATCGCTGTCTTTTGCATTGAGTCTCTGCTACGGTTTCATTTTGAAATTCTCGTCAGCGAAATAAAGGGAAAACAAACAATATTGACAATATTGTTTATAAAATGTAACAATGTTAATTTAACTGTTATAAAATAAATATCATATTTGCTATTGTGCACGGGAAAACAGCCCTCTTGCTGATGTAATATTGTATGATAACAACATATGATATATAAAATATAAAAACTTTATACGTCTATTAGGGAACATACCTATAACTGCACTGACACATCACGCAGTGAAAGCAAGCATGAGAGACAAATGCGATGTCAGCTCGCAGTGCGCCCTCGTACATAGTTAACGTTAAAGTAAAACAATGATTACAATATCATAATAGACAATACACATCGCACACCACTACGCACATAAAGAATGAACTTACAATTGAACTGAAATTAACCAGCTTTCTTCTCCTCTCCTGCTGTTTCGTGTGCAGACATAATGCTGGCGCGAATGTGACGCGAAATGTCACGTGAACGAGCAAATCCACAAAGAACGAATAGTAAATAAAAAAGTACGCTAATTAGATAGTTTTAATTTGGAAAACATTTAGATATGTCTAACTCAAATTGCCATTGAAAATTTAAGACCTTTCATAAGTCAAAATAAGACTTTTTAAGGCCATAAATTTTTAAAATCTAATTTAAGACTTTTTAAGGACCCGCGGATACCCTGTAGAATGATTTACTGCAGGATTATAGCATGATTTGCCATGATACACCATGTAATAGTATTGTTTACAATGATTTACCATGTTTCTTCTTCAGAACCGGTGCCCAGTTAAGCAATTCCCTGGAACCGTTAGTATGCCTGCTTAACGATTCCGCTTATCAGTTCCGCTCGTTGCAAATGTGTCATGACGTCACACACGAGCTGCGTTATTTTGATTCAGAACGCATCAAACATAACATCGAGGCAGAAGCGCTCGTTTGGTTATATTTCACGCGAAAAGACGACAATATATGAGGTGCCGTCTAGGGCTTAAATCAAACTTCATTCACACACACAAATATGAAACACTTGCATATACACGTATACTAAGTAGTCAAACATACATGTATACTGCTGAATGCTCAAACAAATACATATGAAATGCACAACGACACACCTAAAGTCGCTCACGCATACATGCAAACTCTACACACACGAGATGCGCAAAACTCTCCAGGCACATACTCATATGAGACGCGCGCGCACAGACAACTTAAACTGGAATGTCACTGTTTCTGTCACTGCGACTTCACGAACAGGTGAACACGCGCACGCACACACACATCACTTTTGAAGTAAAATTGAGGATGCAGTGCATGTAGATGCATCGAGATATCAAATTGAACTGAATCGATAACTATGGAGCTAATAATATGACAAAATGATTTGAATTTGAATTGTGTAAATTTGAATTATTTGCAAGTGTAATCTAACAAAACTGAATTTTAAATAGTTCTGAATTTGAATTTTTTTGGAACGAATATTGAACATCTGAAATTTAACAAACTGAAAGGTTTTTATGGCTGAATTTTATAGACATGTATTTTCAAACAGCTAGTTTTTGTGTTCTGAATTCAAATACGGCAAATATTCAGTTTAAAAAAATACGGATTCAAGTTTTCAAGATGAAGAAATTCGGAACGTCAAATTCAGTTTTCTAAAATTCAATGTCAAAAATTCAATGTCAAAAATTCAGGTCTTACAGAAAGTAGGTCACAGGGAAGAGTAGATGATCTCGGAAAAGTCGAACAGAGCATTTTGGCCAATTAGGGACTGCAGAAGTTTTCCAGCGCGAACGTGGTGGTTCAAGAGGTTGCCGCTCTCTGACTCTGATCATGAATCGCCCGGAGGTAAGTTAAACACGAATGATTTTGTGTTTGTTAGGTTAGCGTTCTCAGCACGTGATACATTTGTCTAAGCGGTCTCTGGTGTTTGTTTTAAAGTATATTTTGTGTAATATTTTGTGTAAAATTGATTAGAACGCCACCGTGTCTACTACACAGACAGGACGCGAGCGGCGCGAGCAAAACAAAAATGTATTAGTGCAACTTTCATTAAGTAAAATCACCAAAAGCCTTCAACCAAACTGAGATGACCCGGTTTTATACATAATGCCTACATAATGCAATTGTCCTTTCAATATTAAAGTCTTCTCTCCTGACTGATGACTGACTCAGTAATAAAGACTGTCTTTGCCGCCATCTAACATTACAGGCGAAATATTTTAACTTATGCTGCTGCTCACGGCCAGGGACTATTTTTTTTCCAGCGGAAGGTTGAAGGCTTTTGGTGATTTTACTTAATGAAAGTTGCACTAATACATTTTTGTTTTGCTTTATTATGATTATTGAGTGGCAATCGCTTTAGAAAAGCAATACACGGTACTCAAGGCTAGTGCTGTCTTGTGAATAAGTCACGTCTGAAGGGGTTGCACTTGCAAGCACTCTGGTTCGCGTCGTATTCACGATACAGCACCATAGCACACCCTCTCGTACCTTATGCTTACATGTACGACGCAATCTAGACCGGACGCGAGCGGTGCGACGCGACCAGTGAAATCCCCAACAGCACACGATTACCCATCCTATTTCTGACCTAGTCCCAGCTCTTTACAACAGTCGCTTCAAGCACTGTTGCGCCGCTCGCGTCCTGTCTGTGTAGTAGACACGGTGGCGTTCTAATCAATTTTACACAAAATATTACACAAAATATACTTTAAAACAAACACCAGAGACCGCTTAGACAAATGTATCACGTGCTGAGAACGCTAACCTAACATATAAACACAAAATCATTCATGTTTAACTTACCTCCGGGCGATTCATGATCAGAGTCAGAGAGCGGCAACCTCTTGAACCACCACGTTCGCGCTGGAAAACTTCTGCAGTCCCTAATTGGCCAAAATGCTCTGTTCGACTTTTCCGAGATCATCTACTCTTCCCTGTGACCTACTTTCTGTAAGACCTGAATTTTTGACATTGAATTTTTGACATTGAATTTTAGAAAACTGAATTTGACGTTCCGAATTTCTTCATCTTGAAAACTTGAATCCGTATTTTTTTAAACTGAATATTTGCCGTATTTGAATTCAGAACACAAAAACTAGCTGTTTGAAAATACATGTCTATAAAATTCAGCCATAAAAACCTTTCAGTTTGTTAAATTTCAGATGTTCAATATTCGTTCCAAAAAAATTCAAATTCAGAACTATTTAAAATTCAGTTTTGTTAGATTACACTTGCAAATAATTCAAATTTACACAATTCAAATTCAAATCATTTTGTCATATTATTAGCTCCATAGATAACATGATAATCGTAATCGAACCGAACCGTGAGACCATTGTAGGTTCACACCCCTAATACTCTGTGCTGTGTCAGCGAGTTAATAATAATTAACAAACAAAATAAGTTATAAGTTCAATAAGTTAATACAAACAAACAAATTTGTACTTATTCCCTCACCCAATAAGAATCGATAAGAGAATCGATAAGGAATCGAATCGATAAGCAATATCGATAATGGAATCGGAATTGTTAAATTCTTATCAATTCCCATCCCTAATCAAGTGTGTCAAAATGAAAGTGAGCCAATAAGTGGTCTTCTACTGCCCTCTGCTGGTCACACAAGTGCTTTTAGAATCATATGTAGACATATGCTTACTCACACACACACGGGATATGTTATTGTGAAAATCTCTTTTAATGGTGTATAAGCATGCATTTAACATATTTCTTTGTGATGTAATAATATAAAACTATATTAAAACTAATAAAAAAATAGCTTTAAGCGTTTGTTTGTTAGCCAATGCTGAAAGCTGATAAAAAAGATTAAAAATGTCGGTAACACTTTACAATAAGGTTAATTTATTAAACAGTAGTTAATGTATTAATTAACATGAACCATGAGCAATACATTTGTTACAGTTTTTGTTCATCTTTGTTAACATTAGTTAATACAAATCCAGCTGTTCATTGTTAGTTCATGTTAGTTCACAGTGCATTAACTAATGTTAACAAGATTTTAATAAAGTATTTGTAAATGTTGAAATTAACATTAACAAAGATTAACAAATGCTGAAGGAGTATTGTTCATTCTTAGTTAATGTTAACTACATTAGTTAACATTAACTAAGAATTCGTCGCGGGGGGCGTTCCCAAGCCCCGCGACGATAGATTTGGATCAAGAACCCCGAGAGAACCTTACCTAGCGTGCAGAGACTTTCTGTTTTCGAGTTATGAGTGAATTTGTACTTGGGGGGCGTGGCCCAACGTTATACTTTCGTATTTTAGCCTTCCTGTGACACAATTGTAAATAGTAATAAATAAAATAAATAAATGCAGTCCATAATACTCCAATAGATGAATTTGGACAAAATGTGATTGTAAATGTTAAAATAATGATTTAATAAAGTCTACATTTCAATTATATATAACAATATTAGGGAGTAGTATGATGAAATGACAGCAGGGGGCAGTAAAATACCACTTATTGGCTGTTATAGCCATCCAAAATGTTACAGCCATCCAATTTACACTATTATAGCCATTCAAATGAAGAAGTTCAACCTTTTCTGATAATTATTGATGTAGAGAGTCCAGAGAATTGTACTGCACCGGTTTTAAACATTAAGATTTTATGATCATAGATGGAAAAGGCCATTTACAGCCAATACAGGCAATTTACCATAGGAAATGCATGGTTTTAAAGCTTTTCAACAGTTATAGCGCCACCTATTGTCCGATCTCCATGAAACTTTGCATGCTTCTTCACCATGGTATGACACATATGCTCATCATTTTTTGTCAAGTTCTGAGTTTTTATTTATGATTTATAGGCTTTTGTGTGTATTTGACACGCCCCTTTTCTAAATGACCCTGTTACAGCCATACGAAAAATGCAAAAGTTCAACTTTTTTTCAATGATTATTGGTCTAGAGAGTCCAGAGAATTGCCCTAGACTGGTCTGGTTCTGATCGGGCGAAAATCCAGGGACTAGTTCGCAAAAGTAGGTTTTTAACATATTCGTGAATATTTAATGAACGATTTGATTGACAGCAATGGTTCTAGAGGCAAAGTTGTTCAGCCTGAGGAGATCTATCAAATGATATGCATATTTTGGGGATGTGTGCAACACCACGTGATTACAGAGCCATAAAACTTGTTAGCGCCAACTAGTGGCCAATTTCTTTCAAAACTCTTACAGACCTCTTGGGCCATGAGTCAAACATGCCCATCGAGTTTCGTTCCGATTGGCCTCCGTTAACCTTGTCTAATAGGTGCTCAAATTCATTGGCCGATGGCGGCCATGTTTTTTGAGTTATGCAAATTTCCTCATACACATTCATGGCACCTTGGACCAAGACACTGCATACCAATTTTCAAGTCAATCGGACTAACGGTCAGGTGGTCATAGCCCTTTTTATGTTTATTTAATGTTATAGCGCCACCTAGTGTTAGATCAACGCTTTTTTTTTACTGTGACCTCAGACTGTCCTCATACACATGTCTCTTGAGATTGGTGAAGATATCTCATTTACTTCTCGAGTTATAGCCATTTTAGTAAAATAGGCTCCTCCCACAACGATCATTTTACTCCCCCTAGCGACCGTGAATCAAAAATTCAACTTTTTTTCAATGATTATTGATATTCAGACTTCAGACAACATGTATGCATTTGTTTGGTTTTGATCGGGCGAAAAACCAGGGACTAGTTCGCAAAAGTAGGTTTTTGACAAAATTCAAAATGGCGGAAAAATTTGCATACCGGAAATGAAATCGGAGATATACGTTTTTTACGTCAGGCCTCCAGCTTTCCAATGATATAAGACACTTGAGTCTACGACATACGGTTTAGGAGTTATGAGCAGTTCCGCGCAATTGATTGCTGTAGCGCCACCTATAGGCCAATCGGGGTCATACTTTCTGAGGCTCTCCTCGATTTTTGTACTACCATCTGACAAAGTTTCAGAGCTCCAGCCCTTACGGTTTGTTCTGCACGATGCGTTTTACGGCAGAAGAATAATAATAATAATAATAATTAAAGCTGCTAGCAGCATTTAGCGGTGTTCAAGCAGTTAAGGCCTTTAAGGCCGTTAAGCACAAAAACATCAAAAGACATTAAGTTTTATGTAGCAAGCATTTAAACATTGACATCATAGATGGAATAGACCATGTTTTAGCATGATTTACCATGATATACCAAATTTAGTGTGATTTTTCATGATCTACAATGTTCCAGTATGATTTACCATGAATCTAGCATGATTTACCACAGTTTACCATGATTTCCCATGTTATAGGATGATTTACCATGATATACCACATTCTAGAATGATTTACCAGGATTGTAGCATGATTTACCATGATTCATCACATTGCTAGCATGATTTGCCATGATCCACCATGTAATAGTATTTTTTACTATGATTTACCATGTTTCTATCGTGATTTACCATGATTTACCACATTGCTGCATTGATGTGAAGGGCCAATAAAAATGAAGTGATAAACTTTGACAAAAAATGATTGTGTTATAATAGTTAACATGGAAAAACTGGTTTGCTTTAGTGCTTTGATTTACTGTTGAAAATCAAGTGTGTCAAAATGAGAGTGAGCCAATAAGTGGTCTTCTACTGCCCTCTGCTGGCCATTCTACTTATTAATAAAGTGTTTTCACAGGTGCTTTTGCACTCATATGTAGACATTTGATCACAAACACACACACACACACACACACACAAAGTCATTATATAAATATATTTTAATGGTCTATAAGCATTTAATGTCTTTGCAAGCTATTAATCAGATTATTCAGCATTTATTCAGAAACCTAGGACTACACACACACATTCTGTTGTAGATACAGATATTTGAACTATGTGATGGAAAAAAGAAATGTTTACTGCAATTGTCCTTCAGGATTCATATTTCTCAATGTACTACAATAGTCAGTTTACCATGGTTTGTCTTAGTTTACCTTGATGTTACCTTGTTGTGACCGAATGCTACACAATAATTTATCATGATATACCACATTCTAGAATGATTCAGCAGGATTGTAAGCAGGATTGTAGCATGATTTACTATGATTTACCACGTTGTTAGCAATTATGTGAAGTTTCAGAACAGTAAAGTGAATTGAAAGACAAAATATGATTGTGTTATTATAGTAATTGTCACATAAGGTTATTTTTTAGTGTCTGAATATATGAATGCAAAAGCACATGTGAAAAGACTATTAATAAGTATAATGTCCAGCAGAGGGTAGTAGAAGACCACTTATTGCTATAGTACCACTTTTATTTTGAACTACTTGGTTTAATCAGTATCAGGGTTTCCGCGGGGTCATAAAAAGTCATAAAACGTCTTAAATTTAATAATAAGAATTTTAGGCCATAAAAACGTCGGGTTTTTCCATACAAGGTCATAAATTACATTTAGCCACGTCTTAAATTGATATGCTCATTCATTCATTATCGCGATATAATGTTTTCTCTATAAAACGATATCAAGAGTTCGATAAATGTTAGATCATGTTTATGCGCCAAAAGCGGAACGAAACTCATTTGAACCGCGCACGCCTCACGGAGCGTTTATCCGCTCGGCTCAAAGTCCAAACGGCAGCGTAGCGCGATCAAGCTCACTAGAGCAGACGCGTTCTTTTACTGTCTATGGTTAACTTTGATCAGTCTCGATCACGAGATCCAGTGAGAAGCACTTGAATTCAGCGAAGAACACAAATGTCTCAGTGATTTAAACCAGTTTAAAGGCAGATGAAACAGCGCTGACGAACAGGAGAAACACTGTGCGCAACTATACAGTCAGAAAGCTTTTCCATCTACACATTTACATCCTTTGCCATGGTTTTACTGTAACGTTAGCCTAGTAATATTAACTGCACCATGAAATGTGGGATACATATTGAATTGTATTATATTATTAATGTAGACAATGTATTAAAGGACTAATGGAATATAATTACAGTATTTATGTATTTAGGCTATAGCCTACTGTTTTTCATACATTTCATAAAGATACGTGCCATCAAAGTCAGGCAACACAAACCTGTTTCAAGACTTGAAACAATATCCCCCATTAGCACATGCAGAAACTAAGAAATTAATTTTGAAATAAAGATATTATTTTTGTTAAGGAAAAAATACAAATGTTTGAATGTTCTACCTCAGATTTGTGAAATGTTCACCTGTTTGGCAAGTGTTTGTCATGATATGTTTTGACAATAAAGAGTAGTTTAAAACCACAATTAACGCTCTGGTTTCTATCAAATGATATGCATTTTGTGGGGTTGTGTGCAACACCACGTGATAACAGAGCCGTAAAATTAAAAGTTAAAACTAAGAAAGCCTTCAAAGTTCAAAGAAATAAAGAATTGACATTTATCGTCATAATTATCGATATTGACTGATATATTATCGTGATAAGTGTTGTGTTGTTCCTGTGTTATTGATACTTAGGAAAAGGGAGCCTTCAGTTTGTTACTCTTAAGAAAATGGAACCTTTAAATAATTAAACTTATTACTTTTAATGAAAGTCAATAAAAAAAAAGACTTTTGAAAGGAAGTTATTTTTCGTAATTCGAGTAGGTCATAAATTTAAATCATATTGGTCATAAAAAGGTCTTAAATTTGACTGACTAAACCCTGCAGAAACCCTGAGTATTGTGCGCTAAAGCAAACCATTCTTTCAATGTGAATACCATTATGCATGCTTACACACACACACACACAAACACACACACACACACAATTGTGGGTTATGATATTGTGAAAATCTCTTTTTGTGGTCCTTAAGCATTTCAGATATTTATTTGTGATGTAAAAATATTAAACTTTCTAATAAATCATTATTTAATATTATATTATAAGCATTTGTTTGTTAGCCATTGCGGAAAACTGGTTAAAAAAGATTCAAATTATCTAATGCTGTTGCTCCCTCTAGTGGACAACAGCGGTTTTACAGCCTACATAAACGGTTGAAATGAATGACAGGAAATTCGTTTTTTTTTTTTACTTATATCTCGGGAACGAGAAAGTGAAAAAATCTGAAACTCAGAACTTAGATAGGGTTAGAGGAGCCCTCTTGAACAAGACCATCCCCGTGTTGCTGAGTGATTGCTGTCGGGAGTAATGTCTGTTGAAATGCATATCTTTGTGGGCTTATATCTCGGGAATGCCTGGGTCAAATCGCACCATACTCGGATCGAAGCTAGATGAGGACGGGCCCTTTCCAACAAGCTCACCCACAAGGATATAGGTGGTCTAGGTCGGGAGTTACAGCCGTTTCAATTCGGGAGTCTCACGGATTAGCTATCCGCGGGGGGGCGGGGGGGCGTTCCCGTGCCCCGAGACGATAGATTTCGATCAAGAGCACCGAGAGGACCTTACCATCAAAATTTGAGCGTGCAGCGACTTTCTGTTTTCGAGTTATGAGTGAATTTGTACTTGGGGGGCGTGGCCCAACGTTATACTTTCGTTTTCAGCCTTCCTGTGACACAATTGTAAATAGTAATAAATAAAATAAGTAAATGCAGTCCATAATACTCCAATAGATGCATTTTTTACAAAATGTGATTGTAAATGTTGAAATAATGATTTTATTTTAAGTCTAAATATGAACTATAACAATATTTGGGAGTAGTATGATGAAATGACAGCAGGGGGCAGTAAAATACCACTTATTGGCTGTTATAGCCATCCAAATAAAAAAATTATACCTTTTCTGATAATTATTGATCTAGAGAGTCCAGATAATTGTACTGCACTGGTTTTATATAAAATTATACGATCATAGATGGAAAAGACCATTTACAGCCAATACAGGCAATTTACCATAGGAAATGTATGGTTTTAAAGCTTTTTAACAGTTATAGCGCCACATATGGTCCGATCTCCATGAAACTTTGCATGCTTCTTTACCATGGTATGACACATATGCTCATCAATTTTTGTCAAGTTTTGAGTTTTCATTTATGATTTATAGGCTTTTGGGTGTATTTTGACACGCCCATTTTCTAAATGACCCTGTTACAGTGAACCAAAGGGCAAAGTTCAACTTTTTTTCGATAATTATTGATCTAGAGAGTCCAGAGAATTGTCCTAGACTGGTCTGGTTCCAATCGGGCGAAAAACCAGGGACTAGTTCGCAAAAGTAGGTTTTTAATATATTCGTGAATATTTAATGAACGATTTGATTGACAGCAATGGTTCTAGAGGCAAAGTTGTTCAGCATGAGGAGATCTATCAATTGATATGCATATTTTGGGGATGTGTGCAACACCACGTGATTACAGAGCTGTCAAACTCGTTAGCGCCAACTAGTGGCCGATTTCTTTCAAAACTCTTACAGACCTCTTGGGCCATGAGTCGAACATGCCCATTGAGTTTCGTTCCGATTGGCCTCCGTTAACCTCGTCTCACAGGTGCTCAAACTTCATTGGTGATGGCGGCCATGTTTTTTGAGATACGCCAATGTCCTCATACACACACATGGGGCCTTGGACCAAGACACTGCATACCAATTTTCAAGTCAATCGGACTAACGGTCAGGTGGTCATAGCCCTATTTATGTTTTTCTTTATGTTATAGCGCCATCTAGTGTTAGATCGACGCGTTTTTTTTACTGTGACCCCAGACTGTCCTCATACACATGTGTGTCGATTTTGGTGAAGATATCTCATTTACTTCTCGAGTTATAGCCATTTTAGTAAAATAGGCTCCTCCCACAACGATCATTTTACTCCCCCTATTGACCGTAAATCGAAATGTAAACTTTTTTTCGATAATTATTGATATTCAGACTCCAGAGAACATGTATGCATTTGTTTGGTTTTGATCGGGCGAAAAACCAGGGACTAGTTCGCAAAAGTTGTTTTTTGACGAAATTCAAAATGGCGGGAAAATTTGCATACCGGAAATGAAATCGGAGATATACGTTTTTTTCGTCAGGTGACCAGCTTTCCAATGATATAAGACACTTGACTCTACGACTTACGGTCTAGGAGTTATGACCAGTTTTGCGCTTTTGGTTGCTATAGCGCCCCCTATGGGCCAATCGGGCTCATACTTTGATAACCTCTCCTCGATTTTTGTACTACCATCTGACAAAGTTTCAGAGCTCCAGCCCTTACGGTTTGGTCTGCACGACGCGTTTTACGGCAGAATAAGAATAATAATAATAATAATAATAATAATTAAAGCTGCAAGCAGCATTTATCGGGGTTCAAGCAGTTAAGGCCTTTTAAGGCCGTTAAGCACAAAAGCATCAAAAGACATTAAGTTTTATGTAGTAAGCATGATTTACCATGATATACTACATTTCAGTGTGATTTTTCATGATTTACCATGTTCCAGTATGATTTACCATGTTCCAGTATGATTTACCATGTTCCAGTATGATTTTCCATAGTTTACCTTGATATACCATGTTACAGGATGATTTACCATGATATAGCACATTCTAGAATAATTTACCAGGATTCTAGCATGATTTACCTTTTTTACTATGATTTACCATGTTTCTAGCCAATGCTGAAAGCTGATAAAAAGATTAGAAATGTGTAATGCTGCTGCTCCATCTAGTGGACAACAGTGCTATTACAGCCTACTTATACAATAGGCCATGTTTTTCATATCATTTAATCTACACACACTCATTCTGTTGTAGATAGAGACATTTGGAACTTCAGGATCCAATGTGACTCAATTGTCACTTCAATAGATGATTTTTGACTAAATGTTTTTGTAAATGTTAAAATAGTGAATTTATAAAGTCTAAATATTAATTATAGTTGAGTAGTGTGACAAAATGACTTTTTTTAAACAGCAGGGGGCAGTAAAATACCACTTATTGGCTTAATAGGCCATTATGTTCATATAATGTTCACCTTTTTAACTGTTATACAGGCATATTTTGTCCAATCTGTCCGAAAATTTTCATGATTATTTAGAGTCATGGCCCACATGTTCAGACTTGTTTTTAATAACATCTGAGCATTCATTGAAGAGATATAGGCTTTCAGGGGCGCTCAGTCAAGGCTACACATTGAAGTGACCCTATTATAGCCATCAAAATGCAGAAGTTCAACCTTTTCTGATAATTGTTGCTTTAGAGAGTCCAGAGAATTGTACTGCACTAGTTTTGAACGTTATTATATGAAATTTATATGATCTTAGATGGAACAAACCATTTACAGTCAATACTGGCAATTTACCATAGGGAATACATTGTTTTTAAGATTTTTAACAGTTATAGCGCCAGCTATTGTCCGATCTCCATGAAACTTTGCATGCTTGTTAATGATGTTATGTCACATATGCTCACCAATTTTTGTAAAGTTCTGAGTTTTTATTTATGATTTATAGGCTTTTGAGTGTATTTTGCCACGCCCCCTTTTCTAAATGACCCTGTTATAGTGAACCAAAGGGCAAAGTTCAACTTTTTTTTGATAATTATTAATCTAGAGAGTTCAGAGAATTGTCCTAGACTGATCTGGTTCCGATCGGGCGAAAAACCTAGGACTAGTTCGCAAAAGTAGGTTTTTAACATTTTCGTGAATATTTAATGAACGATTTGATTGACAGCAATGGTTCTAGAGGCAAAGTTGTTCAACATGAGGAGATCTATCAATTGATATGCATATTTTGGGGATGTGTGCAACACCACGTGATTACAGAGCCGTAGAACTCGTTAGCGCCAACTAGTGGCTGATTTTTTTCAAAACTCTTACAGACCTCTTGGGCCATGAGTCAAACATGCCCATCGAGTTTCGTTCCGATCAGCCTTCGTTAACCTCATCTCATAGGTGCTCAAACTTCATTGGCCGATGGCGGCCATGTTTTTTGAGATACGCCAATGTCCTCATACACGTACATGGGGCCTTGGTCCAAGACACTGCATACCAAATTTCAAGTCAATCGGACTAACGGTCAGGTGGCCACACCCCATTTTATGTTTTTTTAATGTTATAGCGCCACCTAGTGGTAGATCGACGCGGTTTTTTTACTGTAACCCCAGACTGTCCTCATACACATGTGTGTCAAGTTTGGTGAAGATATCTCATTTACTTCTCGAGTTATAGCCATTTTAGTAAAATAGGCTCCTCCCACAACGATCATTTTGCGCCCCCTAGCAACCGGAAATCGAAATGTCAACTTTTTTTGATAATTATTAATATTCAGACTCCAGAGAACATTTCTGCACTGGTTTGGTTCCGATCGGGCAAAAAACCAGGGACTAGTTCGCAAAAGTCGTTTTTTGACAAAATTCAAAATGGCGGAAAAATTTCCATACCGGAAATGAAATCGGAAATATAAATTTTTTTCAGTATCCATTCAGCTTTCCAATGATATAAGACACTTGAGTCTACGACATACGGTCTAGGAGTTATGAGCCATTTCGCGCAATTGATTGTTATAGCGCCACCTATGGGCCAATCGGGCTCATAATTTGATAACCTCTCCTCGATTTTTGTACTACCATCTGACAAAGTTTCAGAGCTCCAGCATTTACGGTTTGGGCTGCACGATGCGTTTTAGGGGAGAATAATAATAATAATAATTAAAGCTGCTAGCAGCATTTAGCGGTGTTCAAGCAGTTAAGGCCTTTAAGGCCGTTAAGCACAAAAACATCAAAAGACATTAAGTTTTATGTAGCAAGCATTTAAACATTGACATCATAGATAGAATAGACCATGTTTTAGCATGATTTACCATGATATACCAAATTTAGTGTGATTTTTCATGATCTACAATGTTCCAGTATGATTTACCATGAATCTAGCATGATTTACCACAGTTTACCATGATTTCCCATGTTATAGGATGATTAACCATGATATACCACATTCTAGAATGATTTACCAGGATTGTAGCATGATTTACCATGATTCATCACATTGCTAGCATGATTTGCCATGATCCACCATGTAATAGTATTTTTTACTATGATTTACCATGTTTCTATCGTGATTTACCATGATTTACCACATTGCTGCATTGATGTGAAGGGCCAATAAAAATGAAGTGATAAACTCTGACAAAAAATGATTGTGTTATAATAGTTAACATGGAAAAACTGGTTTGCTTTAGTGCTTTGATTTACTGTTGAAAATCAAGTGTGTCAAAATGAGAGTGAGCCAATAAGTGGTCTTCTACTGCCCTCTGCTGGCCATTCTACTTATTAATAAAGTGTTTTCACAGGTGCTTTTGCACTCATATGTAGACATTTGATCACACACACACACACACACACACACACACACACACACACAAAGTCATTATATAAATATATTTTAATGGTCTATAAGCATTTAATGTCTTTGCAAGCTATTAATCAGATTATTCAGCATTTATTCAGAAACCTAGGACTACACACACACATTCTGTTGTAGATACAGATATTTGAACTATGTGATGGAAAAAAGAAATGTTTACTGCAATTGTCCTTCAGGATTCATATTTCTCAATGTACTACAATAGTCAGTTTACCATGGTTTGTCTTAGTTTACCTTGATGTTACCTTGTTGTGACCGAATACTACACAATAATTTATCATGATATACCACATTCTAGAATGATTCAGCAGGATTGTAGCATGATTTACTATGATTTACCACGTTGTTAGCAATTATGTGAAGTTTCAGAACAGTAAAGTGAATTGAAAGACAAAATATGATTGTGTTATTATAGTAATTGTCACATAAGGTTATTTTTTAGTGTCTGAATATATGAATGCAAAAGCACATGTGAAAAGACTATTAATAAGTATAATGTCCAGCAGAGGGTAGTAGAAGACCACTTATTGCTATAGTACCACTTTTATTTTGAACTACTTGGTTTAATCAGTATCAGGGTTTCCGCGGGGTCATAAAAAGTCATAAAACGTCTTAAATTTAATAATAAGAATTTTAGGCCATAAAAACGTCGGGTTTTTCCATACAAGGTCATAAATTACATTTAGCCACGTCTTAAATTTATATGCTCATTCATTCATTATCGCGATATAATGTTTTCTCTATAAAACGATATCAAGAGTTCGATAAATGTTAGATCATGTTTATGCGCCAAAAGCGGAACCAAACTCATTTGAACCGCGCGCGCCTCACGGAGCGTTTATCCGCTCGGCTCAAAGTCCAAACGGCAGCGTAGCGCGATCAAGCTCACTAGAGCAGACGCGTTCTTTTACTGTCTATGGTTAACTTTGATCAGTCTCGATCACAAGATCCAGTGAGAAGCACTTGAATTCAGCGAAGAACACAAATGTCTCAGTGATTTAAACCAGTTTAAAGGCAGATGAAACAGCGCTGACGAACAGGAGAAACACTGTGCGCAACTATACAGTCAGAAAGCTTTTCCATCTACACATTTACATCCTTTACCATGGTTTTACTGTAACGTTAGCCTAGTAATATTAACTGCACCATGAAATGTGGGATACATATTGAATTGTATTATATTATTAATGTAGACAATGTATTAAAGGACTAATGGAATATAATTACAGTATTTATGTATTTAGGCTATAGCCTACTGTTTTTCATACATTTCATAAAGATACGTGCCATCAAAGTCAGGCAACACAAACCTGTTTCAAGACTTGAAACAATATCCCCCATTAGCACATGCAGAAACTAAGAAATTAATTTTGAAATAAAGATATTATTTTTGTTAAGGAAAAAATACAAATGTTTGAATGTTCTACCTCAGATTTGTGAAATGTTGACCTGTTTGGCAAGTGTTTGTCATGATATGTTTTGACAATAAAGAGTAGTTTAAAACCACAATTAACGCTCTGGTTTCTATCAAATGATATGCATTTTGTGGGGTTGTGTGCAACACCACGTGATAACAGAGCCGTAAAACTAAAAGTTAAAACTAAGAAAGCCTTCAAAGTTTAAAGAAATAAAGAATTGACATTTATCGTCATAATCATCGATATTGACTGATATATTATCGTGATAAGTGTTGTGTTGTTCCTGTGTTATTGATACTTAGGAAAAGGGAGCCTTCAGTTTGTTACTCTTAAGAAAATGGAACCTTTAAATAATTAAACTTATTACTTTTAATGAAAGTCAATAAAAAAAAGACTTTTGAAAGGAAGTTATTTTTCGTAATTCGAGTAGGTCATAAATTTAAATCATATTGGTCATAAAAAGGTCTTAAAAGGTCTTAAATTTGACTGACTAAACCCTGCAGAAACCCTGAGTATTGTGCGCTAAAGCAAACCATTCTTTCAATGTGAATACCATTATGCATGCTTACACACACACACAAACACACACACACACACACACACACAATTGTGGGTTATGATATTGTGAAAATCTCTTTTTGTGGTCCTTAAGCATTTCAGATATTTATTTGTGATGTAAAAATATTAAACTTTCTAATAAATCATTATTTAATATTATATTATAAGCATTTGTTTGTTAGCCATTGCTGAAAACTGGTTAAAAAATATTAAAAATATCTAATGCTGTTGCTCCCTCTAGTGGACAACAGCGGTTTTACAGCCTACATAAACGGTTGAAATGAATGACAGGAAATTCGTTTTTTTTTTTACTTATATCTCGGGAACGAGAAAGTGAAAAAATCTGAAACTCAGAACTTAGATAGGGTTAAAGGAGCCCTCTTGAACAAGACCACCCCCGTGTTGCTGAGTGATTGCTGTCGGGAGTAATGTCTGTTGAAATGCATATCTTTGTGGGCATATATCTCCGGAATGCCTGGGTCAAATCGCACCATACTCGGATCGAAGCTAGATGAGGACGGGCCCTTTCCAACAAGCTCACCCACAAGGATATAGGTGGTCTAGGTCGGGAGTTACAGCCGTTTCAATTCGGGAGTCTCACGGATTAGATATCCGCGGGGGGGAGGGGGGCGTGGGGGCGTTCCCGTGCCCCGAGACGATAGATTTCGATCAAGAGCACCGAGAGGACCTTACCATCAAAATTTGAGCGTGCAGCGACTTTCTGTTTTCGAGTTATGAGTGAATTTGTACTTGTGGGGGCGTGGCCCAACGTTATACTTTCGTTTTCAGCCTTCCTGTGACACAATTGTAAATAGTAATAAATAAAATAAATAAATGCAGTCCATAATACTCCAATAGATGCATTTTTTACAAAATGTGATTGTAAATGTTGAAATAATGATTTTATTTTAAGTCTAAATATGAACTATAACAATATTAGGGAGTAGTATGATGAAATGACAGCAGGGGGCAGTAAAATACCACTTATTGGCTGTTATAGCCATCCAAATAAAAAAATTATACCTTTTCTGATAATTATTGATCTAGAGAGTCCAGATAATTGTACTGCACTGGTTTTATATAAAATTATACGATCATAGATGGAAAAGACCATTTACAGCCAATACAGGCAATTTACCATAGGAAATGTATGGTTTTAAAGCTTTTTAACAGTTATAGCGCCATATATGGTCCGATCTCCATGAAACTTTGCATGCTTCTTAACCATGGTATGACACATATGCTCATCAATTTTTGTCAAGTTTTGAGTTTTCATTTATGATTTATAGGCTTTTGGGTGTATTTTGACACGCCCATTTTCTAAATGACCCTGTTACAGTGAACCAAAGGGCAAAGTTCAACTTTTTTTCGATAATTATTGATCTAGAGAGTCCAGAGAATTGTCCTAGACTGGTCTGGTTCCAATCGGGCGAAAAACCAGGGACTAGTTCGCAAAAGTAGGTTTTTAATATATTCGTGAATATTTAATGAACGATTTGATTGACAGCAATGGTTCTAGAGGCAAAGTTGTTCAGCATGAGGAGATCTATCAATTGATATGCATATTTTGGGGATGTGTGCAACACCACGTGATTACAGAGCTGTCAAACTCGTTAGCGCCAACTAGTGGCCGATTTCTTTCAAAACTCTTACAGACCTCTTGGGCCATGAGTCGAACATGCCCATTGAGTTTCGTTCCGATTGGCCTCCGTTAACCTCGTCTAATAGGTGCTCAAACTTCATTGGTGATGGCGGCCATGTTTTTTGAGATACGCCAATATCCTCATACACACACATGGGGCCTTGGACCAAGACACTGCATACCAATTTTCAAGTCAATCGGACTAACGGTCAGGTGGTCATAGCCCTATTTATGTTTTTCTTTATGTTATAGCGCCATCTAGTGTTAGATCGACGCGTTTTTTTTACTGTGACCCCAGACTGTCCGCATACACATGTGTGTCGATTTTGGTGAAGATATCTCATTTACTTCTCGAGTTATAGCCATTTTAGTAAAATAGGCTCCTCCCACAACGATCATTTTACTCCCCCTATTGACCGTAAATCGAAATGTAAACTTTTTTTCGATAATTATTGATATTCAGACTCCAGAGAACATGTATGCATTTGTTTGGTTTTGATCGGGCGAAAAACCAGGGACTAGTTCGCAAAAGTTGTTTTTTGACGAAATTCAAAATGGCGGGAAAATTTGCATACCGGAAATGAAATCGGAGATATACGTTTTTTTCGTCAGGTGACCAGCTTTCCAATGATATAAGACACTTGACTGTACGACTTACGGTCTAGGAGTTATGAGCAGTTTTGCGCTTTTGGTTGCTATAGCGCCCCCTATGGGCCAATCGGGCTCATACTTTGATAACCTCTCCTCGATTTTTGTACTACCATCTGACAAAGTTTCAGAGCTCCAGCCCTTACGGTTTGGTCTGCACGACGCGTTTTACGGCAGAATAATAATAATAATAATAATAATAATAATAATAATAAAAATCAGTACAAATACAATAGGTTTTCAGCACTTCGTGCTTGAACACCTAATAATAAAAATCCTTACAATTACAATAGGGTTTCAGCACTTCGTGCTTGAACCCCTAATAATAAAAATCAGTACAAATACAATAGGTTTTCAGCACTTCGTGCTTGAACACCTAATAATAATAAAAATCAGTACAAATACAATAGGTTTTCAGCACTTCGTGCTTGAACACCTAATAAAAATCCTTACAATTACAATAGGGTTTCAGCACTTCGTGCTTGAACCCCTAATTATTAAGTCTTACATGTTGTGGCCCAACAACTGCTGCCTCTGGTTTTAAAGTTGGAACTGCTTCATGTTTTAGTAACAGTTTCTTGTTGAATCCGGCATTGAATTCGTGGAGATTCTGGAAGCTGTCTTCCGTAAATGCGCAGCACAGAGAGCTAAATTACGATTGTAATTTTCAGGAACATAATCAAACATAAATTTTAGCCATTGTTGACGAACTACAGCGTCCGTAGGAAGCCCAAACACAGAAGACCTCACAGCTGGGGGAAAATAACACACTTTCGACGGCCTGCCTAGCTCTCCACTATAAAGGCCATTGCACACTGAGTCCGAAATTTTCGTATGCGTTTTTTCGTGTTCGTCAGCCTAAAAATTCGTCACGCACAGAAACCTTGCACACTGAGTCCAATGCGTATATTAAACCTTTGCGGACAAAAACGCAAAAAATACTAAATGGATTCGTCAAGCAGTGAGGATGATTTTGTTGCCCTCTCTCTTCTTAAAAAGAGAAAAAGAGGAAGTATTGGGTCCATCCAATCTTGTGCCGAGAGGAAGGAGAGTTTCAGCTCCTTATCAAGGAGTTGCGAAATTGACCTTTCGCCGGCCCCTCCCCCAAAACGGCCATTGTCCAATCACACATCATAGCAACCGTTACTATGTGAGCAGGTCCGTCCAACATTGACTCCAAGCAAAATGGTGAAGCGGTGCGCCCACGGCGTTTGTAAATCGGACACTAGGTCCCCCGAGAGATTGTCTGGAGGAGTTATGTTCTTTCCGTTTCCAAAGCCGAAAACACAACGTGAGCGGTGCCTACAATAGATCAAACATTGTGGACGGCCGAGTACTCCCAGTTACATGTGTCGAACATGGTTAACCCCCTGGGGTCGGCTATCGCGCCGGCGCGATTGTCTCGCTTTTTTTCTTATCAGTGCAAAAGAGACTCAAAATACTCGGTTGATTTTGATCTTACATATAAGTGTGATACATCATTAGATTCTGAAGTTTCTATTTTTTTTGTGGATACTCACAATAAAAACAAAGTGTTGTGCTTTTCACCAAATAAAGAAAAACAAACATGATGCGAGTTCTGCGTTCTCTCTGTCAGTGAAGTCCATTCTGAAACGCGTCCTAAGATTAACTGTAACTCCGCAATTACTTGTCACACAGGCACGAGAGGTTTTTCTTTATGAAGCTTGAATTCTCTTCTTTTAAATGAAGTAATTTATATAAAAAACAAATATTCTCAGTTTATGCAGTCTGTATGAAAAGAGAGTGCTGTCAGTATTTTTTCCCCAGCTCATTACACTTCATTACGCATTAATCTGACACGCCCACTGAGGACGCGCGCTATTCAAACGCAAATGTCGAGGCAAGCCATGACAATGCCCACATCAGCCTTTCCACCGCGGCAGTAAAATGTGTGGTGTATTTGCTGCCTTTTACCGCTAAGAGGCCCTACAATCATAGACTCTGAAAAGTGTTCGTTTATTCCGGTTTATTCTCTCTAATGCGTAATCTGCACTGTCTATGGTAATCTGCTACCGCACCGCGGCTGATTCAGAGCGATTGAAAGCTGGTAGCAGATGAATTCAACAAGTGAAACGTAGTTAAAGAGGCTATATGTAACTTTTTCCCAAAAATAAACGTAACAATAGCCTTTTCATTTGACCATTTATGACTCAAACATCTTCTGATGAGCATACTGACACCTTGTCCGCTCACATTGGGTGCACCTATAAGCCTGTATTCTATTTTTCCTATTTTCTGTCGGGTCGGATTTCCCCTCGCTGTCTGCGGATGTGACGTCAGGCGCGTTCATGTTAAACGTTTCAGACCACTCTGCCACCACCGCTAGTCAGCAAGTAGCCTACACTCGCAAGCAGTGCAATGGATTTTGCGATTTTTTGACTGTTCTTACCTCTGTAAACATAATGTTGACCTCCTTGCAGCAGATGACATGTGAAGTGTGCACGTACGAGCGCTGCGAGAGCGAGCAGAAAGGAAGAGCAGTTCTGTTTTTTGGCCACAGGTGTCAGTCGCGAGTTTAAATTTCAGAAAAACGCATATAGCCTCTTTAAAATAGTTCATAATCACAATACTGAAATTAGGCTACTGAAATGTAATTGAATAAATAATGAAAACATTTCAACATAAAACATTGCAATAAAAACATTTAGGCTACATCAATGAGGCTTTACAACTTTAACAGCCTACAGAAGGTAGCTCAGTGATCAACGCAACGACACGAGCTTCGAGGAGCTTCAATCGACCCGAGATCGAATCTCAATGTAGCATAGGCCTACATGTTGTTAACCGATGTTGTCCTACAGCGTTTATATTTTACCACCTTGATGCTTAAATAGGTAACTGTTTATATCTGTTTACTTATTTAAAGTCAAGAGTTTTGTTTAATTATCATTAGGCCTACAACATAAATTTGCTACATTCCTGTAGAACCGCAGCCGCTGCACAAACGACAAAAACTGATGAAGGAAGATTGTCAGCCGATTGCATCAGAAAATGAAAATGAAGAAGCTCGTCTTTAGTCTGCTAAATTATTGTGTAATGTAAAAGAACACTAAAATTACTTAAGTTTGAAACCAAGTTCGAACATTTCAAGGTTTAAATAAAGTGTCGGGACAGTTTTTTTAATTTAAAACAGGGTTACATCGGGTTTAGAGTTTATTTCTTTTGCGATGCAAAATAAGAAACACTAGGCTAATCTTATTCTTGTGACATTTTAAATTTGTATTGCCAAAGAAATTACAGCTAAATTAAACAATTAAAACAGTACAAAACGAAAATTGTCCAAAGAAACATAATTAAATTAAAAACATTCGTTTCTCTTTGCCTCTCTCGCGCTGGATCTCTTTTTAACAAGTTTATTTAGTCTCCCTCGCTGCGCGCACCGGGTCTCTCTCGAAATTAAACATTTCAGGGTAAAAACACATCATACAGCTGATAATACTGTATATGTCGCTGCGTGTCAGCCATACAAATCACGAAAAAATTATTTAGCCTTTAATTGTTGCTTCAAAGACACAGCATGCCTTGTTGAATTCACCTTACAATAACTTCAATTGAAATTTTGTGTGAAAAAAACTTTAAATAGGCTACAATAAATAAACTGCAATATTTATAATTTAATAAGACATGGGGCCTACATTTGGACACAGATTTATCCTTACAATAATTTTGCCTGCTCATCAGGCTGGCTATCCGACACTCTCCATATGAAAGAGGAACATTAACACCTTTGTCCAGCAACTGTCCCTCCAACCCCCCCACAGGCTATCGGAGTCTGAGGCTGACTTAACACAAAGAGAAGTCGCAATTCACACTTAAATCGCTATTCTAGACAGTGTTGATAATGAAGGAATTAAATTATTTAAGTTACATGTAGCCTACTGATATTTCTGTCATAAAAGTTTATTACTAAATATTTCATTATTTCAATAATTGATGAAATAAAACTGGTTTGGGCCAGCTTTTTCCAAGCAAAACTAAATATAATCTGAAAAAACGCATGTTAATTTGTTGTCATGAACAAAATGTTCAACTCAATATTAAAGTCTACAGGGATCTTTGGATCCTTACAACCAGGCATGCAATTTGTGAATTAAGTTTTTATTTTTTTTTGTATTATTCAAATAAATATCGAAACACGGTGCTTCGTGGTAATGCTGCTAAATTAAATAACATTTATAGAATAATTATGAACTTAAATGAAACAATATCGCAACATTTCGACAAATACATTATTTGATCTGTTTTTACATTTTAATTCAGGGCGATTTAGCCTACATTTAATTAGAGCGAGATTTTCACCCTTGTCTTGTCATTTTCTCATTGGGAAGCGCTTACGTTTGAGTAGATCATCTGTACCTCTCGTTTTCATATGGATTAGCCTACATAATCAGATAACATTTTTTAGCCTAAATATTTAGACATTTAAAGGCTTTAGACATAGCCGATTTCTTATCGTGACTGAGCTGAAGTGGCTTTCGGTTCATTTTTGTGACGCGCAGTTCCCGGAGACAGAGACGACAGATATAGCCTGTTTTGTCGTTAGCCTAATATGAAAGTTTACAGTTTTGAAGGATGTAAGCTAGGCTACTCTACTCTTATCTGTATGACCAAAAAATTACGGAGTCGCCTATTAAGTTATTTTAGCTGTAATAATGAGAAAAATAAATTAATCTAAATGAACGCGCCGCCGCGTTTGTCGAACACTAACTCACCATGCCAGAATAAAACCCGACTTTAGAAAAATGCATAGGGCCACTCGGCGTGGTGTGCCAAAACACTTAATTATAAACTTAAATATTTCATTCAAAATAATCTCAACACGCTTTGTGAAATTTTGAAAAGCCGTGCATGCATTAGGGCCACTGGAACTGATGAACAACTGAAACGCTGGTTTTGATTTTATTGTTTGTAGTTTAAACGTGCCTGTTGCATATCTCTATTTTATATATGTGATATTGGTGAAGTAACCTGTAGCATTGATTAGCTGTGGAGGGAGGGGTGTGGGGATTAAAATAATTCAGCAGAAGCAGGGATGTTTAGACCAGAAGGAAATCCCAGTCCCCCCTGGCAAATCACATTTTACTTAAAACCATGTTTTTAAAAACTCTAGGGAACAGACCTCTCTGCCATGCGCGCGCACGGTTTGGAGCACAATATCTGTCTCGCATGCACGCTCGCTCTAGATAGATTACGGGATATTTTAACTAATTTGCGGTATAACTAGTCGATCACGAGTGGCTCAACAGGTAGATCTATAGATAAACTATATCTTTTAGGAATTTGACCGACCGGGTTGACACTTCAGCTTGAGAAATCGGGGGTGTGGCGTGAGAGCGTGAGATTTGGGTCAATGCGTGAGAGTTGGCAGCCCTGAAAAAAAAATATATATAGTATATATATATATATATATATATATACAGTATATAGGCTATATATAATTTATTTTTTACAGAACTGCTTTTGAAATTTTGGTAGCCTATTATTATACAGATGCAAAGTCGTTCTGTTGGATACTATTTGTTCCTTAGTGTAAAATGGAAATGCATGATAATTGTATTTTATAAATATAAGCAAAAAAACTGTATGGTGTAACAGAGTTTTAGAGCTAGACAAATCTAAATAAATATAAAATTTACAGCAGACCATGTTTGTGCGGGATTTGAACCCGTGTCATCTTGATGATGAACCGTAAGTTCTACCGCTCGGCTATGAATTTTCTCACTGAGAAATACCCAAACGTCTGTTTCTCACATGAGCGAGAAAACGTTTTGTCTTTAGCCTGTGAGTGTAGGCCTATACTTTAGCCTTTTACAGTTTTAAAAGATTATATCTTATCTGTATGACCAACAATTACGGAGTAGGCTATAAATGTTTGTTGTAGGCTTATTTGGAAATTACCATAACTTGTAGTATTTCATCCTTAGGCTACAGACATTAGCCCCACTTACGTTTTGCTAAATGTCCCTTTGCGCCACCTGGCGGTCGTTTCGCGAACGACTTTGAAATGCGACTGGTTTATTTTGACCGCGGTGGATGGCTAAAAATGGTATGTGGATGGCTAAAAGGTGTGACTAAAAATGTGCTTTTGGCTTTCATTTATATTTTGATTGTTTGTATATATATATATATATATATACATGTGTGTGTGTGTGTGTGTGTGTGTGTGTATACATATTTATTTATTTATATATATATATATATTGTCCTTGCATTCTTTCTTGTGTGACACCACTGAATGAAAGGCTCATTAGTATGCAGTCTGCTCAGGTGAGAACTGCCTAATTATTCATGAGGGGGTTGGGCCGTTCCGCCCATCCGCATATTGCCTTTGCAAACAAAAAAATGTTTTTCACAATTTAAAACAATCTATTGTTTTATGTGAATGATTAGGCAGAATGATTTTTAGATCAATTTGAAGAAAAAACTCTAGGCGACAACATCCACTAGTCAAAAGTCTTGTGGACAGATATTTAGTATGTTATTTGTGGCCTTATATTAGAAACTTTATTTTTTAGTTTTTTCAATAACCACGCATAAACAATATTCTCTCAAAAATACAAACATGTACATACATGTTCCTCACATATTATGGTAGCCCTGTGTGTGCTATATAGAGCGTAATTTCACCTGTGCCATTAATATGTTTATAAGCAACTGAAAAAAGCAGAAATGTCAGAGCATGCCAAAACATCTCAAGGACCCCGAAAACACCTCAGACCCCAGAGGGTTAACTCGCGTGCAGCATGCGTGAGACTGAGACACTGAGATTAGTCAAAGAAACATGGAGAAAGCAGATCAAGAGGATCCACAAAGGAATTACGTTTTCTAAAGGGTTGTGGTTATTAACATGATATTCTCGGGGGAAATGAGCAGCAGTCACTAGCAGTGCAGCGCCCATAGACTACAGTTTAGAGGAGTGCACGCTCGCAACGGGGAAAGCATGAAGCTTACTTGACAACATCAGTTCATATATCAATATCGTAACGAATAGAGATAACCTTAAAAAATGTATGATTATCTGCATAATTCCGTCTCTTATGTATAGTTAAACACGTTTAGTTACGTTATAGTTTTTAAACACGAAAATTGCATTCAGCATGACACGCAAGCGGTTGCCGTGGTAATGAACAACCTGCTTGTTAAAGCGAATGTATAATCCTGTATCTGAGGCAAAATTACTAAATATGCAGCGCGAGTTATATATTTCTAACTCCAAACAATTAGCCACTGAACCAGCTTATAAAATCTTCTTCAAGGCTGTGCTGGTTGGATTTGAGGTACAGGCAGGGCTCCAGACTGCGACCAAATGGTCGCATTTTGCAACCAAAATTTGAGAGTGTGCGACTGAATTTTACATCCAATCGCACATGTGCGACCAGTAAATTTGTCCCTTTTTTTTTTTTTTTTTTACACGTTAAACGTGGAAGGGGCTTATCAACGAATCCGGAATGTGTGTCAGGCCAATGAGTGTGAGAAGAATAGGGAATGGCCACTGTAAGTGGCTAATGTGTGGAGGGGGAGGGTCCTAGAGATAACCGAGGGCGCGTTTAAACGTCTGTGTACGAAGGAGATGGAGACAACCAGCTGTGCGTCTGAGCAATGAACAAGCGAACTATTGACTCGTTCTTCCAACCTGCGGCTAGTGTGCCAGTTAAATTCACTTGCTGGCTTCCCAAATAATACATTACAACAGCGATAATCAAAAAAAGGGTAAACAAAATGATTACTCTTTGTAAACACTGTTCAATGTGAGTGCCAAATCTCGAACATGACCTATCATTTACGCCGTCATCACCCGGGAGTTGATAGCGCACGAGCGCAGGCGAGACCTGAACTGCAGACGTTACCATCGGTGTTTAAACTAAACTCATTTAAGTTTTGCCAATGTAAACATTGAAGAGCAAGACGCGAAAGAGAACTCGCGTCTATAAGATTTGTGCGCGTGTGTCTGTGCGCGCGCACGCGCGTGTATGTGTAGGCTACTTATCTCAGACAGCGCGCAAATATTGAGTTCTCTTTCAAGTCTTGCACTTGAATGGACAAATTCACACAAAAAGTATGTAAACATGTCTGTCTTGATGAGTATCCTAGCAGACTGTGGGCCCTATTTTAACGATCTGAAACGCAAGTGTCAAAGCGCAAAGCGCAAGTAACTTTGTGGGCGGATCCCGGCGCTGTTGCTATTTTCCCGGCGGGATAAATGCCTCTTGCGCCAGGCGCAAATCTAAAAGGGGTTGGTCTGAAGTAGCTTCATTATTCATAGGTGTGGTTTGGGCGTAACGTGAAATAAACCAATCAGAGCGTCATCTCACATTCCCTTTAAGAGCAGGCGCGCTTGTTCTAAAGCGGATTCCTATTATAACGGCGGATTTGCCAGGCGCGCGCCAGGAGCGGTTCACAGCCGAGGAGAGCAACGTTCTCGTCAGGGCCGTAAAACACAGAGAAGTGACATTGGGGATGGAGAAACCCACCCAAATTAACTTCTGTTAAACAGGCGTATGATAATTTGGGTAAATGTGTAAGCTACATGTATGCTTTTATAATAAATTGTCTATCTATCTATCTATCTATCTATCTATCTATCTATCTATCTATCTATCGTAATAATGTATGATTTGCAAAAATGAAAACTGCTGCTTAGATGAGAGAATCAAAGTGTATGCGCGTTGTGCACACGCTACATTGATTATGGCCAAGCATGCGCCCTTAAAATAGCATAATGAACAACGCGCAACGCACCACTGACTTTAGACTAGGTTTTTTCTGGTCAGTGGCGCAATTGTTTTATAGAACAGCAAAATAGCATGAGGGAAAGTTTGCGCCGGAACACGCCTCCTCTTTGCGCTGAACCGCCCCGGGGAGCGCAAGTGTATTTCTTAGTTAACCGACGTGCGTCTGTGGAGGGAAAAGTCCGCTTTGCGCGGGTGCAAAATAGGAATGATACATGCGTCAGTGTACAAAGTAATTTGCGTCGGGTGCAAGATAGGGCCCATAGTCTGTTATGCCTTAAGTGAACTTATATGGTCAAGAAAGAAACTCACAGTATCGTGTAGGCCTACTGAATCAGCTCTGAATTGAATAGCTTTTGTAACTTTAATAAGGACTAATCTTTAATTTATATAGTCAAATATGCAATGTTATTTTACATTTGATTATTTTATTCAATTTCTGTACCTGAAAATTAATGTTAGACCTACCTGAAAAGCATTGTTTATTTTATTAGTATCTTTGCTCTATTGTATTTATTTGTGCTTTTGCTTGTGGTTAGATTATTTGTTCATATTTTATTTATTTTATTTGACAGTAGTCTTTTTTTCCCTGAACATAGCACATACCGAATCATACCGAAACCGGAAACCTAAAACCGTGATACAAACTGAACCGTGAGCTATTTGAAACGTTGCAGCTAGTACAGTGTCACAGTCGGAAGATGATTCAGAGTGAGAGGTTTTTGTGGCGAAAAAGGCCAAACCCACAATTTTCGTGAAGACTGGCTGCGAGAATTCAGCTGGTTAAGGTAGTACTGTAAGGAGAGGAATTCAGCTGGTTAAGGTAGTACTGTAAGGAGAGGAATTCAGCTGGTTAAGGTAGTACTGTAAGGAGAGGAATTCAGCTGGTTAAGGTACCGTATTTTCCGCACTATAAGGCGCACTTAAAAGCCTTTAATTTTCTCAAAAAACGACAGTGCGCCTTATAATGCGGAGCGCCTTATATATGGATGGGGAACACACGTTCACCAAGCCGGGGAGACCGCGCCGGGCGACTTACGCCACTATCTGCCAATGGATCGTGGATGCCTGGGCTGATATATCAGTCTCAACTGTGATCCGAGCTTTCATGAAGGCAGGAATAATCTCTTTATTCAGCCAGCTCACATACCTGTATTTACTTCCTGTTTTCGGCCGAAGTCCATAGTAGTTGATTGTCGAGTTTGCGCGCGCGCGATCAAACCTCCTCCGTGTGTTCAACATCTGATTCGGATGAACTATCCATTTGAGCTGATATTCTCAGAACACCACACAGCACCGTCATCGGCTGACAGCTGACAGTCTGAGTCTCCACTGTTGCTTAGTTACCAATGATCGCGCGCGCGCACTCGACAATCGCCTACTGTGGACTTCGACCGAAAACGGGAAGAAAATACGGGTATGTGAGCTGGCTGCATAAACATCATTTTTATTCATATCTTTCACATTTACTGCAGTCAGATTCACCGTGTTCACTCACATGGCTGTGCACTTGTAATGACACATTAAGGTTGTTAAGAGGCTAAAAGCAGGTTTAAAACTTTTCCCGTTTAAGTCAACAGGGTGCAAATTTTAAAAAGAGGATAAGACGGTGTAGGCAACACCGGTTTTTGTCATTGTTATCTGTACTGACAGCACTCCAAATTTACAAAAAAGTGAGCTCAATGTTAAAATTGACCGGAGTTTTCCTTTAATGTTTGAACAACGTTACCATGGAAGTGAACGGAGTTGTCAGAAAGCTTAATAAAGTTTGACTTTATCTGACTGTTTTGTTGACATTTGTTGACATCTAGTGGATGCATAACGCAAACCCAGTTAAACGTTTGACTGCAGTATCTTACGCGCCTTATAATTCGGTGCGCCCTATATATGAAAAATGTTCTAAAATAGGTCATTCATTGAAGTGCGCCTTATAATGCGGTGCGCCGTATAGTGTGGAAAATACGGTAGTACTGTAAGGAGACGAATTCAGCTGGTTAAGGTAGTACTGTAAGGAGAGGAATTCAGCTGGTTAAGGTAGTACTGTAAGGAGACGAATTCAGCTGGTTAAGGTAGTACTGTAAGGAGACGAATTCAGCTGGTTAAGGTAGTACTGTAAGGAGACGAATTCAGCTGGTTAAAGGAGAACTCCGGCGCAAAATGAACCTTTGGTCTAATAAAACATTGGTACCTAGTCAACCGTTCTCTGAGATTTGTTTTCATGATAATCGAATGTAAAGAGTTTTATCTCTAAAAACTGTTTAGCGTATAACGCTAGTAATGGGGGCATCTATTAAGTAAAAAGAAATCGCTAGTTTATACCACTAACAAGACTCAAAATAGCCCCACACGAACACAGTAACATAATGAGGGTCCCTACATGCAAAACGAAGCATTGAGAACTTTGTAAGTGTACAGACCGTTTAATAAGAAGATAAAGATAAAGACAGTCCACTTTGTGTATACAGACAGGAGCCATCTTTGGAAAACAGTCTCAACTAGTCAAACCACGAACGACGTGCTAAGTGAGCTGAACTGTATGAAGTTCAGTGAACTTCTGAACTGTATGAATTGCGTTCGTGGTTTGATTAGTCGAGACTGTTTTCCAAAGATGGCTCCTGTCTGTATACACAAAGTGGACTGTCTTTATCTTTATCTTCTTATTAAACGGTCTGTACACTTATAAAGTTCTCAATGCTTCGTTTTGCATGTAGGGACCCTCATTATGTTACTGTGTTCGTGTGGGGCTATTTTGAGCCTTGTTAGTGGTATAAACTAGCGATTTCTTTTTACTTAATAGATGCCCCCATTACTAGCGTTATACGCTAAACAGTTTTTAGAGATAAAACTCTTTACATTTGATTATCATGAAAACAAATCTCAGAGAACGGTTGACTTGGTACCAATGTTTTATTAGACCAAAGGTTCATTTTGCGCTGGAGTTCTCCTTTAAGGTAGTACTGTAAGGAGACGAATTTCATGACCTGCGAATGTTGCAGTCGCTACCCCATAACTGCGGGGAACACGAAGTTTGCCAACAGTACAGGCACTTCACAGTTTAAACACAATACGCTAGTTAAACACAATCTTAGCCTCAAGCATAGAGTATGCGGTGACATGTTAATAAATCAAAAAGAAACGCCACTGCCGGTTACTTTTAGAAGACAAGAGGTTGTAACGTTAACCCTCTGGGGACCAAGAATGCGCCCGCGCGTTTTGCTGTTTTTTTTTACATAGCAGCAACATAGACTTAAAATACTCCGTCAATTATGGTCATATAAATAAAATCAATACACGATTATAAACTACAGAGGGTCTTCTTTTTTTGTGTACACTCACATTAACTCTCTGGGGTCAGCGGTCTCGCCGGCGATACCAGCTCACTTTTTCCTTATCAGTGCAAAAGAGACTCAAATTACTTTGTTGATTTTGATCTTACATATAAGTGTTATACATCATTCGATCCTGTTAAGTTTGTATTTTTTTTGTGGAACCTCACAATAAAAACAAAGTGTTGTGCTTTTCGCCAAATAAAGAAAAATAAACATGATGCGCGTTCTGCGTTCTCTCTGTCAGTGCAGTCCATTCTGAAATGCGTCCTAAGATTAACTGTAACTCCGCGATTACTTGTCATACAGGCACGAGAGATTTTTCTTTATGAAGCTTGAATTCTCTTCTTTTCAATGAAGTAATTTATATAAAAAACAAATATTCTCAGTTTATGGAATCTGTATGAAAAGAGAGTGATTTCAGTATTTTTTTCCCCAGCTCATTACACTTCATTACGCGTTAATCTGACACGCCCACTGAGGACGCGCGCTATTCAAACGCAAATGTTGAGGCAAGCCATGACAATGCCCACATCAGCCGTTCCACCGCGGCGGTAAAATGTGTGGTGTATTTGCTGCCTTTTACCGCTAAGAGGCGCTACAATCATAGACTCTGAAAAGTGTTCGTTTATTCTCTCTAATGCGTAATCTGCTGCCGCGCCGCGGCTCATTCAGAGCGATTGAAAGCTGGTAGCAGATGAATTCAACAAGTGAAACGTAGTTAAAATAATTCATAATCACAATACTGAAATTAGGCTACTGAAATGAAATTGAATAAATAATGAAAACATAAAACATTGCAATAAAAACATGTAGGCTACATCAATGAGGCTTTACAAGAGCATAAGACATTAGTTTTAACAGCGTACAGACGGTAGCTCAGTGATCAACGCAATAACATGAGCTTCAAGGAGCTTCAAGCGACCCGAGATCGAATCTCAATGTAGCATAGCCTACATGTTGTTAACCGATGTTGTCCTACAGCGTTTATATTTTACCACCTTGATGCTTAAATAGCTAACTGCTTACTTATTTAAAGTCAAGAGTTTTGTTTAATTATCATTACAACATAAATTTGCTACATTCCTGTAGAACCGCAGCCGCTGCACAAATGACACAAACTGATGAAGGAAGATTGTCAGCCGATTGCATCGGAAAATGAAAATGAAGAAGCTCGTCTTTAGTCTGCTAAATTATTGTGTAATGTAAAAGAACACTAAAATTACTTAAGTTTGAAACCAAGTTCGAACATTTCAAGGTTTAAATAAAGTGTCGGGACAGTTTTTTTAAATTTAAAACAGGGTTGCATCGGGTTTAGAGTTTATTTCTTGTGCGATGCAAAATAAGAAACACTAGGCTAATCTTATTCTTGCGACATTTTAAATTTGTATTGCCAAAGAAATGACAGCTAAATTAAACAATTAAAACAGTACAAAACGAAAATTGTCCAAAGAAACATAATTAAATTAAAAACATGCGTTTTTCTTTGCCTCTCTCGCGCTGAATTTCTTTTTAACAAGTCTATTTAGTCTCCCTCGCTGCGCGCGCGCCGGCCGGGTCTCTCTCGAAATTAAGCATTTCAGGGACAGGGTAAAAACACATCAGCTGATAATACTGTATATGTCGCTGCGTTATCCGACACTCTCCATATGAAAGAGGAACATTAACACCTAGGCCTATTGTCCTGCGCGCACGATACACTGAACTGTCCCTCCAACCCCCCACAGGCTATCGGAGTCTGAGGCTGACTTAACACAAAGAGAAGTCGCAATTCACACTTAAATCGCTATTCTAGACAGTGTTGATAATGAAGGAATTAAATTATTTAAGTTACATGTAGCCTAGTGATATTTCTGTCATAAAAGTTTATTACTAAATATTTCATTATTTCAGTAATTGATGAAATAAAACTGGTTTGGGCCAGCTTTTTCCAAGCAAAACTAAATATAATCTGAAAAAACGCATGTTAATTTGTTGTCATGAACAAAATGTTCAACTCAATATTAAATTCTACAGGGATCTTTGGATCCTTACAACCAGGCATGCAATTTGTGAATTAATTTTTTTTTAATTTTTTTTATTATTCAAATAAATATCGAACCACGGTGCTTCGTGGTAATGCTGCTAAATTAAATAACATGTATAGAATAATTATAAACTTAAATGAAACAATATCGCAACATTTCGACAAATATATTATTTGATCTGTTTTTACATTTTAATTCAGGGCGATTTAGCCTACATTTAATTAGAGCGAGATTTTCACCCTTGTCTTGTCATTTTCTCATTGGGAAGCGCTTACATTAGCCTACATGTTTGAGTAGATCCTCTGTACCTCTCGTTTTCATATGGATTACATAATCAGATAACATTTATTAGCCTGAATATTTAGACATTTAAAGGCTTTAGACATAGCCGATTTCTTATAGTGACTGAGCTGAAGTGGCTCTCGGTTCATTTTTGTGACGCGCAGTTCCCGGAGACAGAGACGACAGATATACTGTTTTTGTCGTTAGCCTAATATGAATACAAGTTTACAGTTTTGAACGATGTAAGCTACTCTACTCTTATCTGTATGACCAAAAAATTACGGAGTCGCCTTTTAAGTTATTTTAGCTGTAATAATGAGAAAAATAAATTAATCTAAATGAACGCGCCGCCGCGTTTGTCGAACACTAACTCAACATGCCAGAATAAAACCCGACTTTAGAAAAATGCACAGGGCCACTCGGCATGGTGTGCCAAAACACTTAATTATAAACTTCAATATTTCATTCAAAATAATCTCAAAACGCTTTGGGAAATTTAAAAGCCGTGCATGCATTAAGGCCACTGGAACTAATGAACAACTGAAACGCTGGTTTTGATTTTATTGTTTGTCGTTTAAACGTGCTTGTTGCATATCTCTATTTTATATTTGATATGGTATATTGGTGAAGTAGCCTATAGCATTGATTACTGTGGAGGGAGGGGTGTGGGGATTCAAATAATTCAGCAGAAGCAGGGATGTTTAGACCAGAAGGAAATCCCAATCCCCCCTGGCAAATCACACTTTACTTAAAACCATGTTTTTAAAAACTCTAGGTTGTAGGGAATCAAAAAATAATAATAATAGGCCTAATAAAAAAAAAAATATATATATATATATATATATATATATATATATAATTATATATATATAGGCTAGCTATATATATAAAATTACTTTTTTACAGAACTGCTTTTGAAATTACGATTGGTAGCCTATTATTATACAGATGCAAAGTCGTTCTGTTGGATACTATTGTTCCTTAGTGTAAAATGGAAATGCATGGTAATTTTATTTTATAAATATAAGCAAAAACTGTATGGTGTAACAGAGTTTTAGAGCTAGACAAATCTCTCTGCATCAATAAATATTAAATTTACAGTAGACCATGTTTGATCGGGATTTGAACCCGTGTCAACTTGATGATCGAACCGTAAGTTCTACCGCTCGGCTATGCATTTTCTCACTGAGAGATAAAAAGTAATTAGTTACAGTTACTAGTTACTTCTTCCAAAAAGTAACTAAATTAGTTACTCAGTTACAAATTTTAAAAGTAACTAGTTACTTAAGAAAGTAACTATTGCGTTACTTTCAAGTAAAATTAAATTTTAAATGCTCAAATGTGACCCCACCTCTACCCCTCTTTAACGGAACTTACAATACATGTGCATGTTCAATTATTTATGATAAATCTGAATATTATAATGAAATGGACACTTAATACAATAGGCCTACATTATTAACAGAAACATGAAACATTGTACACACATCTAAAAAAAAAAATGTTGTTGTGGGACAAAGTGAGACTAGCCTCCAATCAAATGCCATGTATGTAGATATTATGTTTATATAGTGGATCGATGCAAATAACACAATAGATGTTTTGGAACTTTTGATATTTATTGCCCCTCAACAGGCCACAACTGGGTAAAATTAAATTAAGCTTGTTAAGCAATATACCAAAAAGACTGACTGTCTTGTGTTGTTCCTTGTGTGTCCTGTCCTCTCCTGTCCGACTATGCGTTATGATGTGTCATTCGCAATTCATGAGCGTTAGCCGTTAGTGATGATGGGTCGTTCGCGAATGAGCGTTAGTGATGATGGATCGACTCGTTCGCGAATGAGCTTTTGATGGGTCGTTCGCGATTCACGAATGAGCCGACTCTAAGAGCCATATCTCGCATATCTGAAGAGCCGAATCTATTTTTACAAATTTAGCCTATAGAAATTAAATAATTATGTAATAAAAATTGAAATATTATAGTCAAAGTCATTTAAAGAGCCGTTTGTGAGCCAAAAGAGCCGGCTCAGTGAGCTGAGTCAAAAGAGCCGAATGCCCATCACTACTATGCGTGCTTTCGAAGACCCGCCTAACTCTACCTCTGATTGGCTTACAATGACATTTTACTCTACCTCAGCCAATCGTTAGCATTTATGCGCTTGTCTCGTGCTCTGCCCACTAACCAAGGAAGAACAGTAAACAAAGTATTTGCCTCTCGCTCAGAGATCTAGTTGGTCTGATGAAAAAAAAACCAGCTTCATCAGTTATAGTAACGCGCCGCTTTTTTTGGCAGTAACGGTAACGGCGTTATTAAGATGAGAAGAGTAATCAATTAGATTACTCGTTACTGGAAAAAGTAATGCCGTTAGTAACGGCGTTATTTATAACGCCGTTATTCCCATCACTGCTCGTTAGCCAGAGAGTGTAGGCCTACTTTAGCCTACATGAATAAAAGTAGACCTTTTACAGTTTTAAAAGACGATATCTTATCTGTATGACCAACAATTACGCAGTAAGTTCTTTTAGCTGTTATGAGAAAAATAAATTCAAATGAACGCGCCGCCGCGTTTGTCAAACTCTAATTCAACATGCCAGAATAAAGCCAGATTTTAGAATAATCAATAATGCATAGCCACTCGGCGTGGTGTGCCAAAATACCCTAATTATAAACTTCAATATTTCATTAGAAACCATCTCAAAACGCTTTTTGACATTTTAAAAAGCCGTGAATGTATTAAGGCCACTGGAACCAGGATCGTAACTGAAACGCGCTGCATGTCTCAATACAGGAGCGCTGGTTCAGCTTGTATTGTTTGTTGTTTAAACGTGCATGTTGCATATTTAAAAATATTTGTTTAAAAATAAATGTTTGTTGTAGGCTTATTTGCAAATTACCATAACTTGTAGAATTTCATCCTTACTGTTAATTGACATTAGCCCCACTTACGTTTTGATAAATGTCCCTTTGCGGCCCCTGGCGGTCATTTCGCGAGCGACTTTGAAATGCGACTGGTTTATTTTTATTGTATTGGTCTACTTTAAAAAATAAAACTTTATAAGACATTTATGGAAAAAGACTATTTTCTTTTCAAGATGTTTCCAACTGTAACTTTGAACCAATTCTGTAGAATGGCCCATACAGCATTTGACCAGGATTTGTTTCCAGGTATGACAAAAATGTCCTTTTGGCTTTCATTTATATTTTGATTGTTTGTATATATATATATATATATATATATGTGTGTGTGTGTGTGTGTGTGTGTGTGTATATATATGTATATATATATATATGTAGGCTATATATATACAAGAAAGAATGCAATGACAATATATATATATATATATATATTGTCCTTGCATTCTTTCTTGTGTGACACCCTGAAAGGCTCATTATTATGCAGGGTCACTGTCTGAGAACCACTTAATTATTCATGATGGGGTTGGGCCGTTCCGCCCATCCGCATATTGCCTTGGCAAACAAAAAAAAGTTTTTCACAATTTAAAACAATCTATTGTTTTATATGAATGATTAGGAAGGATGATTTTCAGATCATTTTGAAGCAAAAACTCTAGGCGACAACGTACATTAGTCAAAAGTCTTGTGGACACATATTTAGTATGTTTTTTGTGTCCTTATTTCAAAAACTTTATTTTTTAGTTTTTTCAATAACCACGCATAAACAATATTCTCTCAAAAATACAAACATGTACATACATGTTGCTCACAAATTATGGTAGTCCTTCTTGTGCTAAATAGAGTGTAATTTCACCTGTGCCATTAATATGTTTATAAGCAACTGAAAAAAACAAATGTCAGAGCATGTCAAAACATCTCAAGGAGCCCAAAACACCTTGGACCCCAGAGGGTTAACATCAAAACCTTGTGTTTTTTTAAAAAATAAATAAAATAAACAGGGTGTGCTTTCAGCTCACTCTGTCTCCGCAAAAATCTTTCTGAAACATGTCTGGAAAATGAACAGAAACTCCGCTAATACTTATCACACAAACATGAAACATACGTCTAAAGAACGCTTTAAATTTCTACTTTTAAATAAAACAATTCACATTTAAAACAAATATTCTCCTGCAATGTAATCTGTCTGAAACTAAAGAGAAGTACAGTTTCTCCTGTCTCAGCTCATTATCGATAATTTGTTCACACCCACTCGCAGAGCGCGCTATTCATAAGATAATGTGTTGAGGCCATTTGCAAAATAGATAAACGCCCCCAGGGAAATGCTGTAAACTCTGTAAACACACAATATTTTTTAGTCAGATTAAGATTCGTCTTGCGCGGCTATGAGGAATAATCCTGGGACATTTACCACAAAAGTGCTGGTTTATTTTCACTTCGAGGAGGAGCAACAGATTCAGCTGAGAAGTGTAAGTGTTTTATGCTTGTGCTTTGTTCTAATCGTGATATAGAATAACGTTAGTGTCTGTAAATGGAAAAATAGCATACTGTTTAAATGTGAATCATGTATCTCTCTGTGTGTGTGTGTGTGTGTGTGTGTGTGTGTGTGTGTGTATGAATGAATGAACGCACAGATACGCACTGTTACAGACGAAATAAAAGAACATTTCGTTGACTAGTTTTGGATAAAGTTTTTCAAATCAAATAAGCATCAAATAAGCTTCAAATAAGTTTCAAAATAAAGACATCAAATAAGCTTGTTTTGTCAATAAACTAATCAACTAAGATGTTTGTTCCAATGCAAGCTATATCAAAATAATGAATCCTCAACTTTGAAATATGTATGATCAAACTAAGACATTTATGGAAAAAGACTATTTTCTTTTCAAGATGTTTCCAACTCTAACTTTGAACTGAAATAAAACCATGTCTATATGGTGAAGGGTGTGTGATAGAAGTGTCCAGACGTATGCACCCTGTATTTTAAAGAAGAACATTTAATTATTTGCGATACATTATTCATTCACAAAGAATTCAGGGACATTATTCATGTCCCTAAAGGTTGGAGTTTTCCTAATTTTTTAAATTAAGGCATTAAGATTTTTTACTCCTCTTTTTAGTCAACTTTAGCATGGGTGTTTTCACTTATTCTAAGCAGTGTGTGTGTGTGTGTGTGTGTGTGTATATATATATATAATTAAAAAGCAATTTTAACCAGAAACCAGTTCTTTGTTGTGTATCTTTGGATTATGTTGTGTTGTAAATATATCCAAACAATCTAAAAGCCATTCTTTTTAAAATTTCCTCATTCTTTGTGCAAGGCTCCTCGTAATGATAGGGCCTGATAGCACCTAATAGGGCCATTAGGGGAGGGTCTTTGTCTTTCTCAGGTGTGAAATCCCACACATATTAATGAGAGATCACGCCTCCTCGCATAAAGCTTTCTCAAACAAAACACGTCATACACATTCTAAAAGACTTTATTGACTTATCTGAATGAGTAATCAGGATGATTCTGACATAGTTTTGGAGCAAATATTCTAGACTATGTGATACAATTTTCAAAAGTCTTGTGAAGAAATAATCAATATGTGTTTTGTGGCCTTATTTCAGAAACTATTATTAAGTTTTTCAATAACCACGCATAAACAATATTCTCTCAAAAATACAAACATGTACATACATGTTGCTCAAATATTATGGCAGCCCAGTTTGTACTTTATAGAGTGAATTTACACCGTTGCCATTAACATGTTTATAAATAACTGAAAAAAGCACAAATGTCAGTGTATGTCAAAACATCCTAAGAGCCCCAAAAACCCCTTGGTCCCCAGAGGGTTAAATCAGAGCGCAAAGGCATTAATTTCTGCATCTATTATCAAAGTATTTATTAGTAATACACTGGAAATTTAATTAGTAGAAATGTGAATTTTTGGTAAGTATGTTGATTTACGGTGTGTGCTCCTAAATTTTCTGGTTGTGCCCCTAAAATGTTCAATAGGGGGCCACTGTGCTCCTAGTGAAAAAAGTTAGTCTGGAGCCCTGTACAGGTGATGGGGTTTCTCAGATTTCGCTTGAGACCGGTAAGCATTCGCCTCGATAGTAGTCGTGTCTCCTTCATTGCGTATTTTTATATTTTGAATATATCCCTCCACTGGATACTGTAACCCCTTTTGCCTCGATCTGGAGGATATCGCGGAGGTATTGCTCCAAAAAAGGTCACTGACACGCACGGGGATACCTCTTCCCGTCATGGCAATCTGTCGCACTGGTCGTGTTTGACCATTTGTTTGACGGACGTAGCAACAGTAACTAAGGGGGGCGGGGCTCGGCGAAAGACTAATTATCCCGAGCGATTCAAAATTTACCTCAGAATGTCAATGGAACCGTTTGATGCTTTACTAGCGATACTGGAGCCACATCGTAAAAAGACCAACACCAAAAAAGACACATACACACACACACACACATGGCCGGCAGAAACGCTGGGCAGACAGAACAGCTGTATACAGGTTTGTTTATCATACAGTACTTTGTGCTGCGAGACGAAGTGTATCAACTTGTCAGATGCCATTCTGGATTTTGTCGTTCGCTTGTACGGTGGATCTGAACGGTCAAAAAAACTCTCAAAATGTAGTCCCATTCGAGTCGTTTTTATAGGCATTAAACTTCCTGATTTTTAAAAGACGATATCTCTGCTTATGTTGACCTTTCAGCGCAGCAACTGTGCAGATACTGCTCATGCACCAACAGCAACATTACACACTATTTAAAATGAAAAAAGTGAAATTGCAATCAACCACCCCTTTAATGTGGTCAAATCAACGTCATTGTTCGTTACTGTGTTCAGTTTACGGTGTAGGAAGCCTCAGGACAAGCAGAGAGGACGTTGTTATGGCAACAGGCATTTTTGTTCTCGACGCGCTGTACACGCTAGGCCAATCACAGCAGACTGAGCTGTCTGGCCAATCAGAGCAGAGTAGCTCGCAAGAGAGGAGGGATTTAGAGAGATTGAATCATTTGACGAGTCGTTTGAGAATCATTGAAAATGTGATGATGTGCAAATTAGAGATGCGCGGTTGACGGTTACAGCCGCGGACTCCGCGGATAAACCGCAGATCGGGCGGATGACGTGACGAAAAAAAATATTTTAATTAAATTCGGGCGGGTGGCGGGCGGTTGAACCAAATATATGTATACATTGTTAAATATTGTTATCTGACTATACCTACAACCAAAAAAAATTCTGGTAAAGGATTCCACCAAGTGGCCCAGACATTGATTGACATTGGAGCTAAGTTCGGTGCTGTTGACGCTGGATGAGCCTGTTCTGAAGACTCCCGTTAATTTTGAATGCATGGGAAGAGAGCGGAGAGCGCGTCTTTTTAAGGCACAGTGCAATTCATTTTATACCATCAACAGGCCTAACAATCATATAATAAACTATAGAGCCTCGATATTAAAGAAATGCCGAAGTCAGTGCTTGTTTGTTGGTGCGCCATCAGCTATAACTACAAAAGACAGATGAAATCTAATATTAATAATTGATCCATGTCGGTATACACAGCCTAATACTTTATAATGAAAAATAGCCTACACAATCAAGATAGACTATTTACTTATTAAATCCAGGAAATTGGATTAAAATTAAGATACAATTAATACAAAACGAAATTCGCTTTAAAGAAAGGCTTTTGTGCTTCTGTTTGAGGTCTCTGAAAGCGGCACTAAAAGACTTTCACAGAGTGGTCGCGTCCTTAATGGAGAACTGTCACGTAACATTGTTGGCGCCCCATACAATAGCAGCATGTTGAAATGTGCCAAAATGCGTTTTCTATTAGGCTGCAATGAAAATATTGTACAGTAGCCTATCAGATAAGGTCAGGTTTGCCGAAGTGCGTTTCATTTAGGCTATTTATTTATTTTTGTCCCTGCGCGCCGATCGGAGAGGAGTACTGCTGATATTCTGAGAGCTTTCTAGTCTCGCGGCTGTCATCAGCAGCGCCTTGTATCGCCCAATCAGCGGATGGCGGGCGGGTGCGGTTTTGAAAGTTGGTCAAAAGCGTTGGTGTGGATGGATGGCGGACGGATGATGAGTTTTGTGATGCGGTTGCGGATGAAATAATAGCCCATCCGCGCATCTCTAGTGCAAATGTATATTATGAGGAAATTAAACCGTTTTTTTACCTTTAATGCGTGTAAACATGTTGAAGGAGACTCCACAACAACATTAGGAAACTTTAAAATAGCATAATAGGGGCCCTTTAACTGTCATTGGAGTTTGACAAGGAAGCCATGATGGTGGATCTTCACCTTTTAGTAAATAACCATGTGTGAATTTATAATTACCTAAATGGCAACAATTTATAACAAAGTATCCAGAATTATTCACTGTATTTCTAAGTGTTCACAATAATACATTCTATGCTGTGCTCACATTTCTACCCATGATGACTTTTTGTGTGAACTAGACTTGCAGAAACCCAAAACACTTATCTATACAACAACAACATTCATGCCAGCAGAAGACAATAGAAATGTGCCAAACTCACAGGCACAGGGGAGCCTCTCCGCCTGCGCAGCCCAGGAGACTCGGGCTTCCCAGCAGTCCTTGTGGAGGATGAGGATGAGGATGAGGAGGGAGAAGGGCTGCGATGGACGAGCTGTGAGAGGAGGACGAGCTGTGCCCGTCGCTGCCCGTCTCAGTGCCGCCGGCTCGCAGAGGGATGGGCTTCACTACCTGACACACAAACACATCAACACTGCTTCCAGCCCGCTTCACTTCATCTTTTATTTTGTCTTGTGGGGATGAGTCATATTGCCCAATATGTGGACATTAAAATGCTTATTTCCAGTGTGAAAACATTAGTTAAGGGTACGTTTACACGACAACGATGAACTAAAATTGGAAAAGTTTTTCCTTTGCGTTTCTCGCGTATAGACGACGGTGTTTTCCAAACGATCTCCACTCACACTGACCAGGCCTCTCCTGCTGCGCCGCTCCAGCCACTCGCTCTTCCAGGTGGGCATGCAGGTGGCCTTCAGCTTCTCCCGGATCAAGCGCTCCTCCGGCCGCGCAGAGTCTCCTTGCTCTCCATGTCCCGGCTGCAGGGACACAACACACAGTAAGCATGAGCGTGAACGTGCATTTCACCACATTTATCCCTTTCCACAGTTTCCAACAGATATTTCCCAGCAAGCAGCACAGATACCAGTGGTCGACCAATAGGGACTCATTCATGGCCAATGCCGATACTGTAGAGAGCAAGGCGGCCGATGGCCAATATAAAGATGGTAAATGTGATATCACAAGATAGATTTAGTTATTTAAAAATGATTTAAAAAGTAAAAAACACATGCAAATTTGTTTTACATAATATATACTAAATTAGAAAAACTATTTGAAAATAAATAGAAAGTGGTAAATTGCTCAGCTCACTTTTACACAGTTTATATTACATAACTGTTGAATAAAAGACAGTTTTGTGCATCTGCGCTGGCTGTCAAATCCAAGGTCTCAGCACTTCCAAGACTCACCAGCTGATGCCATAAATACAAATGCAAAATATCTGCATAGAAAATGCATCTTAATGCATCTCTCTTGCAGTCCTAAAAGCGCTCACAGAATGTGCACACTGTGCAATCACATAGCAAGAGAAATATCACACACACATGCGTTGTTTGTTTGCAGCCAAAGTTGAATGTGATGAGACGTAAAGACTGGTTACAACTAAATTAAAAAAGACAATAAGCCAACAACACCACACTGGCTTCACTGGCTGTCTGCAGCAGTGCATGTATTCATCAAGCACACGCTTTTATCCACAGCGACTTACAAATGAGGAACAACACATGACATTTATCATATGCAGTCATACATGCAAGGCACGAATTAATGACTCTTAAAATCAATCGGTCAGGAAAAACTCACAGGTCACCTGTATGAACCAATCAAATGACTCACTGAACCCATCAGTAGCTGTTTCCATCCAAAGTTGGGCATTTATCTTATGGGGAAAATTGGAATATCGCATAAAGCATTTGCGGGTAAATATTGTTGCTGCAATCAGGCTCCTTCTTCCTCCATCATAAATGAGTGTGTCTCAGAGCATCAGACGAAACACAATAATCGCCGTCACGTTACCTTGCGTTGGGATGTTCGGAAACGCAATCGTGTGAGACGCTTCTGGAGGGAATTAAACCAAATCATTCTGATCTGATGACAAATGTTGGTTTGGTCTTTCTGAAACGCCTGAGTCAAAGTCTAAAATGCTGTGATGTGATTGGTTCACCACGACAATCATTCTCCTTGATACGATATAATGCCACGATACGGTTATGGTTTAATTTGATTAGAGGACCTTCGATTGATATCAATATTACGATATTATTTGCCAATTTTAACAAATTACATTTACTTGAACTCTCTGCAATCATGTGTCCCAATTTTTTTAATATAATACAAAAATACAGAGCGTTCAACAAGCATTGCATGCATGAAAGTGTCAAAATAAATGTGCATCTTAAACATAATTTTGAAACGTTGCATCGATACATCAAATCATTAGTCAATTGCCAGATGACTTGATCCATATGCATGACTCGTCACATCCCTTCTAAAAGATTGCATGTTTGTGTATTAATGTGCGGTTCAACATAAATATCCAGAAAAGAGTTAATGCAATAAATGGTTCTTAAACAAAAGATTTCATGTTACAAAAAAAAGTATTTTTGTAGGCCTATAGTGCATAGAGGAAACCGAGTTATCTCTTGCCATCTTACCTGTCATGCATCAATTTACACAATATGAAAATCCCAACTGAAGGTCTGATTAAACATCATTAAAGTGAATGTTGGAAAAGCCCCTGAAGCGCCGACAGAGAGATGAAGCCTGAGAGAGTCTGGAGCTGTGTGCTGGTTCCGGCGTGATTGAGCTGGGACCCCGTCAGCATGAAGTGCTGAGCAGTGGGCAGAGGAAAACTCATCCTTCGCTCTCACAACATCACCAATGTGACCTGCTGACGACCCTCTGGAACACTGGGGTTATGAAGACAGGTGACCGGCGTCAACATATCAAGGTACACGGAAATAAAAACACCACATTAAAGGTAACTATATGGTACTCATAATAGTAAGATTTCTATATTCACCAGCTAATTTGCAATGTATTCCCTTTCAGACAATTAGTTAAGCTTAATAAATAAACATCGCAAACATCAACATTACTAATGTTCATATGCAAAGCCTTAAATTACAGGTATTAATGTGCAGGTCATTACTTAAAATAACTTCTTATAGTTAGAAATGTCATGAAAGCATGATTAATGTAATTTCATTTATCTTTATATTTAAATATTCCTAAACTACTGAAGTATGCTTTATTAAACCATGTAATAGTTGGCAATAGGTTAACTTCAAATATCAGAGAAGGTGTATAATATTATATCAAGTATGTTTTGATTTTTAATTCTGTAGTAATTCTGAATTCATCTTTTGTCCTTTTGTAGTATTGTCGTTACAGTCTGTAAAAACCTAAACTTTGACTGTGTCCTTAAATGTTTATTTAGAAGCACAATGTAATAGTATTAGTTAGATAGATAGTAATAGTACTATCACAGTACTAATATTAATAGTACACAATGTGATAATATTTCAAATATCTTGCCTTTTTTATTTCATCTTAAACATGGAGCAAACCTAGCCTGTAGCTGTAACTGTCTGCCATCATCAACTTACTAGCCAGATGTGATGTGGACAATTAACAGAAGTTGACTTACCTTTTTCTCACTTTTGTGTTGATTGTCTTTTCACAATAGATCTTTCCGACTGTAGAGGCAGAAACAAAGACTTACGATCCAACTTTAACTTGTTAAGATAAGATGCTTGTGCTCGTAGCTGATAGATGTCAAATCACATCAGAATTAGCGGTTGTGGTCTCTGATTGGTAGTCTACAGTCGACATCGACCGTGTGATTGGTAGTCTTTCACTGAAAATATGAATTTCATTGTGTCATAGACTAAATAATTTAGGGCATTTTACATTACTTATATATATATATATATATATATATATATATATATATATATATATATATATGTTAGTTTCTCTGCTTTTCTTTTAACATTTGATGCATATTGTCATATATGCCAATATACATCAAATGTTAAAAGAAAAGCAGAGACTTCAGTTTGTAACCAGCGCACAGAAAGCCAGTAGCTTGAATAGGATCAAATCAATGTACTTTCACTTAATGGCACTTTTGGTTATTATGAAGTGATGATTGGTCAGGCCGTCCATGTGACGGAACAGTGAGCATATCACCTTTCTGATCTAATAACCAGTAAAATTTGTCGCCTTAATTCTACTTTCTGGTTAAACGAAGTGATGATTAGGTTGATCACGTGTCATGCGTGAGATGTGTAACCGCTGATCCTCCAACCAGAATTACAGAGAAAATAATTGAAGAGGAAGATTACATTATCTTACATTAAATGTATATTGTTGCACATGACTCTGTGCTCTGGAAATAAGAGAAAACATTCTTTTTGATGTATTGACTCGTTTGCTTCATGACCTGATTCATTGATTCCAATATTATGAAGCTGCAGACTCGGAGCCTGCATCTACAGTCCCCCACCGAGAGTCCCGCATTCTCAGACCCCTCGTTTATCGAACACAGCGCCTCCTGCTGTTCGAAAGATCGTATAACACCCGCACACAGAGTACAGCGCACACCTATCCAAATGCAATTAAAAACAATAGGATGCAATATTACGGTCTCCAAATAAATGATCCAATAAATATTTGCGTTCCCTGCTTAATGCATGTGCCAAAAAAAACTCATTGCGATGGAAGGGATACAATTACAGATTGAACTATCTTCTGAAAAATAGTATGTGAAATTATATTCCTACAAGGTTTTTTTTTATTTGTATTTTATTCAAATTCCAATTTTTCTTTCAGTTCAACCTATAATGGTCTAATTAACATTACCATGCTAACATTACAAAATCTGTTTTTTTGATATTTTTAATGCGAAGCAAAACAAATCAGAATAGACAAAACACCAATAATAAACAATTCTGTACTTTATTTAATGATCACCTAAACATCATCTTGCTGTAAAGAAAAAAGGAAGAAAAAACTGTGTTCGTGACTTTACTTTTCGTCTTCAATTGCATTAAAAAAACTAATTTATAAGTCGCTTTGCATAATCATAAAATGATATGTTGCTGGGTTCGACAGGGGCGACTCCATCGATGTATGGTGTACCCTGGAATAGCCTACAACAGTATAGGCCCGATAGCACATGTCTTATGATGTTTAAAAAAAAAAAAAAAAAAAAAAAAGATGTTTGCAAATGTTACCTTCATGTTACACTGCTCTGTTGAAGTGTCCCTTGAGATGTTTTTGAACTTTGGACAACTTTGTGGGTTTGAAATATATGGGGGCACAAAATGGGCAGTGAAAATCACTGCAGCATTTATGACATATCTACAAAAAGTCCAAGGTTAAAGGCTAACGTTAGCTATCAAAATATTTTCAGGGGGAAGAGGGCGAAAAAACATACATTAATGGCTCAAATCTTGTAACAAACTATCTTTACAAATATTAAATGGACTATTCATATGTTGTAACGATGAGCTAAATTAGTTTTATTAAAAAATAAATCAAACGAGTAGGCTACTACGATTTGCTAAATAAAATTGAAGATAGCCTACTCACGTTTTGGCTTAAGTTCTTCACATGTTCTTCACATGTTTATCCGATACAATTTGATAGGAGGCGCTGTCTCGAAAAACGAGGGGTCTGAGAATGCGGGACTCTGGGTGCAGGGGGACTGTAGATGCAGGTCTCCGAGTCTGCAGCTTCATACTACTCATTGATTCACTGATTCTCAGTGCCACTCTGGTGACTCCTGCTGGTCAGAACAGTGTAATTACAAGCAGAAACATGCATGAAAACACCTTATACAAACAACTGCTAATGTTTAATTGAAACTATAATCCATTTATTGCAATTAACAAATCATACAACATTATTAAATATGAGGGATCTTTATAATACGTGATATTATATTAAATTGTAGGGTTTGTATCGTTTGTTTTATGGAGAGCTTGATTAATCAGACCAACAAGAGACTTTTGTTGTGAACTTTTTCCTTGCAGAGAAGTTAGAAGCTCAGGAGACCAGGAGACAATGGACGTTTTCCAAGCAGAAGTTATTTATTGCTGGTAGCTGCAGTCATTCCAACATCGTCTGAATAAGGGAACTTTTACATAGCAGTTTTATATACATTTCAAGGGGGTGGGATTAATTACATAGAGGAGGGGACTCTTGAACAACACAATGAAAGTACGATTCAGCTGGTTACCTGATTTCATCAGCATGACAATGTCACTCAGAGCCTTGAGATGTTAATCCACTCAACTTGATTAGGTCATTCAAACCTTAACATTATCAAAGAGACAAAGGCCCAGCTGGGGGACCTGGGGCCTGTACCATGAAGGTAGCTGAACAAACTCGGAGTTACAGGATTAGTTTTGAGTTGACAAAACCAAACCGATGCAATCAGGCTTTATTGGTACCATGACGCAGCTCATCAACTTTCTCTGTCAACTCAGGCTTTGATCTTAAGCTATGATTACTCCACGAGCGCGTGCACATACCAAAGTGACGTTGGCACCGAACAACCAATCGCGTTCGATATGGATAGAGCGAGAGCGATATTTTCTTTCCGCGGAGGAGCAAGAGATAATCATTCAGAATTACGTTGAATTTAAATATGTATTACAAGCTCGAAACAATACGGTCTCTGCTGCCAAAGCAAGAGAAGACTGTTGGAGAAAGATTGCTGATTGCGTTAATGTGTAAGCTAAATAAATACGTTCTATATTCATGTAAAATGATGTATAGGCTATAAATGTATGTGTGTGTGTGTGAAATATAGCCTATATTTGTATAATATATAAAACAAATTGCATATAGGGCCTACTAATAAAGATTAATATTCATTGATTTTTAGATGCAACTCCAAACGTTCTTGGCAGCTGATAAAGACAAAATATAAAAATATAATTCAAAGTAGCCTAGTAAGTATTTACACACAACCTTTTATTATTTTATTATTAACACTTGTTTGAGGCAAACCGAAAAAAGAGTGAAATTCAGAAAACCAGTGGAGGGCCACTCCTCCAGAATACACTGAGTTGGCTCTGATAGGAATAAGGGACGGCCGATTATGGATGGGATTACAGGTGCTGTACAATCTGACCCTGGTGCCGGCTCCTCTAAGCAAGTAACACTGGGTACGTGTGTGATACATTACTATTTTAAGTTTTAAATATGGCTGACTGTATGTTCTGCAGTAGAGGGAAATGCAGTGTCCCTGTTGAAGCCAGCACACACACACAGTCTCCCACACAGAGGTCAGTATGCAGCAGACAGAACACCAGAAACATATTGGCCTATTCTTTTATTTATCAGGGAGGAGGAAATGATGAAGACACTCTGTCTGTGTTCTGGGACAGTTGCTGAGGTGAATGCACTGGGCTTTTTATTAAGGCAAACATTTGAATGTGTGGCATAAAACAGGGACTGGCCCAAGTTACACATCTCTTTTATTGTAGGATTTTTCACAACCTGTCCCAGAAACTGAAGCCTCTACTCAACAGGCTTCAAAAGAAATGTGAACAAGGTAAGGATTTAAAACCCTTGACATATATTACAGGTGTTTGTCAAGGAACTTTTTGTAAGTTGATTAGCCTCCCAAAACCTTGTAATGATCATGTTTGTGGTGGAATTATTTTTCAGGTGGAAACAGACTCAGTCAGGGCCCTTTACAAAAGGAGCCTATGGGGCTAGACTGCACACTAAAGGAGCCTATGGAGCTAGACTGCACACTAAAGGAGCCTATAGAGCTAGACTGCACACTAAAGGAGCCTATGGAGCTAGACTGCACACTAAAGGAGCCTATAGAGCTAGACTGCACACTAAAGGAGCCTATAGAGCTAGACTGCACACTAAAGGAGCCTATAGAGCTAAACTGCACACTAAAGGAGCCTATAGAGCTAGACTGCACACTAAAGGAGCCTATGGAGCTAGACTGCACACTAAAGGAGCCTATAGAGCTAGACTGCACACTAAAGGAGCCTATAGAGCTAGACTGCACACTAAAGGAGCCTATAGAGCTAAACTGCACACTAAAGGAGCCTATGGGGCTAGACTGCACACTAAAGGAGCCTATGGAGCTAGACTGCACACTAAAGGAGCCTATGGAGCTAGACTGCACACTAAAGGAGCCTATGGAGCTAGACTGCACACTAAAGGAGCCTGTAGAGCTAGACTGCACACTTAAGGAGCCTATAGAGCTAGACTGCACACTAAAGGAGCCTATAGAGCTAGACTGCACACTAAAGGAGCCTATAGAGCTAGACTGCACACTAAATGAGCCTATAGAGCTAGACTGCACACTAAAGGAGCCTATAGAGCTAGACTGCACACTAAAGGAGCCTATAGAGCTAGACTGCACACTAAATGAGCCTGACTGTGAGCTGAGGAGGCTCCACATTTAAAAAATAAATGCAACAGCTGGATTAAACTGATCTCAGTATGTGAATTTATTTAACCAAGTAACACTTTAGCATGAATATTTATTAATGCAACTTTCTATTGCTCTCTTTCCCCCTCTCTTTAATTTTTACTATTTACTAATTTTACTATTAATTGAAAGATTCATCTCACAGAAAATAATAATTTCACATGTTCACATAATCTCTACCTGAACATTAAGGCTGTGAAAGGACTTTCTATTAACATAATCTGCCTCATGTTCTCCTAGAGAAGTGGAGATTGCAACATGTGTGCAGGCTATTGCTCCAATGACTCTATAGGGAATCCAATCATAAGATTAACCAAAAAAAAAAAAAAAAGATTTAAAATAATGCTTAACATGTACTGTATTGTATAGTACATTTGTGAAATTTGCTTTTTGAAAGGAAAAAAAAAGTGATGTCACCCTATCAATATATTTTACCGGCAATTTTATAAAAACCCTCTCTTATGACATGGTCAATAAATGTCTGGGGAACACTATTAAACTATTAATGTACTCCTGCAGAGCGAGGACCACCTTGCGAATGGTTCGACAAACCGTGTTTTCCTCTAGATTCTGTGCATCACCGATCGTGCAAGTATGTAGGCTATCACTTGCAAAAAAAAAAAAAAAACGCAACGCAATACCATTTATGGTAGGCTACAGTAAGTACATGAATTCGACGTGTTAAATTATTTATGTGCGGCTGAAGAAGTTCGCAAAGATAAGATATTCCTTCCGCGAAAATCTGTATCTTTCATACAAGTAACTATCAGGAAAGGCAAGGGGATTTTGTCCGGCTAAAAACTCTTTCTCTACGATGTGCTCGTCTAACAATTTGCGCTGAGATGTCCACAGGATTTGAAAGAAAATGTAAAGCCATTGCAACAAACACTGGGAATTAGTTACGTCACCTATATGTTTCTTTGCTCACAGCTGATTGGTCAAACTTCAGTCTGAGATCTCGAATCCAGAACTTAACCTGCCCCGGAGCAGGCTAGCCGTGCAGCGTAAGATACCATGGCAACGAACACTGATTAAAGCCGAGCTACTTTCATAGTACCTAAAACCCAGGGTTGGCGGAAACTAAGCTGAAACATAGCTGGCTAGCCACCTAAACCGGCTTCATGGTATAGGGAATGCTTGCACTTGTTTGTATATATATATATATGTGTGTGTGTGTGTGTGTGTGTGTGTGTATATATAAATATTTATTTATTTATATATATATTGTCCTTGCATTCTTTCTTGTGTGACACCCCTGAATGAAAGGCTAATTAGTATATATATATACATATATATATATATATATATACAAACAATCAAAATATAAATGAAAGCCAAAAGCACATTTTTAGTCACACCTTTTAGCCATCCACATACCATTTTTAGCCATCCACCGCGGTAAAAATAAACCAGTCGCATTTCAAAGTCGTACGCAAAATGACCGCCAGGTGGCGCAAAGGGACATTTAGCAAAACGTAAGTGGGGCTAATGTCTATTAACAGTAGCCTAAGGATGAAATACTACAAGTTATGGTAATTTCCAAATAAGCCTACAACAAATTGTTGGTCATACAGATAAGATATAATCTTTTAAAACTGTAAAAGGCTAAAGTAGGCCTACACTCACAGGCTAAAGACAAAACGTTTTCTCGCTCATGTGAGAATCAAACGTTTGGATATTTCTCAGTAACAAAATTCATAGCCGAGCGGTAGAACTTACGGTTCATCATCAAGATGACACAGGTTCAAATCCCGCACAAACATGGTCTGCTGTAAATTTTATATTTATTATTGCAGAGAGATTTGTCTAGCTCTAAAACTCTGTTATACCATACAGTTTTTTTTATATAGGCTATATATATATATTTTTTTTTTATTCCAGGCTCTCACGCCACACCCCCGATTTCTCACGCTGAAGTGTCAACCCGGTCGGTCAAATTCCTGAAAGATATAGTTTATCTATAGATCTACCTGTTGAGCCACTCGTGATCGACTAGTTATACCGCAAATTAGTTAAAATATCCCGTAATCTATCTAGAGTGAGCGTGCATGCGAGACAGATATTGTGCTCCAAACCGTGCGCGCGCATGGCAGAGAGGTCTGTTCCCTACAACCTAGAGTTTTTAAAAACATGGTTTTAAGTAAAGTGTGATTTGCCAGGGGGGACTGGGATTTCCTTCTGGTCTAAACATCCCTACTTCTGCTGAATTATTTTAATCCCCACACCCCTCCCTCCACAGCTAATCAATGCTATAGGCTACTTCACCAATATCACATATATAAAATAGAGATATGCAACAGGCACATTTAAACGACAAACAATAAAATCAAAACCAGCGTTTCAGTTGTTCCAGGGGCGTCGCACCCGTGGGGGATGTGGGTGTTTTAACACCCACACTTTTCCCGGTGAGAGGGTTCAACACCCGCTCTTTTTCTGCAGTTTTTCCGCAGTTTTGCACAAACGCCTCACTACAGTCGATCCTCCGTTTCTCTGGCCGCTCTGTGTGTGCGCTCGCAGCGGCTCCTCCTCTCCCCCTCCCTCTCGAACATGACACCGGCTCTGAGTGTGACCGGCTGATGATTGGCTGTTCCAACACGATCTCATGAACGTGCGTATCTATACCACGAATTAAATTTATCGTGCTATTTATACGCCAAAAATGTTTTTTGCGTGCATATGCTACGCACTGTAATCTCTTGGGTAGGATTAGGGATGGGGAGTGCGTGCGTATTACACGCTAATAATGCGTATCATATGCACGCGAAAAACTGCGTATCATAAACACGCAAAAACTACTTTTGGCGTATAAATGACACGAAAAAATTTAATTCGTGGTATAGATACGCACTTTCAAGAGATCGGGCTGGCTGTTCTGCCTTAAGTCCCGCCTCTCTTGGTGTGATTTTTCAGTCACTCGTGCTGAGGAGGCGGGAACTATGGTTATGGTTATTTACATCTCCCTTTTCCAGGTACTTTGAATGAGTGTTTATGCTTGCGAGGTTTTTAAATAAGCTTGATATGTGTTTGGGATTGGAAAGATGTTATGTTTATGTTTTGTTGACATGTCGAGTGTTTTTGGTATTATATTTCGTTTTTTAGGCTAAACAGCACAATACTTTATTTAAGTAGGCAATAGGCATTCTGTTTGTGCTGCGTGATTTAAAGAAAAGTGCGCACTTTGCTCACGCGATCATTCAGCATGGTGATCTGGTGTTTTCTACAAAATAAAACTCAAGGGTTTATTTCTTGCAAGTGAAGAAATTAGGACAAAAGTATTGTAATTTTCCTATTCTATAGCGTAATATAAAATTTACTTTGAAATATTCATTTTCATTTCTAGTAGGCTAGCATACATTTAGGCTATTTGGATTTTCCATCATAGGAATAATTATATAAATCATTATTATATTATTATAATAATGTTTGGCATTCTAAAACACCAGTGATAATGTAATGTAGACTGAGACTCTATATCATAACTAAAAATAAGTTTGAACCCTCTTTAGGTACAAGTCAATGCTTTTCCTTTGTTCAATGTGCACAGTTCATGGGTCGAAGCCAGTTGAAGCTCTTAATTTTGAGCTCTCAGAGTGCACCAGATTGATGCATTTAACCTTAAAATGTACAAAATTTTCTTTCGGGGGAGCTTGCCCCCGAACCCCCCTAGAGGGGCCGAGGTCCACACAACATAGTTTTACAAAATCCAATGAGAAAGAACGATCATTTAGGAACTTTACCCAAGCATTATGTTAATGCCAAATTTAAATGTCCTTGGACAAACTACATTTGTCCTGCCTAAGGAGGGGCCAACATTACATTGTGCCCTCTGAATTCTTAATCAGGGCTCTGATCACATCCATCCCCCGCACTTTTAAAAAGCTTGCTACGCCCCTGAGTTGTTCATTAGTTCCAGTGGCCTGAATGCATGCACGGCTTTTCAAAATTTCACAAAGCGTGTTGAGATTATTTTGAATGAAATATTTAAGTTTATAATTAAGTGTTTTGGCACACCACGCCGAGTGGCCCTATGCATTTTTCTAAAGTCAGGTTTTATTCTGGCATGTTGAGTTAGTGTTCGACAAACGCGGCGGCGTGTTCATTTAGATTAATTTATTTTTCTCATTATTATTATCGCTAAAATAACTTAATAGGCGACTCCGTAATTTTTTGGTCATACAGATAAGAGTAGAGTAGCTTACATCGTTCAAAACTGTAAACTTGTATTCATATTAGGCTAACGGCAAAAACAGTATACGGTATCTGTCGTCTTTGTCTCCGGGAACTGCGCGTCACAAAAATGAACCGAAAGCCACTTCAGCTCAGTCACGATAAGAAATCGGCTATGTCTAAAGAATTTAAATGTCTAAATATTTAGGCTAATAAATGTTATCTGATTATGTAGGCTAATCCATATGAAAACGAGAGGTACAGAGGATCTACTCAAACATGCGCTTCCCAATGAGAAAATGACAAGACAAGGGTGAAAATCTCGCTCTAATTAAATGTAGGCTAAATCGCCCTGAATTAAAATGTAAAAACATAATAATGTATTTGTCGAAATGTTGCGATATTGTTTCATTTAAGTTCATAATTATTCTATAAATGTTATTTAATTTAGCAGCATTACCACGAAGCACCGTGTTTCGATATTTATTTGAATAATACAAAATAAAATAAAAACTTAATTCACAAATTGCATGCCTTGTAAGGATCCAAAGATCCCTGTAGAATTTAATATTGAGTTGAACATTTTGTTCATGACAACAAATTAACATGCGTTTTTTCAGATTATATTTAGTTTTGCTTGGAAAAAGCTGCCCCAAACCAGTTTTATTTCATCAATTATTGAAATAATGAAATATTTAGTAATAAACTTTTATGACAGAAATATCACTAGGCTACATGTAACTTAATGAAGTTTTATGTAAACAAAGTTCGGGAGGAGCATGTTCAGGTAATCATCCAATCAGCGCAAGAAGAAGCCAGTATAAATAAAGCCTTCCCTTACCTCCTGTCTCATGACTAATTTCTCAGCATCCCACCACCACCCCTTCACCCCACATTCGGCTGGGTCCGCTCATAGTTACCTATGATCTCTAAGGTTATGGGGGGAGTACTCTGGGGTCGGGCCGAATTCTGAGCTCGGAGCCCTCCCCCCGGACAGCAAGCCAAATACGCATTATAATATTACATCTGATTTCATTAACATGTAAACTCGTGAAAATCATTTAATTCCTTCATTATCAACACTGTCTAGAATAGCGATTTAAGTGTGAATTGCGACTTCTCTTTGTGTTAAGTCAGCCTCAGACTCCGATAGCCTGTGGGGGGTTGGAGGGACATTTGCTGGACAAAGATGTTAATGTTCCTCTTTCATATGGAGAGTGTCGGATAGCCAGCCTGATGAGCAGGCAAAATTATTGTAAGGATAAATCTGTGTCCAAATGTAGGCCCCATATCTTATTAAATTATAAATATTGTAGTTTATTTATTGTAGCCTATTTTAAGTTTTTTTTCACACAAAATTTCAATTGAAGTTATTGTAAGGTGAATTCAACAAGGCATGCTGTGTCTTTGAAGCAACAATTAAAGGTTAAATAATTTTTTCGTGATTTGTATGGCTGACACGCAGCGACATATACAGTATTATCAGCTGTATGATGTGTTTTTACCCTGAAATGTTTAATTTCGAGAGAGACTAAATAAACTTGTTAAAAAGAGATCCAGCTCGAGAGAGGCAAAGAAAAACGCATGTTTTTAATTTAATTATGTTTCTTTGGACAATTTTCGTTTTGTACGGTTTTAATTGTTTAATTTAGCTGTAATTTCTTTGGCAATACAAATTTAAAACGTCGCAAGAATAAGATTAGCCTAGTGTTTCTTATTTTGCATCGCAAAAGAAATAAACTCTAAACCCGATGCAACCCATGTTTTAAATTAAAAAAAACTGTCCCGACACTTTATTTAAACCTTGAAATGTCCGAAATTGGTTTCAAACTTAAGTAATTTTAGTGTTCTTTTAAATTACACAATAATTTAGCAGACTAAAGACGAGCTTCTTCATTTTCATTTTCTGATGCAATCGGCTGACAATCTTCCTTCATCAGTTTTTGTCGTTTGTGCAGCGGCTGCGGTTCTACAGGAATGTAGCAAATTTATGTTGTAATGATAATCAAATAAAACTCTTGACTTTAAATAAGTAAACAGTTATAAACAGTTACCTATTTAAGCATGAAGGTGGTAAAATATAGACGCTGTAGGACAACATCGGTTAACAACATGTAGGCCTATGCTACATTGAGATTCGATCTCGGGTCGATTGAAACTCCTCGAAGCTCGTGTTGTTGCGTTGATCACTGAGCTACCTTCTGTACGCTGTTAAAGTCGTAAAGCCTCTTTGATGTAGCCTAAATGTTTTTATTGGAATGTTTTATGTTGAAGTGTTTTCATTATTTATTCAATTACATTTCAGTAGCCTAATTTCATTATTGTGATTATGAATTATTTTAACTACATTTCACTTATTGAATTCATCTGCATCTGCTACCAGCTTTCAATCGCTCTGAATCAGCCAGCATATCTGCGGCAGGAGATTACGCATTAGAGAGAATAAACCGGAATAAACTAACACTTTTCAGAGTCTATGATTGTAGCGCCTCTTAGCGGTAAAAGGCAGCAAATACACCACACATTTTACCGCCGCGGTGGAACGGCTGATGTGGGCATTGTCATGGCTTGCCTCGACATTTGCGTTTGAATAGCGCGCGTCCTCCATGGGCGTGTCAGATTAATGCGTAATGAAGTGTAATGAGCTGGGGAAAAAAAATACTGACAGCACTCTCTTTTCATACAGATTGCATAAACTGAGAATATTTGTTTTTTATATAAATCATTTAAAAGAAGAGAATTCAAGCTTCATAAAGAAAAACCTCTCGTGCCTGTGTGACAAGTAATCGCGGAGTTACAGTTAATCTTAGGACGCGTTTTAGAATGGACTTCACTGACAGAGAGAACGCAGAACTCGCATCATGTTTGTTTTTCTTTATTTGGTGAAAAGCACAACACTTTGATTTTATTGTGAGTATCCACAAAAAAAATAGAAACTTAACAGGATCTAATGATGTATCACACTTATATGTAAGATCAAAATCAACCGAGTATTTTGAGTCTCTTTTGCACTGATAAGAAACAAAGCGAGCAGATCACGCCGGCGTGATTGTCGACCCCAGAGGGTTAAACATTTTATTTAAATTTGTATTCCTTCAATTCCCCCTTTGGGAGTTCTAAATAACTCCCACAATATATACAAATTTAAACAATTAAAAATTCATTCTTGCAACTTGTAATCGTTACAGGTACATAGCTTGTTCTGTGTTGATGTTTCTGCAATTGCATGCTGACACAGAAAACAAAACATGCAATTAGGGTCCGTGAAATTCTTACGGGTAATAATCTTTTCTGGTTGGAACTGTGATTTTCTCATGAGAGGCGTGATTAATTTGTTGCATGAAACACTTGATAATGTGGACGCATAGATAGTACTCTAGTAGGAGAAATAACTGCAGAATTGCTATTTCCTTTATCCACAGCCAAGGTTTACCTAACAAGTTTCCGAACCATGAAGAGTTATCTTCAGTCATCTGGTATAATTTTGCTGAAAGACCAAGAATGTCTTTTTGGATTTTGTTCAAGTTCTCTGTTGGATCCATCAAACCGGTGCAGCACTCAGGACCAATGATGGTGCAGGCTCCTCCTTGTGATGCTAGAATGTAATCCAAGGCCACTCTGTTCTGTAAGATCATTATCTTGTGCGATGCGAGAGTGTTTGTGATGTTACCCAGGGCCAAAGCCGTATCATTGGCCAATTTTTTTACAGAATTTGATAAGCTTCTGACTTGATCCAGGGCCTGCATGACACCATAAGACGGGATTAATGTTCCAAGACTTCTTGACCACCATGAGAAACACACAAGTGTTCTTCAGCGTGAGCTAGTGCAGTGGACCAGTTCCGGCGTGATGGTGCTGGGACCTCATCAGCATGAAGTGCTCTTCAGCGTGAGCTAGTGCAGTGGACTGGTACCGTTGTGATGGTGCTGGGACCTCATCAGCATGAAGTGCTCTTCAGCGTGAGCTAGTGCAGTGGACTGGTACCGTTGTGATGGTGCTGGGACCTCATCAGCATGAAGTGCTCTTCAGCGTAAGCTAGTGCAGTGGACTGGTACCGTTGTGATGGTGCTGGGACCTCATCAGCATGAAGTGCTCTTCAGCGTAAGCTAGTGCAGTGGACTGGTACCGTTGTGATGGTGCTGGGACCTCATCAGCATGAAGTGCTCTTCAGCGTGAGCTAGTGCAGTGGACTGGTACCGTTGTGATGGTGCTGGGACCTCATCAGCATGAAGTGCTCTTCAGCGTGAGCTAGTGCAGTGGACTGGTACCGTTGTGATGGTGCTGGGACCTCATCAGCATGAAGTGCTCTTCAGCGTGAGCTAGTGCAGTGGACTGGTACCGTTGTGATGGTGTTGGGACCTCATCAGCATGAAGTGCTCTTCAGCGTAAGCTAGTGCAGTGGACTGGTACCGTTGTGATGGTGCTGGGACCCCATCAGCATGAAGTGCTCTTCAGCGTGAGCTAGTGCAGTGGACTGGTACCGTTGTGATGGTGCTGGGACCTCATCAGCATGAAGTGCTCTTCAGCGTAAGCTAGTGCAGTGGACTGGTACCGTTGTGATGGTGCTGGGACCCCATCAGCATGAAGTGCTCTTCAGCGTAAGCTAGTGCAGTGGACTGATACCGTTGTGATGGTGCTGGGACCTCATCAGCATGAAGTGCTCTTCAGCGTGAGCTAGTGCAGTGGACTGGTACCGTTGTGATGGTGCTGGGACCTCATCAGCATGAAGTGCTCTTCAGCGTGAGCTAGTGCAGTGGACTGGTACCGTTGTGATGGTGCTGGGACCTCATCAGCATGAAGTGTTCTTCAGCGTGAGCTAGTGCAGTGGACTGGTACCGTTGTGATGGTGCTGGGACCCCATCAGCATGAAGTGTTCTTCAGCGTGAGCTAGTGCAGTGGACTGGTACCGTTGTGATGGTGCTGGGACCTCATCAGCATGAAGTGTTCTTCAGCGTGAGCTAGTGCAGTGGACTGGTACCGTTGTGATGGTGCTGGGACCCCATCAGCATGAAGTGTTCTTCAGCGTGAGCTAGTGCAGTGGACTGGTACCCTTGTGATGGTGCTGGGACCTCATCAGCATGAAGTGCTCTTCAGCGTAAGCTAGTGCAGTGGACTGGTACCGTTGTGATGGTGCTGGGACCTCATCAGCATGAAGTGTTCTTCAGCGTGAGCTAGTGCAGTGGACTGGTACCGTTGTGATGGTGCTGGGACCTCATCAGCATGAAGTGCTCTTCAGCGTGAGCTAGTGCAGTGGACTGGTACCGTTGTGATGGTGCTGGGACCTCATCAGCATGAAGTGCTCTTCAGCGTGAGCTAGTCCAGTGGACTGGTACCGTTGTGATGGTGCTGGGACCTCATCAGCATGAAGTGTTCTTCAGCGTGAGCTAGTGCAGTGGACTGGTACCGTTGTGATGGTGCTGGGACCTCATCAGCATGAAGTGTTCTTCAGCGTGAGCTAGTGCAGTGGACTGGTACCGTTGTGATGGTGCTGGGACCTCATCAGCATGAAGTGCTGAGCAGTGGGCAGAGGAAAACTCATCCTTCGCTCTCACAACATCACCAATGTGGCCTGCTGACGACCCTCTGGAACACTGGGGTTATGAAGACAGATGACCGGCGTCAACATATCAAGGTACACGGAAATAAAAACACCACATTAAAGGTAACTATATGGTACTCATAATAGTAAGATTTCTATATTCACCAGCCTGCAATGTATTCCCTTTCAGACAATTAGTTAAGCTTAATAAATAAACATCACAAACATCAACATATGCAAAGCCTTATAAATTACAGGTATTTAACCCTCTGGGGTCTGAGGTGTTTTCTGGGCCCTGGAGGTGTTCTGACATGCTCTATAGACTTTAGACTTTAGACTTTAGCAACTGTATTAATCCCGCAAGGGGCAATTCGTTTAGAGCAGCATGTATACAACAATACATAACACAGATCACACACATTTCTCACCACATACAGACAGTGATAATGTGTGCGCTTTAAAAAAAAAAAAAAAAAAAAAAAAAAACCTACACAGAGTTTAAAAGTTTGATCGCAGAAGGGATAAAAGATTAAGGGTGTATTCACACCTTCCTTGTTTGGTTCGATTGAATGGAACTCTAGTTCGTTTCCCCCCTTGGTGCGGACCTTTTGGGCAGGTGTGAATACAGCAATCGAACTCGGGTGCGGACCAAACAACCGAACCGAGACCCAGCTGAAGAGGTGGTCTCGGTACGGTTCCAAACGAACTCTGGTACGGTTCGTTTACGGTGTGAACATGAACCGGCCCATTTGCAAGAAAGCACTGCGCCTTTGAGTTAACAGGCTTCCGTAGTCTGAGATTTTGGCATAATGGTTTGTGTTATTGTTGTTCAAGTGCGAAAGAGAATTCCATTCCGGCGCGCTGTCTGGCCACACGATACTGTTGCCCGTCTTTCTGCGCGTCGTGTGTGTGCATCATTGGAATGGAATGAATGAATGAGTGAGTGTGTGCATCAGGACATTCACATACAGAGCGTTCTCTTTAGTCTAATCGCGCATAGATGCAAAAAAAGCTTTTGCAGTTCATATAATGTAACGATAGTTACAATACAAGGATGATGCTGCGTTAAACTGGACAAACTTTATCGCAAGCGTTAACATTGACAGCACTTGTTAGCAGTATATACAATAAGAATCTCATTATTTGAATGTGTGAACATAGCCCCTCTCTATGAATGAAAACTTTATACCTTATCCGTCTTCTGCGCAGTTTCGTCATATTGCGTTTGTACAGAATAACACAAAATTAGTAAAATAACAAATATTGCAGTACAAAATATCTCCATGCTGAGCCTTTTTTGCACTTCCTGATTTCCCTACTTGAGAATCCTTATCCAATGAATGGACGACCTTAGAACACGTGTGGTTTTGTTTACAAATTTTGGTTCACTTGCAAAAAGAGCAGTGTGAAAGCGAACCGTACCAAAAAAAAAAAAATATATATATATATTTGGTCAGCGCAATTGAACTATCGGACTTTCCTGGTGTGAATACAATTAGAGTGGCGGTTCGTCTTACACACAGGAAGTGCATAACGACGCCCAGAAGGCAACAGAGAAAATTGACCTGACAAATCATGTCCTGGAGAGGCTAAGATACTCGCTGCCTTCCGAACTATTTGTTGGTTACAGAAGACATTAAGGTCTCTCTGTTTCACACCAATAATTTTAGAACAGATTTTTACAATATTGTTCAGGTTATTCCTGTCTTTAACTGTCAGATCGTGAAACCAACAGATAGAAGAAAAACTTAAAAGACTCTCAATGAAAGACTGATAAAATCTACACAGGATGACCGGCGTGACAGAGAAGGAATTTAGTTTGCGGAGAAGATAAATTCTCTGTTGCCCCCGCTTCATGATGGCAGCGCTGTTTATATCAAACTTAAGATGGTCATCAAAAACGGTTCCCAAATATTTATATGATGAAACAATTTCCACCTTTCCAACATGTATTATGCTCTCTGAAGCAGTGTCTCTATTTCGCCCAAAGTCAATAATTAATTCTTTGGTTTTAGATACATTTAATTCAAGGAAATGGTTCTCACACCATGAGATAAAGTCAGTCAGAGCATTCCCATTGCCAGATACTGGACCTTGGAGGAGTGTCAACAACGCAGTGTCATCGGAAAACTTGACCAAATAGCTGCTCTCCTGGGCGCTTCTGCATCCATTTGTGTACATGATAAAAGAAAGGGGTGAAAGGACACACCCCTGAGGTGATCCTGTAGAGAGCAATAAGGGGTCTGATAAATGACCATTTACTGATAACCTCTGCTCTCTTACAGTTAAAAAATCTAAGATCAGTATTCAGATTTGTATTCAGCACAAACTCTGCTACAATAATATGTCAGCAGCGTGTATGTAAAAGTATGTAGTTTTGAGATTATGACGTTTATGCGTGGTTTGTGAAAAATAAAATTGTCACTGAAATAAGGTCATGAAACCCATACTGATTATTTCTTCACAAGACTTTTGAAAATTGTATCACATAGCCTAGAATATTTGCTCCAAAACTATGTGAAAATCATCCTGACTACTCATTCAGATAAGACAATAAATTAATTAAAAATTTGTATGACGGGTTTTGTGTAAGAAAGCTTACACAAAAAAGTAATTCATTTTAGATTTTTCTGGTTAAATTATTATTAAATATATATGAACACCAAGTTTGTTGTGCATTGTAGGCATATATGTGTAGGGCTGCATAAAATAATAACAGATAGATAGCAGGCAGCAGCCTATAAATCATTAAAAAGGAACACTTCAGTAACACTACACTAGACAAAAATATATAGATTATCATATGTTACCTCAAACGTTTCCATTCGTTATGAAATGAGGTTGGAGTAAAAACATGAAGCCTAATTTTTGCCGTATTTTGCTTTTCGAACCGACAGCGCGAGTGACTCAAACTCAGCGCATGCAGAGAACGTTTACTGAAGCGATCGAGCCGCTCCAAACTATGAAACATTATTGTTACATTATTCATATCTACGTTTGAGCAGATATCCACAAACACAGTATTTAACAGTAAACAGGTCTAAACATTATAATATTCACCATTGAAGAATAAACACCCATACTAGCCGACTTTTTTATCATGCTGTGTTTAATTATCGAACATAAAAACATTCTTGTGTGTACATGTATATTCATATAGCATTAGGCTTCATGATTTCACTCCAATCTCATTTCATAACATTTTAGTCTGGCACCAGTTTAACTAGTAGCTACAATGTAAAGTTTATGCAACCATAAGACACTTATTGTGTGTCTTACCTTAAAAATCGTTCTCATAATCAAATCGTGTTCTTCTAATTCTTCAGAGGTAAATCCAAGGTAAACAGCACAGCACAAACAGTCTTCCAAACCCGATGAAAAGCAGAGGAATACTGAAGTCGCTGAGTCTTTGTTTAGAGGTGATGAGGGCGTTGTATTCCTTCACGTGGATCATTTGAATTTGAACAGCTCGCGCGCGTGTGGGTGTGGTCAAATTAGATTTAATTAGCTCGGGCTGGAGAAACTGTACATGTCGTTGCTTTCATATGGATTACTTAAACAGAGAATATTTGTTTTTGGTATGATTTACATAATTTAAAAATGGAGAGTTAAAGCTTTGTAAAGACATAACTCTCACGTGTGGGTGGCAAGTATTCGCTGAGTTACAGAACATTTTCTGTCGCGTTTCAAAATGAACTTCACATTGAGAGAGACGACAGAAACGTGCATCATGTTTATTTTCTTTATTTTACGCAAAACACAACATTTTGTTTTTATTATTAGTGTACACAAATAAAAGTAGACATTTAACAGTTTTGAATGATGTATAACACTTGCCTGTATGACAAAAATCGACAGAGTCATTTGCGTCTCTTTTGCACTGATAAGAAAAAAAGTGAGCTGGTATCGCCGGCGATACCGCCGACCCCAGAGGTCCCCAGACCGCAGACCCCTTAATGTGCAGGTCATTACTTAAAATAACTTATAGTTAGAAATGTCATGAAAGCATGAATAATGTAATTTCATTTATCTTTATATTTAAATATTCCTAAACTTCTGAAGTATGCCTTATTAAACAATGCAATAGTTGGCAATAGGTTAACTTCAAATATCAGAGGTAGTCCAAAGAGATGGTTCGCGGACAAAAGCACATGCAAATAAGCTGCCATTGGACGCATAATGGGTCGGAGGGACCGGAGGGTGAATTGGGATGACAAATGCCCATTAACTTAATGGAGAGTGGGTCTTTTGCGAATACCCCAATGTCCGCGGATCACTACCCAATTGCCACGGAATAGGGGTTATTCGGACACCCTTAGGGGGCGACACTGAGCTAATGCCCCCATAAATCCTCCACCCCCCCTCCCCCACTTACCCCCAAGCCACTCCCACATCCCACTAACCCACTATTTGTCCAATAACCCACTATATTGCGCAAATGTCCCGTTGACCCCCCCCCTACCCCTCCCCCTCCCCCTCCCTAAACCCGACTCAGCTTAATTTTTGAGTTACATCTGGATAAAGGTCAATTTTCTAGCTAGTATATCTCTGGAACCAAGTCGAGTTGGGGCCCCATACTATGGAGTCCATACATAGTATGGAGTCCCAACTCGGCTTACTTTTTCAGTTACACCTGGTCAAAGTTCAAAATTCAAGCTGTTATATGTCTGGAACCAAGTCGAGTTGGGGCCCCATACTCAGGGCACACGGGGGTCTCCTAGTGGTCCCCACACGCCCCGAGTATGGAGTCCCTACTCTGCTTACTTTTTCAGTTACACCTGGTCAAAGTTCAAAATTCATGCTGTTATATGTCTGGAACCAAGTCGAGTTGGGGCCCCATACTCAGGGCACACGGGGGTCTCCTAGTGGTCCCCACACGCCCCGAGAATGGAGTCCCTACTCTGCTTACTGTTTCAGTTACACCTGGTCAAAGTTCAAAATTCAAGCTGTTATATGTCTGGAACCAAGTCGAGTTGGGGTCCCATACTCAGGGCACACGGGGGTCTCCTAGTGGTCCCCACACGCCCCGAGTATGGAGTCCCTACTCTGCTTACTTTTTCAGTTACACCTGGTCAAAGTTCAAAATTCAAGTTGTTATATGTCTGGAACCAAGTCGACTTGGGGCCCCATACTCAGGGCACACGGGGGTCTCCTAGTGGTCCCCACACGCCCCGAGTATGGAGTCCCAACTCGGCTTTATTTTTATTTACACCTGGTCAAATTTCAAAATTCAAGCTGTTATATGTCTGGAACCAAGTCGAGTTGGGCCCCATACTTTGGGCACACGGGAGTCTCCTACTGGTCCCCCCACCGCCCGAGTATGGAGTCCCATCTCGGTTTCATCACTGAGACACACCACTTCAAAAATTACTTAGGGTTAGAAACTGAAAAAGTCAGTCATGGTTAGGGTTAGGAAAATGTTTTGCCTTTGCTCAAGAGCCCAGCGCTTTCAGTATGTCGCTCAGGGAGGGCCAAGGGGTCAGCTTGCTGAATTTGGGGCCCCTGGGACCTTTCTGTCAAAATCCCACTCGCCCATTAAATGAATGTATTTTTCCATAGTGGTTTCGTGGACACTTCTTCGAAATGGCCGATCGACAAGGGGGCACCATTTTCCGACTCGCCACGGCCTCCTGGTGCAGGCGGAAAAGTTTGGTGGACCCACGACTTCGTTCAGGGGTCGAAAGGTCGAAAAAGGGACGCTCGTCCGCCAAACCGCTACGCCGATAAGTGGCCCGTGGGACGGCCCCCGTATGGAGACGCAGGGTCGCGGCACATTGAGATTTGAGATTCGGACCCTCCAGGGGCCCCCGATGCACGGCCCCGAAGGGTGAAAACCTGGAACCTTCCTGGAGCAAGTGTGCCACTTTTAACCAACTTTCACTCAAAAGGCTCTTAGGGTACATGAGTCAAAGAGACTGTAGGCCTGAGATTAGGATTAAAGGGTGAAAATGGGTTGCCTTTGCTCTAGAGCCCAGCGGTTTCAGTATGTCGCTTGGGTAGGGCCCAAGGGTCAGCTTGCTGAATTTGGGGCCCCTGGGACCTTTCTGTCAAAATCCCACTCGCCTATTAAATGAATGTATTTGCCATAGTGGTTTCGCGGACATCGCTTTGCAATGGCCTATCAACTGGGGGGCGATGTTTTCCGTCTCGCCGCGGCCCCCTGGTGCGGGCGGAAAAGTTTGGTGGCCCTAGGACCTCGTTCAGGGGTCGCAAGGTCAAAAAAGGGACCGCACGTCCGCGAAACCGCTATGCCTTTTTGATGGCCCGTGGGACGGCCCCCATACGCAGATGGAGGGTCGTGGTTTCTTGAGATTACAGATTCTGACCCTCCAGGGGCCCCTGACACGGGGCCCTGAAGCGTGGAACTCTAGGGCCTTTTAAAAAAAGCGCCCCTCCCCCATAACATTTTTTAAAACCCTGAAAGGGCCTTTTCAGTCTGAGAGTGAAACAGCCCTGAGAGAGAAATTCTGCACAGAGGCTAAGAAATATTTGACTTTGCTCTAGGGCCCGGTGCTTTCGGTATGTCGCTCAGGGAGGGCCAAGGGGTCAGCTTGCCGAATTTGGGGCCCCTGGGACATTTTTGTAAATTGTTGCAGGATCCCGAAACTCGGCGAACTCCGTCGTCTGATGACCTCGAGTGGGGCCCCAGAGTTTGAGGGCCCTAGCCACTTTCTAAGCGTTTCTTATGACTCAATCAGTGTCAGTCTCCCCTGCACACATTCACACCTCTCCAGCCTGGTTATGGCTCTAAATATGCTTTTCTTTTGTCTGCATTATAATCACTAACGACTGGCTATTCACACTGTTTCAATCCCTCGCATCTTTTATCAAGTTCTCACTTCACATTTGCAACTGTATCAAATGCCCTTTTTGAAATAATAAACATTTCAGTAAGCATTTCTATTTAGAAAAAATCATAAAGATAACAGCTAGGTGGCGTGGCAGGTGCACCTCCTAGAGCTAGCTAGCATGTTAGCTTAGCACATCATCAATACACAACAATTCATGAGATTAAAACCATGTTTGTGCTTCAAACTTACTTTATAGTGCAAGTCGCGTGTTTTAAATAACTTTCTGTGATCTGATTTGGCTTCAGATAAAAAAGTCAGACAGAAAATATATGATTTTATAGTATTCTGCACAATGATAAAGTGTATATCGAATAGCATTACATTATACATATAATCTATTATTATGAAAATACCTGGCATGGCTCGAAGAACACAGGTAAATCAAAAATCATTGCAATCATGTTTATTGTCTTCAAAACATCTTTATCTGCATATTAGAGCGATCTCTGTTAGCTTTGTTTATGTCAGGCAGTTCCTGGAATGTCACATGATTATGGCTCTTCTTGTGATCCATATATGGACTTACATCGACGCATTGGGGTATAAATTCAATAAATATTATTCCTGTCTATAGAAATCTGATGTAAACCTATGAGAATCTATCAATATTTCTCCAAATCTGCACATGTTTGAGCTAAAGCCCTGAGGGACGTTGTTTTGTCAAGCGCTGTCATGACGATCTCACAGGAGTATTTTTTTTAATGGAAGCGGCTGACGCTCATAATTCATGTTAAAGGTATCGACTCATTTTTTAAATACATAACTCCTAAAACAAATTAAGACATAACTGTCACTATAAGTTTCTCAGAATACAATAGTTGTCAAATACTGAAACTTGAGTATTATATCTTTTTAATGATGTATAGTTTGTCAAGGTAATAACATTATGATAGTTATTAGATAGTTAATTATGATAGTAACTTTAAACTATTTAAAAAAACGCTTCAGTGCGCCGGCGCTCTGGCAACGGTTAACAGGTTTAACTACCTTTTTCTCACTTTTGTGTTGATTGTCCTTTCACAATAGATTTTTCCGACTGTAGAAGCAGAAACAAAGACCTACGATCCAACTTTAACTTGTTATGATAAGATGCTTGCGCTCGTAACTGATGGATTTCAAATCACATCAGAATTAGCGGTTGCAGCGGTTGTGGCCTGTGATTGGTAGTCTACAGTCGGAGTCTACGGTGACTGTAGACTCTCGGCCAATCAGAAGGCGTGAAAGTCTACGGTCACTCTAGACTTTGCACGACCGTAGAAACAACACATGATGTGCTAGCAGCAAACAGTCTTTTAATTATGCAATATAACTCAAAGTCAAATATATGGTATGGTAAAAAGACTGGAATGTCTGAGTTTTTGGGGTTACCATTGAGCTGAAGAGTAGAGCCTGTGGTTCGGTTGACGAATGGCCAAATATTTTCAATACTATGATAACTGTATTTTGAAAGTAACAGCAGTGCACTCCTGTGCACAGAGATGGTCCTTTTGGCTAAATGCCTTGGAACAAGCTGGTGTGCTATTGTTTAGTAGCTTAAAATATGAATATAATGTATATAATTATAAAATATAAGAAATATAGTGCATAAAATATTTCTCTATAGATGTGTGTTTATAATGTATGAGTAAATATATATGGAATGTATTTCACATGCAGTACCATATCTATTCACATATGCATCTATATATTATGAAGTGTATTACTGAATATAAAATTACATATCTTATGATATATTAGTAAATATTAGTGCTGGGCAACGATTACATTTTTTAATCGCGATTAATCACATGATTTTCTTGCGATTAATCGCGTTGTTATGCGCAAAATTTAATAATGAATTCTAAAGTAGTGTATTGCGCACTTTTGATTTAAATGTACTGCTATATACACAAAAGTGCAATAACATGTGGTTTGCAAAAACTTTAAACAAATAGCCTAATGTGCTTTTTATCAGCAGTATTCCCTTTACACAGTAGCAATAAAATATTTAGTATATTTAGTGTAGCGCGCGTACCCTTCGGCGTACCCTGACGTGCACCTCTTCAAAAATGTAACAACGCGTCAACTCTACGCGGACGCAAGCGCTGTGATTGGTCTGCTAGAACCGCTCCCCGGGTTTCACACGCTCCCTCTACATGTGTAATTGCGCGTCGACGCAGAAGTATAAATGAAAACCAACACGTAGTCTATAGCGTAGTGCAGGGGTCGGCAACAGGCGGCCCGCCGGCAATAATATCTGGCCCGCGCCGCAGCCTGAAAAGTTCTGAAAGACATTCAAAAGAGTCTGTGGATCGCTAGACACACCTCTAAAATAACCGTCATGAAATGTCTAATATTATATTAAATGCGTCTCTATAGCACGCGTTGTGTTTATCGTGCAATTCATACACGAAAATGTGTTTTTACGTGCATATGATACGCAGTTTTTCGCGTGCATTTGATACGCACTTTATTGCGTGTAATACACGCGCCTCCCACACCACTAATCCTACCCAACGTATAATACACACGCACCAGACACCACTACTAAACCTACCCATGCGTATCATATGCACGTAAAAACTCTTTTTCGCGTATAAATTGCTCGATAGACACAATGCGTGCTATAGAGACGCATTTAGTGTGATCGGGTTGTCGTTGCAGATAAGACACACCGGCTTTGCATTTACAAAACTAGGTAGGATGAACGTATAGTTGTCTTTTTATTATTCTTTGTATAACTATTTTCGCTGTCAACTTCCCTTTTTAGACTCTTTGATAGTGCCATTTTCTCTCACCAGCTTAAATTTTAACACGATGATATAGCATAAAAAAAGTAGCTATGCAGTTTAGTAGGCTATGCGAGGATGCCAAGGAATAATTCTAAGTTTAAAAGTAGTCTACGTCAAATAATTATTACAATAAGTTAGACTCCATTGTGTAACAAGCAAATTAAAATGATACACATTTATTCACAATATGGAAAGAGGAAATAAAACATAGTTTGTTAAGAGCATGACTAAAAAATGCCATTAATGGGCTTATTCAAATCCTCTTTTATTTTTTTAGTTATTTTTATCCATTCCGCATCTCCCACATGTTTCAGCAAGGCGGGATGTGTTGCAAGATGCCGCAATATATCTGGAGACATGTGGGTCAGACATTATTTTGACCACTTCATTAAGTTTTGTTTTGTAGAAAGCCTATCTAAAAATTTAATTTCGTTTTGTATCATTTGTATCTTATTTTTAATCAATGTTTTATTGCCTGTATTTAATAAAAGCAAATATAGCAGACAATATAATCGGACATGGAGGCGCCGGCGAGATTGCATTGCTCGTGAACTGGAGCTCGTCTCATAAATTAACCGAAACTCAGCGTTTAAGCTGCCTCAAAGACACGAAAATATATAGAAAGCTTAAAAATTTCTAATTTTAAACGAAACAATTCAAAACGAAAAGAAACCGACTACTCTCTGCTTATGTAATCCATATGAAATGTGCATTTCTCTCTATAGGCGCGTTACTGCGGTCACTATTGCAGCCGACTGAGCCGACACAAGACACTTATAAACAATTAAAATGTCTCCTTGCTATATTTGAAACATTCATAATCATTACTTTTGCCGGTTCCTTGTGACAGCTTTTGCGTTATTGGCAGCGTCACCCTCTGGTTACATGAACACGGCGTCACCACCGAATCAGCACCGAAAACATGGGAATTTTTTTTAGACAATAATCCCACGACCTATTCGATATTCTATAATTAAATCAACAAATCGAATATTCGAAAATCGTGACTCATCCCTACTGCTTTATTAATGTATCCAGTATAAAACCCGGACACTGCCACACTGACTGTCCTACTACAGTATTTAACACAGAGTAACAGCTCACTAACATTCTAGTTGCATTTTTCATCAATTAATTTCTTAAATTATCCATTGACTATGTTCTGGCCCGCCATCTAGTGTAAAAATTTTTTTTTGGCCCGATGCCAACCTTACTTGCCGACCCCTGGCGTAGAGGGTCCGGCTTAGAGAGGGTGATCCTCGCTGTTTGTGAGTTTCCAGAATTTAAATAGTTATCAGGACATCAACAGTAGAGAATTTACATGGCAGAGCATCCCCGCTAAACTAAACGCAGGCCTATCAGGTAAAGTTATGTATAATTTTAATTTAAGTTAAAAAGGCTGCAGCTGCGCACTGAAGCCGTTGCCATGGTAACTATCCATAGAGCGCCTGCCGTTCACTCGCGGAGCGCTGTCTCCCTTTCTGTTCACCTGAGAGACCCTGCCAAAGCCTCTCCACTGCGTGTTTGGGTGGGTTATTTGCTGGCTGACCAACATCCCACCCCTCCTGTGACCCATGGTGTGACTGTAGGCCTATGTGTATTCAGAGTGTATTCTTTAAAAAAAAAAAAAAAAAGCGTTAACGTGGGATAAAAAAATTGTCATTGTCGTTAATTAATAAATACGTTAACGTGATAATAACGCGTTAACGTGCCCAGCCCTAGTAAATATATTGTGACATACTTTTCAATATACGAAAAGCGCAATTTCTTATCTTCATTCAATATTTTGTAACATATTAGCTCAATATATTATTCTGTATATTTTCAAATATACTGTTATTTCTCTTAAAGGTAGGGTAGGTCGTTTTTGGTCTAAAAAACTTTTTCCCAAATTTGTTTTAACTTTCTATATATATCAATGCATAATTAAAATGTAAGTACTCTGATAAAAAGAGTATAAAAATCGAGTGACTCTAGACCGTTTAATCTGCACTAAACACAGCTCATTATTTCCTGCCGGGACGAAACAAAGGATTGGCTTAGGCGACTGTCACTCTCTCGCAACCATGGCAACACCCCCGCTGCTACATGCGCTGCCCATATGCGCGCACTCGTTTGACTCGAGGAGGGTAAGAGACTAGTAAGAGACACAATTACATGCAAAACACGGCGTATATGTTATGAATCTTACACGAAATTCACCTTCATCACAGTGTAACTGATTGTAATGGGAAAACGTGTATCAATGCAACCTGTTTTTAGCTTTGCTTTATGTTACTAGCTCGTTAACGAATCAAACTCAATATATTTTAAACTTTACCAGTATCGATATGCTAGCTTGATAGTGAGTACTAACAGCCATGTTAGTTGTTTATATTCATAATGATAAAGTTAGGTATGTTATTACATGTGAGTCTGACATGATGTCACTACATGCACTGCTCCTCTCCGCTGGGCGCTGGTAAGCGCGTCCTCCAGCTGTGAGCTGTCGGCATCGCGCGTTCATGTGTTTTGGGGGCGTGGTTTTGGAAGGAGCCCAGAATGGAGGGGGTGGAAGTGAATGGAGATAAGTAGCTGTGTTTATTACAGCCCTGAGAGGACTACAGACACTCGATTTTTATACTCTCTTTTCCAGAGTACTTACATTTTAATTATGCATTGATATATATAGAAAGTTTAAACAAATTTGGCAAAAAGTTTATAAAAAAAACCCTACCTACAATACCTTTAATATAATGATCATTCATATATTTGGAAAATAAAATATATTGTCTTTCCGTAAGAGCAGTCCTCTGCCGTAAACCAGTGTGCAATGATAGTTAAAAATGTGGGGAGTGAACTTGATTTTAAGTTGATATTAGGTGTGTGACTCTCACTTCCTGGCATATTATCTCATATAGTTGGAAATTGCTCAGTGAGATTGAAAATGACCCATTGGTACACATAAAAAAATCACAACAGTGAAGCAAAATAAATTTGAAATGGGCGGTCAAATATGAGCCTTAGCGCATAAGATGTTCATGTTTGTGAGATTTTTGAAATTTCGTACATTGCTGACATCTGTGACCCCAAACAAGCAGGCAGTTGGACCTATGGGTACACACAGACATGGGAGGAAAGTGAAGAGAGAATTAAAATAAAAAACAGCGACATGATGTCGTAACTCCCGAACCCGACCGCACCGGAATGCGGGACGAAAGTTGCATTCGAAAGGGCTTGTCTAGACCTCTAAACGGTCCGAGTTTCTTTTGATTTTGAGTGTTTTTGTTGTTGCTTAAAACAAGCAAAACTTTCTGCCAGTGGAGTGAGAAAAATAATCTTGTTTCCGTTTTTCAAAAAAAATAAAACAAGATATAATATCTTATCTGGCAAATGCATCTGGATCTAAGAATTTTTTTTTATATTTGGACTGGAATCAATACAAAAATACTGAGAAATAAAAGCATTTTTCCTTTCTTTTGCAGTGTAGACTGTCTCTTGGAGCCCTGGTAATTGATATTTTGTCAATAGGGGTCCGAGCACCATTGGCTCTCGAATGAATTGCTAACAGCAAATTCTAAACTTTCAGCCATTTCAAATGAAAGATAAAGGCTGTGGTGTTAAGGTTTCCCACTAGAGGGAGCAACAGGATAAGAAATCTTTCAAGCCTGATCTTTTTCTGATGTTTCTCTGTTCATCAGTTTGAATAGAAATAAAGGCAATGATCGAGTTCATTTGTATAACTATGCTGTACTGACAGTGTTGTTTTATATAGTTAGTGTACAGAGAATATGTGAATATGCTTATAGATTATTAAATGTTTAACTTTCCCGATAACACGTTTTTTTTCCAAGTTTTATTTTTCAAGTTTTGTTTTTCAAGTAGCCAGATATGATTAAATATATTGCTGTGCATTTAAAAGGAATGGACAATTTTAGCTGAGGTCAGTTCAGTGTTGATTTAGTTGAGTTGTAAAAAAGATTAATTGTTAAATTAGTTAGCAGTTCTGCAGAACAGTGATGTTGTAATAATTCAACTCAGTTCTGTTCTCATCCAATAGTATCAGTGCAGTCAAATCATAATATTGGTGAATATTAAGTGTCCCCAAATAAGCAAGCCAGAGGCGACATTTAGGCTACACATATTATAGAAAGAAATTATTTATTTTGGAAATCATTTACCTTTTTTGACACCTGTGTGTTGCTGTAACCTGTTTCATCAAACACTTTATTTTGTATTGAGTTATTTTGAAGGACTTTTATTTTGATATTGCCTTGACGTGCACCAACATGTTTGTAGTAAGCGCTTCTGTGCGCGCGCTTTTGTGGAGGACAGCCATTGCAAGTCATGAAGGTTTTCTTTTCCCATTGTATATTTATGTGTATCCAACTTGAGGATTATAAGGTAAACGAGTTTAATGTCTATCATTTAGTAGTTGTTTCGTTTATTGTGATGTTGTTTTTGTGTCTGGGTTATATATGTTGTTTGTTTTTCCTGTGTAACTCTCACAGTGAGTGCCACGCACTAAACGCGAATGGAAACATCAGTTTGAGGAGTATTTGACCATCATTCCAGTGGGACAGCAACAGTAAGAGCTTGGCCATTCCTCGTTCGAGTCTGCTGCGTTAAGGACTGGTGTCCATGCGACTGGTTCTTGAAAGGTATTGACGTTAATCTCAATAATCCGTGAACGAGGACTCAATGCGGTGCTCGCGCTGACGGACACACACCTGAAGCGAATTCAGTTCTCTTTCACAGCTACACACACAATTATGGCAAAATGCACATCGCCTGGACTGTGGAGTATTCGATGTAAACAGAGTCTGTTATATCCTACGCGAACGAAAACAAATGAGAGTAAATCTAAAGTGTAACTATATCCATTCATTCTTAAAGGGACAGCAGCCTCATTAACTGTTGCCATCCGTTTCAATAAAAAAAACAATCACTGCTTTTGACTAATCACTTTTTTTTTTATCTTTAATATGAATCAATTTATTTAATTCATACAGTTAACACTAAAACAGTATAATATATATTTTTCATTCAATTCCGGTAGTATTTCTTACAAGGCCTACATGTTAAATAAACCTTTGCTACTGTACCTGAAAAACTTAGTTTATTTAATTTGTATATTGTTTCTATTGTATTTGTCCTATTGTTTGTAATTTGCTTATTTGTTCCTATTTCTGATATCAAAAATAAAATGGCCTTCCGTTATTATGATTGTAGGCAGCTTAAATGGCTTTTGTTTTATAATTAGAGATGCACCGATTGATCGGCTGGTGACCGGAATCGGCCGATTTTCACGTGATCGGCCATGATCGGCGACCGGCCGGTCAGTCTGACATAATCCGATTTTATGCCGGTCAAATGCACTCGGGCGCCGCATGATTAACATCGCGCGACATCAGCATCACACGTGCACACTGAACGCGCACTTGTAGGAAACCTCGTGAATTACGGCCGTGAGCAGTGCGTGAGCAACAGTGAAGCGCGGGTTTCGGCGCCGAGTCTATTTTTGCTGCGCTCAATTTAAGTGAAAGCACACTTTTGATGGACAAAATAAATATGATTTCATCCAAAAAGTGCCCAAAATGCACAGAATTTGCATGTCTGGTGTGTTTTAACAAGAACTGAAGTAGGCTAGGCTATGTCAGAAAAGAAAATGAAGACTCAAAAATATTTATAGAAGGTTTACCCATTTGAACTTGTTTTTATTATTGCCCAATCGTTTCCCTGCACATGCTCCACTTGTCCTGTTTAGCCCGGCTGGACATGTGTCAGATGAGAGAAGAACTGTTTGAGAAATATAACTTGCCATTGATGTACAAGTGATTGCAATAGGCCTGTGTGTGTGTGTGTGTGAGAGAAATATCTTTATACTGCAAGGCTATATTTATTTAATTTATATATTATTTTATTTCCATTACCTGTTTTCATACAGAAGTTTAGTTTGTTAAATATATAAAAAAAATTTAGTTGGATATTGGATGTGAAAAGGAAATGGTTTTTCCATAACACTGCACTTTAGATGTGTGTGAATATCCCACACCAGGAGTAATTTATATAGTTCTATTTTATAGCGATTATCCATTTAAAAAATGTTCTATGCAAAATGTTCTATTAAAGAGAAGATAGAAAATAAATATTTGTGTGTGCTGTAAAGTGGTTAGAAAAAATTAAATCGGAATCGGCTCATCGTCTACTATCTGGAGGCGGTCGTCATGCTCAAGCTCCTCCAGCGTCCCGGTGTGGTCACCAACATGACCGTAAGTGTATTTTAGTAACCATTTTTATTTTTTTATTTCATCAATGCCTCCTGATGGTTCACGGATGTGTGTGTACCTTTTGATTATGAGTGAGACCTGTCATTGAATGTGCACAACTGTGTGTTTGCAGGTTGAGGAATGGCAGGGGAGGACCCGCACACCGAACGGCTGTTCAGTTGTGGTGAAGGAGCACAAAACGGCCGCTTCACAGGTGGCCGAAGTTCCCCTGACCAGGAACATGTACGTTTGTATTCAAAATTACATTATAACTGTGTGTGTGTGTGTGTGTGTGTGTTTAAATGCATTTATTTATTTTTCCCAGTGGTTCACCCTGTACTTTCAACAAGTTCGGCCGGTCATGCTCCAGGGTCCACGGTCAGGGGACGACACGTCAACGGAGGGACATTTTTTTATGTCAAGCTCCGGGAGGCCCATCCACAATCCCTGCAACGACCTTTACAGACTCCATGCAAAGTAAGTGCCATTATGGCTATCTGTCTTTTTTTACACTTAATCTTAAGTACACAAATGTGCACATGGTCCGCTTGTTATTTTGCATTCTAATGTTGCCCTGTGTTCTAGATACAACAATCCACGTGTGTCCATCGGTGACGCCAGGATGGCGTTCGAGACGGCGGCCAAGAACCTTCCGGAGGTCGAGCGGAATGCTGTGGCGTCGCTCTTGGGACACACCCCGGAGACGGCCGAGAAACATTACCGCATGCGGACCCCGACGGATGCCTTCCTGGCGCAGCGTCTGCTCGAGGACATTGCTGGTAAAGCACGGTAAGCAATCTGAAATCTAAAGAACGAGATGATTATTATTTATAATGTTGCAACTCAAAGCAGTCATTCATTGGCACTTTCTTTATTGTTATTCATTGATCTTGTAGACCTGAGTCTGCTGCGTCCACGAGCCGGCAGGACGAGGAACCCTGTACTTCCTCTGACCGGCCTCCCCCTGAAAGGCAACAGAGGCACACTCAGAGAAAGTGCTTGGTGGTGCTGCAGAGGCTTCCCCCTTAGCCTTAGCCCTGAAAAGTTGTGACGTCCCAGGGAAAAGAGGGATGTGGAGGGAACTAAGAACTAAGTTTATCTTAGTTTAAACTTTTATTTATTTTTTATTTTTATTTTTATTTATTTTTCCCAGTGGGACGACACATCGACGGAGGGACATTTTTTTATTTCAAGCTCCGGGAGGATTTTTATTTATTTTTATTTATTTTTCCTAGTGGGACGACACATCGACGGAGGGACATTTTTTTTATTTCAAGCTCCGGGAGGCTGATTCACAATCCCTGCATTGTCCCTTTCAAAATAAAATAAAAGGTGTCCCTTTGACAATTTTACATTTTGAAAACAGGATAACAATGTTTGCCCTGGGCAGAATTTTAACCTGGTCTAAACTACGTAAAACATCTCTTACAAGTGATCATGATCACAGAGGGGGACCGAGCGGTTCCTAGAGTAGAGCCCGGGATGGGTCGCGTTCGACGTGGCATCGTTGCGAGCAGCAAAACACGACCTTTACGATGACATAAACAATTTGCACGCCGGGTTTTAGGACTCCGAAAGAGAGCCGTTTTTGTGCAGTGCAACATGACATCATGACTTTGCGTAAACATACACGCCACTTTCTAAAGCCAAGTGGCGTGTTATCTGTACGCATTTTGAGCTATCCGCGTGTATGTCTACGCCGTTAAATGTTCTGAGCGAAACTACCATCATCCCCGCATATGATTTCGCGTGAATGTCTACGCCGAAACGAACCATTATCCCCCGCTGGTATTCCGCGTGTATGTCTACGCCGAAACGAACCATTATCCCCCACTGGCATTCCGCGTGTATGTCTACGCCGAAACGAACCATTATCCCCCACTGGCATTCCGCGTGTATGTCTACGCCGAAACGAACCATTATCCCCCGCTGGTATTCCGCGTGTATGTCTACGCCGAAACTAACAATCATCCCCGGATGTGATTCCGCGTGTATGTCTACGCCGTAACTAACAATCATCCCCGGATGTGATTCCGCCTGTATGTCTACGCCGAAACTAACAATCATCCCCGGATGTGATTCCGCGTGTATGTCTACGCCGTAACTAACAATCATCCCCGGATGTGATTCCGCCTGTATGTCTACGCCGAAACTAACAATAATCCCCGGATGTGATTCCGCGTGCATGTCTACGCCGAAACGAACCATTATCCCCCACTGGCATTCCGCGTGTATGTCTACGCCGAAACGAACCATTATCCCCCGCTGGTATTCCGCGTGTATGTCTACGCCGAAACGAACCATTATCCCCCGCTGGTATTCCGCGTGTATGTCTACGCCGAAACGAACCATTATCCCCCGCTGGTATTCCGCGTGTATGTCTACGCCGAAACGAACCATTATCCCCCGCTGGTATTCCGCGTGTATGTCTACGCCGAAACTAACAATCATCCCCGGATGTGATTCCGCGTGTATGTCTACGCCGTAACTAACAATCATCCCCGGATGTGATTCCGCCTGTATGTCGACGCCGAAACTAACAATCATCCCCGGTGTGATTCCGCGTGTATGTCTACGCCGAAACCATAGACTGTAAAGGCCGAAACTAACCATTATCCCCGGATGTGGTTCCTTCCTACGTCTACGCAGTTCCCCGGATGTGATTGATTCCTTTCTCAAATCGGCTAAGCAGGTGTGGTAAGGTGAGGTACTGGATTTGCTAAATGCAAAATTACGTTTTTTTGGCATGCTTTGCATCAGCTCGAATGATTACATTCAGAAATCAATGGCTATGCTATGTCTGTCTTACGTGGTGGTATATAAATCCGAATTTAAAACTCTGATAGTAAAGCTACGATAGCAAGTTCCGGTTAGACAGGCAACGAACCCAATCTGTGTTAAGAATGGGGCGACTAGTCCAAATTGAGCATGTTTTTATAGGTACATGCCTACAAATGTTATTCTGTGTACCCATTTATAGTGTTAGTATTACAAACATTCTGATTCCATTAATATTCTGATTCTACTGGTTGCAGAAAGTCATATGCCTCACCCTTGTTAAAATTTCTGCAGCCACATTGTGTGTAGATATTATGTAAGTCAGTAAGTGTAGAAAGTAACACATATAATGTGACAAATATGCAAAACAAATGTGAAATTAAGTTGTTAATAAGTCAATAATTTAACATGTAACTCTTTTTGGTCAATGTTGGGTTGCATTCTATTGTGACATCAACTAAAATAAGATCTTACAGGGAAGATATTTTGAAATGAGGCTGTGCTTAACTAATGCTAACAAAATGATTTGAGATATTATCAATGATCATGATTACTGCACCACAGCTGTGATTACTAGTTCTAGGCCTATTGTGCTCCTAGCTTATACCTCACTATTTGATAACATATCATAACTAGATACCATAGAGACCCTTAATGGAAAATGTATTGTGGCAACTCAAGTGCTGCCACTTGTGTTAGAGAGACCATAGTTCAGGTTGATTACAATCATAAAATCAAATACATTTTATATGACCCTGCCCTTGTAGAGACTAGAGGTATTGAAATTAATCAAATAATCGATGCATCAAATCGTGGACATGGACGATGCTGCATCGATAATCCACCGGGCCATAATCTATTATTTCTATTTACAATTAAATGTATGCTTGACAACATTTCTCTTTACATATTCTGTTAAGTTTTGCACATTCAGGAAGTGCCATGTGCTTAGTGCTGTAGTTTTATGTATCCAATGTATTTAGTATTAGAGCACTGCAGAATATTTTGTTTTTGAAGCTTGAAAAGCTATGAATTATATATCCTACATGACTTTAATAGAACAATTTATTTGACGCATCGTGATGCATCGAGATATCGAATCGCTGACATGATAATCGTAATAGAATCGGGAGATCAGTGAAGATTCACACCTCTAGTAGAGACCTATACAGGCAATCAAAGATGTTCAATATGTCTATGATGTTAGCATACTCAATATCTGCAGAATTATTGGGCAATCACTAAATTAATCATTTTTATTAACCCGTTATTTTTCAGAAATGGCTCAGAGAAACACGCCGGCCAAAACAAGGGCACAGAAGCGCCTCAACTCCTTTAAGGAGAAGAGTGCCGAGTGGGCAAAGGGGATGAGGCGCAACAGGAATGTCAGCCATTTTATAGATGACATTGAGGTCACAGTAAGTAACTGTTTTTCTTGAGGATACATGCATGATACACATCCCCGCGTTCTGAGAAAATCGTTTTCTATTTTCTCTTTTTAATTTTTTACCTTTTCTTTTTGTCCTTAAATATATATATTTTTTAATGTGATCATCGTTATGTCATCGTCAAACTTGCTCTATGAATGAAAGGGTAGTCACCACCAATGTACAGGGAGTGCTTGATAAGGCAGCGATTAAAAAACAAAAACGTTGGGACACTATTTTTGTCTTTTTTGTTGTTTTTCCAGAGTGCGACATACATCCCTATGCCGATGTTTTCGAGGCTTGGAAATTGGGACGGATCATTTGTGACAAAGAAATTTCTTTTGGGATTAATAAAGTTTTGTTTATCTTATCTCCTAAATTTCCTGGAAGTCTTTAGTCAAGCCCGGCAGTATATCAAACTTATTTGATTTAATGTTTTCAATCAGTATGAAAAATCAGCTTGCAATGAGCAAATATAACCGTACACTCCCTGGCTAAACATTTACAACAAGTTGGGCACCCTTTTGCCTTACGAATCACCTTAATCCAAGATGTTGGAAACATTTCTTAGCAATTTTGTTCCAAATTGATGACAGCATCGCACAGTTCATGCAGATTTGCCAGTTGCATATCCATGGTGTGCATTTTCCATTCTACCAATCACACCTTTGGATGGTCTAGGAGATGCCGTGTTTTCTGACGGGATGTAGCCATGAGCATATGGGTAAATGGTACAAATGTATCGAGAAAATACCCCATTAGTAGCCTGAATCATTAATTTAAGACATGATGGATCCACACTTTTATGGCTTTTACACATAGCTCTGACCCACAATCAGAATGTAACTAGAGAAATCGAGAGTCATCAGACAAGGAAACATTTGGCCAATCTTTTATTGACCAATTTTGCTGAGCCTATGCAAATTTTAACCTCAGTGTCCTTTAACCCTCTGGGGACCAGAAACGCGCCGGCGCGTTTTGCTCGTTTTTTTTCACATAGCAGAAAAATAGACTTAAAGTACATCATTTCTGTTCATATAGAGTTAAGAAATATGAGAAAATAATCTGTTAAATGTCTACTTTTTTATGTGCCCACATACAATCGAAATAAAATATTGTGCTTTTGTAAAATAAAGAAAATAAACAGGGTGTGCGTTCTGCCTCTCGGTCACCGTGAACTTTTTTTCTGGAGCACGTCTCTAATCTTCAACACAACTCAGCTAATACTATTCACCCAGCCATAAGGAATATATCTTTTAAATCATTTGAGTTTGTACTTTTAAATGATCCGATTCAAAACTAAAATTATTATTCTCCGTTTATGTCATCTATATAAAAAGAGAGACGTGTCAGCCCGTCTCATTATCGTTCTCTCAGCTGATTATCTCTGGTAATGTGACACGCCCACGGAGAGCACGCGCTATTCAAACGCAAATATGTGAAGCAACACATTGAGACGCGTTAACGCCCATAAACTCTGAAAACACACATTATTTTTTAGTCAGATTAATCTACTGTCGTCTTGCGCGGCTATATGAGGAACAATCCTGGGACATTTACCACTGGGTTTATTTTCACTTCGAGGATGAACAGATTCAGCTGAGAAGTAAGTGTTTTTTGCAAGTGCTTTGTTCTAATCGCGATATAGAATAACGTAGTGTCTGTAAACGGAAAAATAGCAAACTGTTAAATGTGAATCATGTTTGTGTGTGTGTGTGTGTGAATGAATGAATGAACGGACAGATACGCACTGTTACAGACTAAATAACAGACAACATTTCGTTGACTCGTTTTGGATAAAGTTTTTACTCTAAAATAGACATCAAATAAGCTTTTTTAGGAGTTTCTGCTCATATGTTAAATATATAGTATGTTTTGTCAATAAACTAATCAACTAAGATCTTATAGTGTTTGTTCAAGCTATATCAAAATAATGAATCCTCAACTTTGAAATATGTTTGATCAAACTAAGACATTTATGGAGAAAGACAATTTTCTTTTCAAGATGTTTCCAACTCTAACTTTGAACTGAAATAAAACCATGTCTGTATGGTGAAGGGTGTGTGATAGAAGTGTCCAGACTTATGCACCCTGTATTTTCCTTATATAAATCCAAACAATCTAAAAGCCATTCTTTTTTAAATCTCCTCATTCTTTGTGCAAGGCTCCTGTAATGATATGGCCTGATAGCACCTAATAGGGCCATTAGGGGAGGGTCTTTGTCTTTCTCAGGTGTGGAATGCCACACATATTAATGAGAGATCAAGCCTCCTGCATAAAGCTTTCTCAAACAAAACACGTCATTAAAAATGTAAAAGACTTTATTGACTTATCTGAATGAGCAGTCAGGATGATTCTCACATAGTTTTGGAGCAAATATTCTAGGCTATGTGATACAATTTTCAAAAGTCTTGTGAAGAAATAATCAATATGTGTTTTGTGGTCTTATTTCAGCAACTTTCATTTTTATTTTTTTCAATAACCTCAGATCTCATGGTAGCCAAGTTTGTGCTATATAGAGTGAATTTACACCTTTGCCATTAACATGTTTATAAATAACTGAAAAAAGCACAAATGTCAGTGCATGTCAAAACATCCCAAGGGCCCCAAAAACACTCTGGTCCCCAGAGGGTTAAGCTTGCAGGAGTGACATCTAGTACGATCTACTGTTGTAGTGGCCAATCTTCTTCAATGTAGATGTGTTGTACATTCAGAGATGCTTTTTAACACACCTAGACCTAATAACAAGTGGTTATTTGAGTTACTGTTGGCTTGCTATCAGCTCAAACTAGACTGCCCATTCACCCCTGACCCCTAGCATCAGTGGGCCATTTTTTTCCCTGAGAACTGTTCCTTGCCAGATATTACTCATTGTCAAAGTGTAATGCCAAAGGTATATACATAATAAAAAAGACATATTTTTTCATTTGTTCATTTGTTCATTTGCACGTAATGAACAAGACAAAAGTATTCCATGTTCTCTAGTCTTTCCTGGCTTTGGTCTCAAGAAGTGTCCCAGTGCCTGTTTCTGATTATGTGGTCCTGTTCTGTGAGCAACGAAAGGCCTGAGTGCGAGTGACATCCTTCTAGTCAGTGTGCTATATTGCTTGTTAACAGTTTGGTATATTAGTAAATGTGTGATTGGACTGCAGGCATACCCTCATAATTTACAAGGTCAAATTCTAATTTATTTACATATTCTAATTGTCTAAATATTTCTGACATATATTTATACTGCATCATAACTTCAACTTTTGTAAAACCAATATGTCATGACTCATGTTTAAGGTTGGTAAACTGTATTTGTATGGCTTCGACCCAGGTATATCCCTTACCAACCCCAGTGTTACTTATGGCATTCTTAATGCTAAGGATTTTCAGACTACTCGATTTTTCATCTATGACATGACAATGAATGATTCTTCACCTCTTTCAGATGGAGAAAATGAAGGCCCTTGGACTCAGACCCCTTTTATTTTATGGTGTCTACAATCACAAAATGTCAAGATATGACACAAAGGTCATCTGCCCGTACAGCATGTCAAATGAGACAGAAGTGCTTCTGAAAAAAATGAACATGCTGTACAATGTTCTTTTACAAGGTATGGTTTGCTTGCCAACATTTATTTGACTTCGCACTATATCTGACTAAACTACCAAATAGTACATGCACACTGAGGTCGAATAAGCAGTTTATGAACAATTGATCTTTGGTGCTGATATAATGCAAGCTCATGGATATGTATACCTTATTGTTGAGTTATAAATGTTTTTGCATTGTTGAGATTTACTTTATGCGTGACTATGATAGCATGGACTCCAGAGGATGAGAGTAGTAGGCGTGGAGAGAAGAGGAAGAAAGGTAATGTGCACTTTTTCAACATACTTTTAGTGAAAGGTATTGCTTGGAAATGTTGAACTTCTAATATACAACCCAGGAAACCAGAGGCCTGTGTCAGGAGTGGAGAGGGCTGCAGCTCCTCTGAGTGGAGAGGAGGAGGAGGCTACAGCAGCTCCTCTGAGTGGAGAGGAGGAGGAGGCTACAGCAGCTCCTCGGAGAGGAGGAGGAGGCTACAGCAGCTCCTCTGAGTGGAGAGGAGGAGGAGGCTACAGCAGCTCCTCTGAGTGGAGAGGAGGAGGAGGCTACAGCAGCTCCTCTAAGTGGAGAGGAGGAGGAGGCTACAGCAGCAGCCCCTCTGAGTGGAGAGGAGGAGGAGGCTACAGCAGCTCCTCTGAGTGGAGAGGAGGAGGCTACAGCAGCTCCTCTGAGTGGAGAGGAGGAGGAGGCTACAGCAGCCCCTCTGAGTGGAGAGGAGGAGGAGGCTACAGCAGCTCCTCTGAGTGGAGAGGAGGAGGAGGCTACAGCAGCTCCTCTGAGTGGAGAGGAGGAGGAGGCTACAGCAGCTCCTCTGAGTGGAGAGGAAGAGGAGGCTACAGCAGCTCCTCTGAGTGGAGAGGAGGAGGAGGCTACAGCAGCCCCTCTGAGTGGAGAGGAGGAGGAGGCTACAGCAGCTCCTCTGAGTGGAGAGGAGGAGGAGGCTACAGCAGCTCCTCTGAGTGGAGAGGAGGAGGAGGCTACAGCAGCTCCTCTGAGTGGAGAGGAAGAGGAGGCTACAGCAGCTCCTCTGAGTGGAGAGGAGGAGGAGGCTACAGCAGCTCCTCTGAGTGGAGAGGAAGAGGAGGCTACAGCAGCTCCTCTGAGTGGAGAGGAGGAGGAGGCTACAGCAGCTCCTCTGAGTGGAGAGGAGGAGGAGGCTACAGCAGCTCCTCGGAGTGGAGAGGAGGAGGCTACAGCAGCTCCTCTGAGTGGAGAGGAGGAGGAGGCTACAGCAGCTCCTCTAAGTGGAGAGGAGGAGGAGGCTACAGCAGCAGCCCCTCTGAGTGGAGAGGAGGAGGAGGCTACAGCAGCTCCTCTGAGTGGAGAGGAGGAGGAGGCTACAGCAGCCCCTCTGAGTGGAGAGGAGGAGGAGGCTACAGCAGCCCCTCTGAGTGGAGAGGAGGAGGAGGCTACAGCAGCTCCTCTGAGTGGAGAGGAGGAGGAGGAGGAGGAGGCTACAGCAGCCCCTCTGAGTGGAGAGGAGGAGGAGGCTACAGCAGCTCCTCTGAGTGGAGAGGAGGAGGAGGCTACAGCAGCCCCTCTGAGTGGAGAGGAGGAGGAGGCTACAGCAGCTCCTCTGAGTGGAGAGGAGGAGGAGGCTACAGCAGCTCCTCTGAGTGGAGAGGAGGAGGAGGAGGCTACAGCAGCTCCTCTGAGTGGAGAGGAGGAGGAGGCTACAGCAGCTCCTCTGAGTGGAGAGGAGGAGGAGGCTACAGCAGCTCCTCTAAATGGAGAGGAGGAGGAGGCTACAGCAGCTCCTCTGAGTGGAGAGGAAGAGGAGGCTACAGCAGCTCCTCTGAGTGGAGAGGAGGAGGAGGCTACAGCAGCTCCTCTGAGTGGAGAGGAGGAGGAGGCTACTGCAGCTCCTCTGAGTGGAGAGTGAGTGGAGAGGAGGAGGCGGCTACGGCAGCTCCTCTGAGTGGAGAGGAGGAGGCTACAGCAGCTCCTCTGAGTGGAGAGGAGGAGGAGGCTACAGCAGCTCCTCTGAGTGGAGAGGAGGAGGAGGCTGAAGCAGCCCCTCTGAGTGGAGAGGAGGAGGAGGCTACAGCAGCTCCTCTGAGTGGAGAGGAGGAGGAGGCTACAGCAGCTCCTCTGAGTGGAGAGGAGGAGGAGGCTACAGCAGCCCCTCTGAGTGGAGTGGAGGAGGAGGTTACAGCAGCTCCTCTGAGTGGAGAGGAGGAGGAGGCTACAGCAGCCCCTCTGAGTGGAGAGGAGGAGGAGGTTACAGCAGCTCCTCTGAGTGGAGAGGAGGAGGAGGCTACAGCAGCCCCTCTGAGTGGAGAGGAGGAGGAGGCTACAGCAGCTCCTCTGAGTGGAGTGGAGGAGGAGGCTACAGCAGCTCCTCTGAGTGGAGAGGAGGAGGAGGCTACAGCAGCTCCTCTGAGTGGAGAGTGAGTGGAGAGGAGGAGGAGGCTACAGCAGCCCCTCTGAGTGGAGAGGAGGAGGAGGCTACAGCAGCTCCTCTGAGTGGAGAGGAGGAGGCTACAGCAGCCCCTCTGAGTGGAGAGGAGGAGGAGGCTACAGCAGCTCCTCTGAGTGGAGAGGAGGAGGCTACAGCAGCCCCTCTGAGTGGAGAGGAGGAGGAGGCTACAGCAGCTCCTCTGAGTGGAGAGGAGGAGGAGGCTACAGCAGCTCCTCTGAGTGGAGAGGAGGTGGAGGCTACAGCAGCTCCTCTGAGTGGACAGGAGGAGGAGGCTACAGCAGCTCCTCTGAGTGGAGAGGAGGAGGAGGCTACAGCAGGGCGTAGCCTCGCACGCTCCTCTGAGTGGACAGGAGGAGGAGGCTACAGCAGCTCCTCTGAGGCTACAGCAGCCCCTCTGAGTGGAGAGGAGGAGGAGGCTACAGCAGCCCCTCTGAGTGGAGAGGAGGAGGAGGCTACAGCAGCCCCTCTGAGTGGAGAGGAGGAGGAGGCTACAGCAGCTCCTCTGAGTGGAGAGGAGGAGGAGGCTACAGCAGCTCTTCTGAGTGGAGAGGAGGAGGAGGCTACAGCAGCTCCTCTGAGTGGAGAGGAGGAGGAGGCTACAGCAGCTCCTCTGAGTGGAGAGTGAGTGGAGAGGAGGAGGAGGCTACAGCAGCTCCTCTGAGTGGAGAGGAGGAGGAGGCTACAGCAGCCCCTCTGAGTGGAGAGGAGGAGGCTACAGAGCCTCCAGTTTCAGTGGTAGGAATCAGTGATTATAAGTGGGGGTTTCCCTGTTAATTTTATCTATGTTTTTAATTGATGCAGGTAATGTCATTAGACTCGCACCTGTTGCCATTTTCCATTGGCCGATAATCGTTGTTTTGAACTACTTTACAGCACACACAATCGGTCACAGCAAATCACGTGAAAAATTTCTGATTCATTCAAAAGTTGAGTAATTGGTGCATGTCTAAATATCATATTGTCATGCTTACTCACAGATCCAGCAATTAAAAAAACTGTTCAAAGCCCCCAAAAAAACTGGAGAGGCTGTTGTGGTTGACAGAGGAGAGGAGTCTTCACGTCCAGTGGTAGGAATTGTTGTTTTAAACAGTTTTTTTTTTTTTTGCCTGTCACATTTATTTAAATTGAGCAGACATCAATTGCTGTGCCTTTTCCTGGAGAAAATGTTGCTTACTCAAATGTGCCAAACTGAAAGCCAGCCAACAATACTGGATGTTGGTCCAATTCTTCTGCCACAACATTTTTTAAGTATTAACAAACAAGTAAACACTAGATAGAATAGTGCATTCCATCCTATTGGTCTCATGCAATTCCACTGTCATTTTCTTGCAGATCCAGCAATTAAAAATATTGGTGAAGAAGAGGAGACATACCTCCAGAGGTGGGTTTATTTTTCCTACATAATACTACAGGCATAGTTACTGGGTGACTTAAAACATAGGTACTATTGTTGTTACTGTGTTATGGTGTCTTTAGATGGGTGTCTTTTGGCTTCTAAACCATCTCTGGTTGGTGAACAGTGTTTTTATGACTTGAATATATGGTAGTCTGTTATAAACCATATTACAATTCAATGTGTTTGTAAATGTGGTGATAGATAGATAGATAGATCGATCGAACGATCCTATCTCCCAGGAGGTAAATTAAATGCAGGTGTGACTGGTTGTGTCTGGCACTTGCTCTATGAATGAAAGGGTAGTCACCACCAATGTAAAGGGAGTGCTTGAGAGGGCAGACTCAAGCACAAATTGGGACACCATTTTTGTTGTTTTTCCAGAGTGCGACATACATCACTATGCCGATGTTTTCGAGGCATGGAAATTGGGACAATCCAAACAAAAAAAGGTGTGTATGAAAGAAAGGTTGTCAGACTTCTTTGCCTTGCCTCACACTAATGTAACTGCATTTAACTAGTCCCCTAACATTTAAATGTTATTATAATCCCTATAGGGAGTGGATTACGTCTATGTTTTTTGGAAGTCCTGTGAGGGACGGTGAGTCTATTTATTCCAGTGTTGATTACAGTGTAGTTGTGAGCCCACTTCAATAGCCTGTTTTAGTCAAACTAGTGTTATAAGTGTGATTGCTTATTTTTGTCAGATTCATAGGATTAAGCAATGTAATTGTATTTCTTCTTCTTCCAGTGGAGAGACCTGGAGGCCCTCCTGGGAGCCCACTAAAAACATAGAATATTGCACTTAGTTCAACGCACTCACGCATGCACACTGTTAAAGTTTTCTATAAAAGCTGTGTTCGTTTTCTATAAAAGTTGTGATAGTTTTTTATTAAAATTGTGATAGTTTTTTATTAAAGTTCTGTAAAAGTTTTTTTTATTAAAGTGCTGTTAAAGTTTTTTATTAAAGTTCTGTTCAAGTTTTTGTAAACAAGTACAATTTGTGAAAGACGTGAAGATATTAATCTCCTTTTATATTTCTCCTCCTTTTATATTAATCTCCTTTTATATTTCTCTTTTATATGACCCTTGCCACTACTTTGACATGACAGTCATGTCAATTGCTCCGCAAACAAAGACATTCCATGATTCTATGTTAAATGCATTGCTGTTATGCAATGTAGTATGTTTATTGGTACGATCAATCAACCCCAGCTTGAATGGTTACTTGGTTTTAACGTTATCACGGGATTGAATGGCATTGTCAGTAGTTACAATATGTATAAATCTGTTCTAGGAGCAACATACCCACAAGTAGTGCACTGATAAGATAACCTCTATATTTAACTTGCAGCTGCTTTGTTACCCATGTACTCAGAATACCTTAAAGTGACCTTTGTATCTATCGTATATGTTATGAATTAATTTTAACTAAGCATTTATTATGTTAATATAATATATTTATTTAATGTTAATATTCTTTCATTTCAGATAAAAGTCCTACGTTGGTCTGATGTGTTGTGCTTCTACCTCCACGTCATCAAGAAGTCCTGCTACATCGTCTTGTAATTAGTCCTTGGTAAATACATCCTGCACTGTATCTGCATCAAGAATTATGTACATAGTTAAACAATCTGAAAACTGAGTTATAATTTACCCTCAGAATGTTTTTCTGTAAATTTTGCAACCTTTCTCTGATTTGGTTTCTTGCTGCTTTGACTGGACAATTAGGTTGGCATTGGATGCTTTACAGTGAAGTGAAGGGTCTATGGATCTCACATACAACATATGTGCGTCAAGCTGTAATACAGGTAGTTCATTTGTTAATAGTACTCATAGAACAGTACATAGGTAGGCTAAATTTTACATCATCGATGGCCCCCTGGCCCCAACACACACAGACAGACAAGACACCGACAGACGGACGCACACAGACACAGACAGACAGACAGACGCACACAGACAGACGCAGACAGACAGACACAGACAGACGGACACACACAGACACAGACAGACAGACAGACGCAGACAGACAGACGCAGACAGACGGACACAGACAGACGGACGCACACAGACACAGACAGACAGACACAGACAGACGGACAGACGCAGACAGACAGACGCAGACAGACGGACGCACACAGACACAGACAGACAGACAGACGCAGACAGACAGAAACAGACAGACGGACAGACGCAGACAGACGGACGCAGACAGACGGACAGACGCAGACAGACGGACGCACACAGACACAGACAGACAGACGGACAGACGCAGACAGACAGACGGACAGACGCAGACAGACGGACGCACACCGACAGACGCACACAGACGGACGGACGCAGACAGACGGACGCACACAGACGGACGCACACAGACGGACGCACACAGACAGACGCAGACAGACGGACGCAGACAGACGGACGCACACAGACAGACGGACGCAGACAGACGGACGCACACAGACGGACGCACACAGACGGACGCAGACAGACGGACGCAGACAGACGGACGCACACAGACGGACGCAGACAGACGGACGCAGACAGACGGACGCACACAGACGGACGCACACAGACGGACGCAGACAGACGAACGCACACAGACAGACGAACGCACACAGACGGACGCACACAGACAGACGCAGACAGACGAACGCACACAGACAGACGAACGCACACAGACAGACGAACGCACACAGACGGACGCACACAGACGAACGCACACAGACGGACGCACACAGACGGACGCACACAGACAGACGCAGACAGACGAACGCACACAGACAGACGGACGCACACAGACGGACGCACACAGACAGACGCAGACAGACGGACGCAGACAGACGGACGCACACAGACAGACGGACGCAGACAGACGGACGCACACAGACGGACGCAGACAGACGGACGCAGACAGACGGACGCAGACAGACGAACGCACACAGACAGACGCAGACAGACGGATGCAGACAGACGGACGCAGACAGACGGACGCACACAGACGGACGCACACAGACGGACGCACACAGACGGACGCAGACAGATGGACGCAGACAGACGAACGCACACAGACGGACGCAGACAGACGGACGCACACAGACGGACGCAGACAGACGGACGCAGACAGACGAACGCACACAGACGGACGCAGACAGACGGACGCACACAGACGGACGCACACAGACGGACGCACACAGACGGACGCAGACAGACGAACGCACACAGACGAACGCACACAGACAGACGCAGACAGACGAACGCACATAGACGGACGCAGACAGACGGACGCAGACAGACGGACGCACACAGACGGACGCAGACAGACGGACGCAGACAGACGGACGCACACAGACGGACGCAGACAGACGGACGCAGACAGACGGACGCACACAGACGGACGCAGACAGACGGACGCAGACAGACGGACGCAGACAGACGGACGCACACAGACGGACGCAGACCGACGGACGCACACAGACGGACGCACACAGACGGACGCACACAGACAGGCAGACAGACAGACGCACACAGACAGACGCAGACAGACGGACGCAGACAGACGGACGCACACAGACGGACGCACACAGACGGACGCAGACAGACGAACGCACACAGACGGACGCACACAGACGGACGCACACAGACAGGCAGACAGACAGACGCACACAGACAGGCAGACAGACAGACGCACACAGACAGACAGACGGACACAGACAGACAGACACACGGACGGACACACACAGACAGACAGACGGACACAGACAGACACACGGACGGACAGACACAGACAGATGGACCCACACAGACGGACACACAGACGGACGCACACAGACGGACGCACACAGACGGACGCACACAGACAAACGCAGACAGACAGACGCAGACAGACGGACGCAGACAGACGGACGCAAACAGACAGACGCAAACAGACAGACGCACACAGACAAACGCAGACAGACGCAGACAGACGGACGCAGACAGACGGACGCACACAGACGGACGCAGACAGACGGACGCAGACAGACGGACGCACACAGACGGACGCAGACAGACGGACGCACACAGACGGACGCAGACAGACGGACGCAGACAGACGAACGCACACAGACGAACGCACACAGACGGACGCAGACAGACGGACGCACACAGACGGACGCAGACAGACGGACGCACACAGACGGACGCACACAGACAGACGCAGACAGACGGACGCACACAGACGGACGCAGACAGACGGACGCACACAGTCGGACGCACACAGACGAACGCACACAGACGGACGCAGACAGACGGACGCACACAGACGGACGCAGACAGACGGACGCAGACAGACGGACGCAGACAGACGGACGCACACAGACGGACGCACACAGACGGACGCAGACAGACGGACGCACACAGACGGACGCACACAGACGGACGCAGACAGACGGACGCAGACAGACGGACGCACACAGACGGACGCAGACAGACGGACGCAGACAGACGGACGCACACAGACGGACGCACACAGACGGACGCACACAGACGGACGCACACAGACGGACGCACTCAGACGGACGCACACAGACGGACGCAGACAGACGGACGCACACAGACGGACGCAGACAGACGAACGCACACAGACGAACGCACACAGACGAACGCACACAGACGAACGCACACAGACGGACGCAGACAGACGAACGCACACAGACGGACGCAGACAGACGGACGCAGACAGACGGACGCACACAGACGGACGCAGACAGACGGACGCACACAGACGGACGCACACAGACGGACGCACACAGACGAACGCAGACAGACGGACGCAGACAGACGAACGCACACAGACGGACGCACACAGACGGACGCAGACAGACGAACGCACACAGACGGACGCACACAGACGGACGCAGACAGACGGACGCACACAGACGGACGCAGACAGACGGACGCACACAGACGGACGCAGACAGACGGACGCAGACAGACGGACGCACACGGACGGACGCACACGGACGGACGCACACGGACGGACGCACACAGACGGACGCAGACCAACGGACGCACACAGACGGACGCAGACAGACGAACGCACACAGACAGACGGACGCACACAGACGGACGCACACAGACGGACGCACACAGACGGACGCAGACAGACGGACGCACACAGACGAACGCACACAGACGGACGCACACAGACGGACGCAGACAGACGGACGCACACAGACGGACGCAGACAGACGGACGCACACAGACGAACGCACACAGACGGACGCAGACAGACGGACGCAGACAGACGGACGCAGACAGACGGACACACGGACGGACACACACAGACAGACAGACAGACACAGACAGACGGACGCACACAGACACACAGACGGACGCACACAGACAGGCAGACACAGACAGAAGGACGCACACAGACACACAGACGGATGCACACAGACAGGCAAACGCACAAAGACAGACATGCTGTTTTTCAGGCTCCTGCGGAGATATAAAACGATCCAGAGCTAATGAAGGTGATGGAGAGATGTGGAGGAGCAGTGGCGGTGTTTGATCCACGACTCTTCAAGCATCTGTGAATGCCTGGGGCAACAATGTCAAGCTCGGTGGAGGGATCTTTGCAGTGTTTTGCTCTAGTTTTGTTAGTTATGGACTATAATTACTTTTGAGCAGACAACTCTTGCGTCCAACTCAGCTCTTTTGTCAGTACACCTGCCAAAGACAACACCTGGATACAAAACCCTACACTTGTCCTCACCTCTTAGCCTAGTTCTACTGGGATGACTCCTCCCCAGCCACCACTTTGGATCCACGCAAACTCTTAACATTTCCAATCCTCCCATCAGTCAGAATAGCACTTTATCAACATCTATACATGTTATTTGTATTGTTTGGGAAGGGGTTGTTATCTTTGTATTCGTTTTGTATTTTATTTTTGTAAGATGTCTCCATGTTGAATTAATCTTCATGTTTGTTATGTCTATAGTATGTTAACAGTGTTGTGTGAAGTCTTGTATGATCGACTCCTATGTAAATAAGACTAAATGTGTCGAAAAGATGATCCCCTTTGAGACAATAAATAACCTATCCTCCTCTGTCCTATCCTGCCAACATTGTTGCTTGGCAATACATGTTTATCTTACCTTATCTAATACCATGGTGTATGTATGACTAGAGAAACTTTTGTATACTGCCCTATTTCTGATGTCTATGGATAAGTAATTTTCCTCAACATCTTACTTCTCCTGTTGAACTTTTTTTGTGCCTTAATATCCTGTCCTTGTGACTGTCTCTGCCACTCAACACCCTACCTAAATAAAAAGTTTCAGTGTGAGGGACCCTGATGCTCATGTCTTTAATCACATTGAAAGATTCATTTTAGCCTGTTAACACGACTGATATTAATATTTTTTACCAAAATGATAGCTTTGCCACACTGATAAATATCATTACGCTAGCTTGCTAGCTATGTTTGCTTTGTAGTTATGTAGGCCTATACTCTACATCTGTGTCACATATAGGTATGGACAACATTTATAACACAAGGAGCATATTAAGCAGGAGTGTAGTAAGCAATCATACATTAGTGCACCTCTCAGATCTTTCAGTGCACCTTTAAAGTTTTGTAACATCAATATTTGAACACATCCTGGGAAAAACAAACAGAAGTAGCTAGTGATGTGAAATTTGACGTTATCCCCTTCAATATAAACACAGTCAGCAATATAGCAACATAGACTAAATATGTACAGCTGTTGAACAGCTAAATAACTGAAATATCCAGTTAGCATATCACATGCTAGTAGCAACTTTGAGTCAATTAGGCATGGTGAGGATAATCAAGTTCAAAATGAGCCTCAGGAATAGGAGGATAGGAAAGAAAAACGGTTTAAGTTTTGACTAGGACAGTTGTTTGTACCATACAGGGTAGTCTGAAAATTTGTAGTTCACACATGGCAAATGTTATGCCATGCTATTTAACTCTAGGGCTCAGAGAAACCACTTTTATGAAAACAAAAATATCCAGTGAGCTTTTTGTGAGAGGTCAGATTTGTCTAAAAAGATATGTGCACCAAACATTCAACATTCAACCAAAACATTCAGGCAGGTGGCCTATTAGGCCTATTAACTCTTCACCAAGTGTCATTTCTGACAGATAAGAACAGGAAACTGTCAAAAACTCTCACTGGCAGATAAAAATCAGTCAGCCGATAATACACTGCCTGGTTTGATGAGTCTTTATTTCGGCAATAGGATAAAAAATGTCTTAAATTATATATTTTATCATATGTAGTCTCAATGGGTCATGCTGCTGGATGTGGTGTTGTGGGGGGGGGGGGGGGGGTTCTTATCATACTTGGGCGTAAGTATTGTTACAGACCATCTGCATCCATTTATGACCACACTATAGCCATCCACTGATGGCTTCTGCAGCAGGATAGTATGCCAAGACTTGAATAATTTCAAATCAGTTTCTTGAACATGACAATTACTTGACTGTCCAATTCTGGCCCCAAATTTACTACAACTGCCCTGTAGACCATCTTTCAGCTGTGGTGGAGTGGGAGATGCAGTGGGGAAATCAGCAACTGCTGTTGAAGTTTATGGGTCAACATTGATAAGGAATATGTCCAACAGATTGTATAATAAATACAACAAACAATTCAGCAGCCCTGGATAAACACATACTAGCAAGGAGTACATTTTTGCACACTTAAATATAGGTGGCATGTATGGCCTGATGAATTTTGGCATGTGATATGTGACACAAAATATGTGAGCCTACCTCAAACAACTCTCTCTCCCTGACCTTTGTTTTGCCCTTTGACAAAACAGTAGCAGCCAGAGATGTCAGATTTGAGAAATGGTTGGTCATCGTCCCCTGTATCTAAATAAACATAAACAGTACCGGACCCCATTCCCAGGGCAGTCCAGAGCATTATGAGATTTGATGTTGTGTGAGGTGACACCTGTCTGACTGAAGTGACTCTGTTTTCCTGGATGGATGTGTAGGCGATGTGTCAGACTTTCCAAAACATGTCAACTGAATAAAACCATATTCAGCTAAAACATGCATTTGTAACCTGAGAAGTACAAATATTTTGTAAGAGTATGAAATTAATTTTAAGGCCTGGTCTCAAAATATTTCTCCCCTCACGCTGACCAGGATGTGATTCCTAAAGATGTCTGCTCCTTGAAAGTTGTGGAATGTGAAAACTTTGCCAGAGGAAGAAAACATTGATTGAATATTGTCTGAAAATGGTCCTATGTTCTGTGTACACACCACTGTATCAATATCAATGAAAGTGTGGCCTTGTATTGAGATCTCTAATAAAAATAAAACAAAACTTGTAAAGTGAAGTTAACAGTCAGATGTTTTTAAGTACTCAAAATGTATTATTCCACTGTCATTTTAGTATTCCAAACTGAGGTGGTTTTGGAGCAGACCCTTAGGATGATTTCCAGGCAGTGGCCAAGACAGGTTAGCCTGGTCCTACCAGACTCTAGTACTTCATTTAATTTACAAAAAGAGTCTGGCCACTCTCCATTGACAAATGTTAACTTCCTGGAAGGTGTATACTTTCTGTTGAAGTTTAAAACTATAAAATGAGTATTCACACTGGAAGCGTTATTTGTACAGCGGCTCTCATAAGCATATCTTTGCAAATACTTTTGTTAAATTTGTTTTTAGAAGTTGGTCATAGACTAAGTTTGTTCAAAGCCCAAACTGAATAATTAAAAACAAGTTTAATGGGTATACATTTTCTAGTCTTCATTTCCTTTTCTGACATACTGCAGTTCTTTAAAACACAGTAGACATGCAAATTCTGTTCGTTTTGGGCACTTTTTGTGTGAAATCATATTAATTTTGTCCATCAAAAGTGATATTTCACTTTAATTGAGCGTGAGCAGCGCAGCAAAAATAGACTCGCCGCCGAAACCCCCGCTTCACTGCTGCTCGCGGTGTGAACGCACTCATTGATTAACATGCACCCCAAAAAAAACCACGTGCTGCTCACACGCCGCTGATGCTTGCGGTGTGAAACGGCCGTAATACTAACTACTTCATCAACTGTTATACATCGTACTTTGTCCAAAGTGACACACAATGAAATGTAACTGAAATAATAACACTTTTATTGAAACCAGATATGTCATACACAGATAATGTATAAAATATCATCCTTAAAAAGTCCTTACATGTAGAGCATACATGCATAGCTAAAACTCATTGGTGATTGCCATGATATACCACAGCGGCAAACTGTAAACCACACGGTGTGTGTGGTGTATGAGTGAGTGAGTGAGTGTGTGTGTGTGTGGTGTATGAGTGTGTGTGTGTGTGTGTGTGTGTGTGTGTGTGTGTGTGAGAGAGAGAGTGTGTGTGTGTGTGTGTGTGTGTGTGTGTGTGGTATATGAGTTGTGTGTGTGTGTGAGTGAGTGAGTGTGTGTGTGTGGTGTGAGAGTGTGTGTGGTGTGAGAGTGTGTGTGGTGTATGAGTGTGAGTGTGTGTGAGAGTGGTGTGTGTGAGTGAGTGTGGTGTGTGTGTGTGGTGTATGAGTTGTGTGTGTGAGTGGAGTGAGTGAGTGTGGTGTGTGTGTGTGTGTGTGTGTGTGTGTGTGTGGTGTGTGTGAGTGGAGTGAGTGTGGTGTGTGTGTGTGTGTGTGTGTGGTGTATGAGTTGTGTGTATGAGTGGAGTGAGTGAGTGTGGTGTGTGTGTGTGTGTGTGTGTGTGGTGTATGAGTTGTGTGTGTGAGTGGAGTGAGTGAGTGTGGTGTGAGAATGTGTGGTGTGTGTGTGTGTGTGGGTGAGTGTGCGTGTGTGCTGTGAGTGGATGAGTGTGTGATGTGAGTGTGTTTGATGTGAGTGAGTGTGTGTGTGTGGTGTGAGTGAGTGGTGTGAGTGAGTGTGTGTGGTGTGAGTGTGTGTGGTGTGAGTGAGTGTGTGTGGTGTGAGTGAGTGAGTGTGTGTGGTGTGAGTGAGTGAGTGAGTGTGTGTGGTGTGAGTGAGTGAGTGAGTGAGTGTGGTGTGAGTGAGTGAGTGAGTGTGTGTGTGGTGTGAGTGAGTGGTGTGAGTGAGTGTGTGGTGTGAGTGAGTGAGTGTGTGGTGTGAGTGAGTGGTGTGAGTGAGTGGTGTGAGTGAGTGTGTGTGGTGTGAGTGAGTGGTGTGAGTGAGTGTGTGTGGTGTGAGTGAGTGGTGTGAGTGAGTGTGTGTGGTGTGAGTGAGTGTGAGTGAGTGAGTGAGTGAGTGTGTGAGTGAGTGTGTGAGTGAGTGTGTGTGAGTGAGTGTGTGTGGTGTGAGTGAGTGTGTGTGTGTGGTGTGAGTGAGTGGTGTGAGTGAGTGTGTGTGGTGTGAGTGGTGTGAGTGAGTGTGTGTGGTGTGAGTGAGTATGTGTGGTGTGAGTGAGTGTGTGTGAGTGAGTGTGTGTGGTGTGAGTGGTGTGAGTGAGTGTGTGTGGTGTGAGTGAGTGTGTGTGGTGTGAGTGAGTGGTGTGTGTGAGTGAGTGGTGGTGTGAGTGAGTGTGTGTGAGTGGTGGTGTGAGTGAGTGTGTGTGGTGTGAGGGAGTGTGTGTGGTGTGAGTGAGTGGTGTGAGTGTGTGTGAGTGAGTGGTGGTGTGAGTGAGTGTGTGTGGTGTGAGGGAGTGTGTGTGGTGTGAGTGAGTGAGTGTGTGTGTGTGTGGTGTGAGTGAGTGGTGTGTGTGAGTGAGTGTGTGTGGTGTGAGTGAGTGGTGTGAGTGAGTGTGTTTGGTGTGAGTGAGTGTGTGTGTGTGGTGTGAGTGGTGTGTGTGTGTGGTGTGAGTGAGTGGTGTGAGTGTGTGTGTGTGGTGTGAGTGAGTGGTGTGAGTGAGTGTGTGTGTGAGTGAGTGGTGTGAGTGAGTGGTGTGAGTGTGTGGTGTGTGTGTGGTGTGGTGTGAGTGAGTGGTGTGAGTGAGTGTGTGTGTGTGTGTGTGGTGTGAGTGAGTGGTGTGAGTGAGTGTGTGTGGTGTAAGTGAGTGTGTGTGTGTGGTGTGAGTGAGTGTGTGTGTGTGTGTGTGTGGTGTGAGTGAGTGGTGTGAGTGAGTGTGTGTGTGTGTGGTGTGAGTGAGTGGTGTGAGTGAGTGTGTGTGTGTGGTGTGAGTGAGTGGTGTGAGTGAGTGTGTGTGTGTGTGTGTGTGTGGTGTGAGTGAGTGGTGTGAGTGAGTGTGTGTGTGTGTGGTGTGAGTGAGTGGTGTGAGTGAGTGTGTGTGTGTGTGGTGTGAGTGAGTGGTGTGAGTGAGTGTGTGTGTGTGTGTGGTGTGACTGAGTGGTGTGAGTGAGTGTGTGAGTGTGTGGGGTGAGTGAGTGGTGTGAGTGAGTGTGTGTGGTGTGAGTGAGTGTGTGTGTGTGGTGTGAGTGAGTGGTGTGAGTGTGTGTGTGTGGTGTGAGTGAGTGGTGTGAGTGTGTGTGGTGTGAGTGAGTGGTGTGAGTGTGTGTGTGTGGTGTGAGTGTGTGTGTGGTGTGAGTGAGTGGTGTGAGTGTGTGTGTGTGGTGTGAGTGTGTGTGTGTGTGTGGTGTGAGTGAGTGGTGTGAGTGAGTATGTGTGAGTGAGTGGTGGTGTGAGTGAGTGTGTGTGGTGTGAGTGAGTGTGTGTGTGTGGTGTGAGTGAGTGGTGTGAGTGAGTGTGTGTGGTGTGAGTGAGTAGTGTGTGTGGTGTGAGTGAGTGTGTGTGAGTGAGTGTGTGTGGTGTGAGTGAGTGGTGTGAGTGAGTGTGTGTGGTGTGAGTGAGTAAGTGTGTGTGGTGTGAGTGAGTGTGTGTGGTGTGAGTGAGTATGTGTGGTGTGAGTGAGTATGTGTGGTGTGAGTGAGTGTGTGTGGTGTGAGTGAGTGTGTGTGGTGTGAGTGAGTGGTGTGAGTGAGTGTGTGTGGTGTGAGTGGTGTGAGTGAGTGAGTGTGTGTGGTGTGAGTGAGTGTGTGTGGTGTGAGTGAGTGTGTGTGTGGTGAGAGTGAGTGTGTGTGGTGTGAGTGAGTGTGTGTGGTGTGAGTGAGTGTGTGTGTGTGTGAGTGAGTATGTGTGGTGTGAGTGAGTGTGTGTGGTGTGAGTGAGTGTGTGTGGTGTGAGTGAGTGGTGTGAGTGAGTGAGTGTGTGTGGTGTGAGTGTGTGTGGTGTGAGTGGTGTGAGTGTGTGTGTGTGTGAGTGAGTGAGTGTGTGTGGTGTGAGTGAGTGTGTGTGGTGTGAGTGAGTATGTGTGGTGTGAGTGAGTGTGTGTGGTGTGAGTGAGTGTGTGTGGTGTGAGTGAGTGGTGTGAGTGAGTGTGTGTGGTGTGAGTGAGTGTGTGTGGTGTGAGTGAGTGGTGTGAGTGAGTGTGAGTGGTGTGAGTGAGTGTGTGTGGTGTGAGTGAGTGTGTGTGGTGTGAGTGAGTATGTGTGGTGTGAGTGAGTGTGTGTGGTGTGAGTGAGTGTGTGTGGTGTGAGTGAGTGGTGTGAGTGAGTGTGTGTGGTGTGAGTGAGTATGTGTGGTGTGAGTGAGTGTGTGTGGTGTGAGTGAGTATGTGTGGTGTGAGTGAGTGTGTGTGGTGTGAGTGAGTGTGTGTGGTGTGAGTGAGTGGTGTGAGTGAGTGTGTGTGGTGTGAGTGGTGTGATTGAGTGAGTGAGTGTGAGTGGTGTGAGTGAGTGTGTGTGAGTGAGTGGTGGTGTGAGTGAGTGTGTGTGGTGTGAGTGGTGTGAGTGAGTGTGAGTGGTGTGAGTGATTGTGTGTGAGTGAGTGTGTGTGGTGTGAGTGGTGTGTGTGGTGAGTGGTGGTGTGAGTGAGTGTGTGTGGTGTGTGTGTGGGTGGGTGTGGTGGTGTGAGTGAGGTGTGTGTGGTGTGAGTGGTGTGTGTGTGTGGTGTGAGTGGTGTGTGTGTGTGTGGTGTGAGTGTGTGTGTGTGTGGTGTGAGTGAGTGTGTGGTGGTGTGTGTGTGGTGTGAGGTGAGTGTGTGTGTGTGGTGTGAGTGGAGTGTGTGTGGTGTGAGTGGTGGTGTGTGTGAGTGAGTGGTGGTGTGGTGAGTGTGTGGGTGTGTGTGTGGTGTGAGTGAGTGTGTGTGGGTGTGAGTGAGTGTGTGTGTGTGTGAGTGGTGGTGGTGTGAGTGGGTGTGTGGTGTGTGTGGTGTGAGTGAGTGGTGGGGTGAGTGGGGTGTGTGTGGTGTGAGTGAGTGTGTGTGTGTGGTGTGAGTGGTGTGTGTGTGTGGTGTGAGTGAGTGGTGTGAGTGAGTGAGTGGTGGTGTGTGAGTGTGTGTGTGTGTGGTGTGAGTGAGTGGTGTGAGTGAGTGTGTGTGTGTGGGTGTGACTGAGTGGTGTGAGTGAGTGTGTGTGGTGTGGTGAGTGGTGTGGGTGAGTGTGTGTGTGTGGTGTGATGAGTGGTGTGAGTGAGTGTGTGTGGGTGTGAGTGAGTGAGTGTGTGGTGTGAGTGGTGGGGGGTGGTGTGGGTGGTGTGGTGGGGTGTGAGTGGTGGTGTGTGTGAGGTGAGTGGTGGTGTGAGTGAGTGTGTGTGGTGTGAGTGAGTGGGTGTGTGTGGGGTGTGAGTGGTGTGTGTGGGTGTGTGGGTGAGTGTGTGTGATGGTGGGGGTGTGTGGTGTGTGTGTGTGGTGTGTGGTGGTGGGTGTGGGTGTGTGTGTGTTGTGGGGTGGGTGAGTGGTGTGAGTGAGTGGTGTGTGGTGTGAGTGAGTGTGGTGTGTGTGAGTGGGTGTGTGTGTGGTGGTGTGAGTGAGGTGGTGTGAGTGTGTGTGTGTGTGGTGTGGTGGTGGTGTGAGTGAGGGTGGTGGTGTGAGGGTGTGTGGTGTGGGTGTGTGTGGTGGTGTGGGGTGTGAGTGGTGTGTGTGTGTGTTGTGTGAGTGAGTTGTGTGTGGTGTGAGTGAGTGTGTGTGGTAGTGAGTGAGTGGGTGGTGTGAGTGAGTGGTGTGGTGGTGTGTGTGGTGTGAGTGGGTGAGTGTGGTGTGTGTGTGGAGTGAGTGGTGTGTGGTGTGAGTGAGTGTGTGTGGTGTGAGTGAGTGAGTGTGTGGTGGGTGTGGGTGGGGTGGGTGGGTGTGGTGTGGGTGGTGGTGGGGAGTGTGTGTGTGTGGGTGTGAGTGTGTGTGGTGTGAGTGAGTGAGTGTGTGTGTGGTGTGA